>JAVKLA010000057.1:12866565-12882275 GCA_034782735.1 Sagittarius serpentarius
CGTCCGATGGTCTGGGACATCCCTTGGGTCAGTGGGGGTCAGCTGTCCCGGCTGGGTCCCCTCCCAGCTCCTTGTGCTCCCCCAGCCTGCTCGCTGGTGGGGTGGGGTGAGGAGCAGACAAGGCCTGGGCTCTCTGTAAGCCCCGCTCAGCGGTAACCAACACATCCCTGTGTTATCAACAGTTTCCAGCACAAATCCAAAACATAGTCCCACACTAGCTACTATGAAGAAAATTAACTCTATCCCAGCCAAACCCAGCACATTCTCCACCCGTTATTCCATACTATTTACGTGATGCTCAGGTCCCACACTATCCGATACATTCTCATTACCCACCGCCCCAACCAAAACTCTATCCCAGCTGAAACCAGGACAATAACACATTTCAAGAAGTGTGTGCATCACATCTGCCCACTCCCTTACATCAGCAGAAGTAAATGAAAAGGGCTTATATTCAAAGATACGAGAAAAAAAAAAGGGCTTACTCATACCTTTACATTTTCTACCTGTAAGAAAATACACAGATAAGGCCTATAAAAGTGCTATGCATAATGTATGTAAGTTAAGCTAGAACAGATATACTGGAAGAGACAAAAGGTTCACAGATGTGAGATGATTTTCCCCTTTTATCATTCCATTTTCTAATTTCTGATCCTAATTTTCTAGCTCCAATTTTTCATAGTTCCATGGGCTGGCTTTTATCTCTGCATTTCATGAAAACTTCTAAGAATTAATTCATATTTTCAGCATTTGGAAAGCCTTAAAAAAGGTAAAATATTTTTGCTAGTATTTCTGAGCATATGGTACTGCTGACTCCCTCTTCAGATCAGGCATTCACAGAAACAAGTCTTGTATCTTTTTCCCGAAGTAGTATGTACTGTGTTCTTAAAATATAATGCCCAGGGCATATATATTTGCTGATCTCATAGCAGTAGCATCCAATTCATAGGTTAAAAGGAATGGAAGTCTTTAACAGAGGAGCAGTAATAAAGAATAAATGAGAAACTACATTATATGAAAGACCACTTTTATAAAACACATAATTTTCTTCTTGTTTCTGCATTCCTAGACTTTGAAATTTGGTTCTTACAAATAACCTTGGAATTATTGTTTGAGAATGGGGAGTTAATCTAAAATTACTCAGGCATTAAATAGGTCTCCAACCTTGTTAATATTTCTACATGTACAATATTGCAAGGCTGGAGCCTAAATGTATTGCAGAAGCTCTGTAAGTTACCCAAAATATAGGTATACCAAAGAAGGTACAAAAGTGAAAACCTGCACAGCAGCAAGTCAGTTTGCTAGTGTATATAAAAACTTCAAGATTTCAGAAGATGCAAAGAAATTCTGAGTGAAAGCTCATACGCTTGGATGTTATTACAGAAAAGAAGCTGTGAAATCTTTACAAACTGAAGTGGAAAATTGGTGCACATCCTGTTTAATTTTTATTGTACTATACTCCTATGTGATGGTTTGTTGAGAATAAAAAAATAAAATACTTCAAGCAAAGTCAAAATAGCCTACTCTGTTCTGCAGAGCCTGATTGATTCTTGGTGAATCTCTTTAGGCAGGCCAACAGTCATTACAGTCAGCCTTCAAGAGTCAGGAAAGGGGAACTTGGGTTTCCTCTTCTTTTTGGTAGGACAATATTTGTATGAGAAAGAAGAGACCGACGGATGATTGCTTCATTTGTTTATGGTTTTACAGATTGGTGCTGGCCATGCCTTTTGAATGTGAACTGCCACAGGACAGAAAATGTTTTTTGAGCCCACACCTGCAAGAGGCAGTGTTTGACTGCGTGAGGACACGTGTAACCCCACATCAGGCTTCACTGTTGAAGAGCCAGCCACTTGCCAGTAAGACGCAGCCAATGTAGCTCAGCCTTTCACCACATCCTAAGTCCTTTTGAGCCTTATAAGCATTAAAGCAGGTCTCATACTGATAACAAAGGTTAAGGCCATCATCTCTTTCCCTTTGCAGATAAGGACTTGAAAACTGCCTTGGCAGTCTCTCTCTTCTATGCCACACAAAGATTTCTGCAGCCTGCGATTTCTCTTGGTTTAAACAGTAGTTATCAAATGGAAACACATGTATACAGCAGGTAAGTAAACATTTGCTGCACTTTGAAGAAGAGCTTGCTTCCCTTTCGTTTTGATGCTGGTATTCCTTAACACAAGTACTTTTAAAATATACATAGGAATAGAAACATGATAAAAGAGCTTAATCATTTCAGCTCCCATTGAACCACAAACCAAATGAATTCTTAATCATACTGCTTTATGCTTACTCATAGTCCCTACTGAGAGAAGGATGGAACAGCCTGCATTTGGACAGTTCTGTATTATTCCTAATTACTGTTTATGTATACCGAGATTGTAAAATCCCTTTGGAAATAGCTTTTAAAAAATAAGGAAAAACTAAGTAAATCTCCAAAGAAGAATGAACTTGATCCCAACTGACTTTGGCACATTTAACTTAAACTTTGCAAACCACTCATGTTTGACAAGAGTGGTTTTATTTTTAATGTGATGTGTATGACTGTTCAAGAGCTTTTCATGGAATTTGTGGTAACACTTGTGATGCTATGTTTTTGTTCTTCTCTGACTTTCCCTTAAGCACATTGTTCTATTCTTTCCTCCCCTCATGGGTTATTTTTAGAACTTCATAATGAGCAACAAGCACCAAGCTCCAGTTAAAAAATGAGTAAACCAAGTAAATAACAAGGGTAAGTAATTTCACCTGTATTAACCTTAAATATGAGGGACCAGATCCTCAGATCCCATTTTTTCAACTAAGCTCCACTGAAATGAACTATAGTGTTTTAAATTATTACCTTATGTATGACTTAACAATGAGTGTTAATCACTGTTCCATTATTCACCTCAAATAGTGGTTGAATGCTACCTTGTAAACATTGCAATGTTAGCAATGCCTACTGCTTTTTGGATACTTCATCTCTAATCCGTCTTGCTCCAAACCTTAGTCTTCCTTGCAAGCTTTGGACAATCCTATCCTGTACAGTTAGATAGAAAATCAAGAGTGATTTGAAGGAAGATGGATTGGATATTAGATTATACCAATTTTGTCCCAAAAGGTAAAAAGTCAGCCTAATTTATTTAAGATGGTAGAATTTTTTCCAGTATGCCAATTTTAGTACATTTTAATGTACTAAAATCAAAGGAGCCCTAACTAACACTCCTTAAGAAGGACTGCTGAAAATTAGTATTCCTTTTGCAGAATTTATTTATGCATTGTGTTAAGGTGAAAAATTGAAAGCGCTATCTAATTTTCTCTCATACATTTTAGAAGTCAGCCAATAGTCACATCTACTTAGTACCACTTATTGAGCTCCTTAGTCAGTTTTAATTTAGTCAAAGGTATGCCTGGGTTAGCATTTACTTGAGTTAAGACTGCAGGTGGAGGTATCTGACTGGATACACCTGAGTTGTGCAGGAGTTTACAGCTTTCTCCACTTACATCAAACTACATAGCTGATGATAAGTCTACTTTTATGTTGCTCTGATTATGAAGTATGATAAAACCAGAGACTGAACCTGAATAAAAAATGATAGAGTGAACAAAATTATTTTCTGTAAAGGTAGCCACACTCACAAAAACCCAGGAGAAGACAATTTAACGATTTTTTTAAATTAACATTCAGAAAATTGATTTAAACTACATCAATGAAATATAATTCCCATTATAATCTCAGACTCCACAGAAAAGAGGTAGCTGTATGCTGTTGCTGTACTGGTAAAGATTCTTAAATGTATGTAAAGCTTGTGTGAGAACCAATAAAGTACCTTGCCTTTTTTCATTACCTTAAACATACATGCATACAAAATTTACAAACTGTTCCCCTAATGTATTTGCCAAGATGTTTTTGGTAACAGCAGAGTGAGTCAGGCAGGAAAAAACTTCAGGAATCCATTTTTAATAGGAAAGTCTAATATAGTACTGCCTATTGCTCTAGGTATATATTGTCAGGTTTGTGGAACAGACATTGGAATGAAAACCCAAAGTATTTCAGAATCTCACCATGTACATTTGGGATGTATCTTTCTATTTTGGCTCATTTCTGTTCTGAGGTCTTCTTTGATTATTCCTGTACCTTGATTTTCTACTGTCTGTAGTTCTTAGTGATTTGAGTCTTAAGTCAAATAAGTCTTCAAGCCAGCATTCTGTATTGCCTGAAAAAGTAAGACAAATATTATTTAGATTGTCAAATAGCCATTTATTTCTTCCTGACCTCTTAGCACCAGCCTTTTCAATGGCAGTGCTCTTCCATATTTGCCATGCTGCTCCCTCTGCTTCTCCTTTGCGTTTTAGGGAATTCAGTGTCACAGAACTTACAATAAAGAGCAGAAACCTGTGAAGGTTTTTTTGTACTATGAGGGTGGTTGAACATTGGAACAGGTCACCTGGACACATTATGGAGTCTTCACCTTGGGAAATACTAAAAACATGAGTGGACATGGCCTTGAGCAATCTGCTCTAGCCAACACTGCTCTCAGCAGGTGGTGGGACAAGATGATCTGCAGACGTACCTTCCAGCCTCAGCTATCCCCTGATTCTGTGATTCTGTAGGTAAATCAGGTAATTATAGGCCACCCACCCTGCACACCAGCTCTAACCAAAATAATGGAAATACTGATAGAGGATTCAAGACAGTGTTAAAAGATGAGAATATAATTGGTGCCACTGTAGCTTTCTGCCAGCAGTCAAGTGGCAGAGACGTAAAATAGATTTTAAATGAAAGGCATCACTATAAAAAAATTAGTTGGACACCCCTACCCATGAACCTCAGAAAATTAGAACAGATTTTTTTGTACTAAATGAACTAAACTTTTATGCCTCACAAGTATTAACTGAAAGGTTACCAAAGAATTTTTTCAATAAAGCAGAAGAAAAAAACTCTAGGAAGGTATAAGACAGGGCAATATCTGATTCTGAGTATAACCACATCTATAACAATGTACAGTCTCTTCCACTGGGAATGCAATGTTCAGGTTGACTAGCCGTTTCCCCCCTCCCACAGACTTCCACTCACTATTGGCAAATTTTATGTTTTATTGAGCAGGGAGGCCCAGCATTTATTAAGCTGGCCTGTTCTGACTTGTTGCCAGTTTCTCATTTCCTTAACTTACCTCCAGGCACCAACAGTTATGTCTCACCCTGCTTCTTATATTGCTAACCAATCCTACTGCCATCCCTTGCACTGTGACATCTCACAGTACTTTTTTTATCTCAGCCTATGAAAAGTAACATAGAGAACAGGAAACTTACCTGAATTCCTTTCTCACTCAAATCATACAAAACTCTTACATAACTTCTCATTTTGTCATAACCCTCAAATATTTTCACACACCACCTCCTTTCCTACTCCTGATCTTTCATGGTTTTAACCCTTGCTAGTTGGAGGAAGGAAGAAACACACAGTTGGTGTGTTACCTGTTGTCAATCTTCAAGAGCACTAAGGAAGATGAAGGTGTCTGTCTTGATGTACAGTCTTCCCCTTGGGTAAGCAGATGTTTGATGTTAATTTGTCTTCCCCTGCAAGATTTTAATGCCAACTTTCTTTTCCTCCTGCTTATTATACCACCAGTGCTGCCTGGATTAAAGATAAACATTGAGATGGGATAAGGAAGAGAGACATGGATGTGCTCTAAGTGTTGGATTACTCTACATTTACATAGCCTTGGGCTTTAACAGTTTGTCCAAATCTTCTAGTGATGGTCACTGTTAGAAATAGGGTACAGGATTTCTGCATCTCTTGTCTTGTTCAGTATGCCCTTTCCTAGGTTTTTCCATGGCTCTTCGAGTTTATTTTGCCTGGTGACCAAAAAGAGAAAGGAGAGGGGAGGTGCATTGTGGCAATCATCACCCGTTGACAGACAGCGCACTGGTGCCTACATGCTCTGAGAAGACGGAGCAATAAGCCCAGGCAGAGTGCCTCGTTAGTGCGGCTAATGGTTTTTGGGACCTGAATCTCGGCATTAAGTTTTCCTGGTGAGTGCTGGCTGTGGTGGGTGTCCCCCAGGTAACGCAGAGCTGCAAGGTCAGCACGCAGCCAAGACAAGAGCCCACTAATGATAACTTAGGGCATCAGCCACCATCTGACTTCTCCCAAAACCCCTTGCCTGTACACACAGTGCCTCCATCTCTTCCCGACTTCTCATGCTCTACTTTATTTACACAACCTCCACATCTTTTTTTCCCCTCTCTGAAGCTTCTGATGGAGTCTAACAGAGTTGTCTTTTAACTCTGCAGAAGGATTTCTGCCCAGGTAAGTGAACCGATCCACAGGAAAAGGCAGCTTCACACATTCAGAACCTTTGTTCAGCCTCCGAATAAACTCATCACAGAAAATCTTTCACGATCTTTTTGGGGAAAAAAAGGAGATTTCAGCAACCACTTTATATGTGAAAGAAGTACAGTGAGTACTGGAAGAAGGATGAAAAAGTTTCTTTTTTGAAAACTGTTAACTCACTGGTACAGGGACTCTCTCCAAATACCTACACAAAGCTTTTGCTAATGGTAATCATAACTGTCATTATAGTCTTAATAAGTCATAAAGCAAAACACATACATTGAGCAAAGGAATATTTTTCTTATTTAAATACTGGTGACATTTATGTAAAATGTGATAGTATCTTTCTTATCTATAATGAATACTGCCATGCAATCTCATGAGACATTCAATTGTCTCTTCTTAAAACTGTTTTTAAGACTGTTTTTCAGCTTTGTTAAGAATTTTACTTCTGGGTCAGCTCTACCCTAGTGTATTTCACTATTTACAGGCATAGTCCCTGAAATAAACAAGTAGAGATCTTAGTCCACATCTCCTGTGCATTTCCTTGGCGGGGGGAAAAAAAAAACAAAACTAAAATTTTATTAAACATTAACAGTTCAACTGTTTTGGTATCTTTCATGCAAATGTAATTAACTTCTGGGACAATATAAATAAATAAATAAATAAATAAATATTATACTTATGTCCCCCTAAGGAAGCAAGCTACTTAATCTCTGAACTTTTTTCCCCCTCTCAAATCTCAAAAATACAACATCTTGTGATCTTCCATTTACTTCCTAAAGTCAATTTCTGAACTATCAGGGCTGTTTCTCTGCATGCTTACAGAGTGGCTTTAAATAGTAAAAGAAATTAAAAGTGACGTTGCGAGTTCTTTATCCTCAATGCTACCATGCAAAAGTGCTCAGGTCTGAACTTAGTCAGATCCACCTTGGTTGGATTAAGCAGGAAAACTTTCTTCCTGGAAACGTCAAACAATATAGGGGAAAACAAACAATTCTCCCCATTTCCAAACACCCTAAATAGACCACCTGTATTTCTTCTGTGTCTGTTGTTAACACGACAAATTTGGCGATCGACCTTTTCAGACTGAATGGGTGTCACCATGGTTCCTGTGATTCTTTCATTTTAAAAAATCTTTTAGTTCTTTGAAATAAAAAGGAAATGATTTGAGTGTAAAACATAGAACAATGTGTTACGATGTACCACATAGTACAAGATTATCTCTTTAACCTTTTCATCCTGGTTAGTTAAAGACTTGCATGATGGAGTTATAAGCTAATATAAACTCATTGTCAAAGCTCTGTACTTAGTGCTTAAGAGAAATATTGATATTTAAATATTCTTTGTATAAAAAATGAGGTTTCAATCAAAATAAATGTTAAATAAATAAGCAACAAAAGAAGGGCTATAATGCTGTCTTTACCAAAATAAGCAAAGTTTTTACTGTTCAGTTCTGTGGGACTAGACATTCATCCAACTATTATAAATTCACATATCCTGAAACCCAAAAGAAATATTTGCATAAATCCCTGTATACAGAATTTTACATAAGCCATATTTATTTTATAAACTCAGTTTATTCTTTTGTTTTGGAGGGCATTTATATCTAACTAGCAGTGTACAGGATGTCTGCAATTCAATAACAAAACAGGTTTCTCATCTATCAAATTGATTAAAAAGCCCATGCCTAAATGACTGGTACCCTGTGCAGTTCCGTGCAGTTAGTTTTATTGCTGGGATGTTTTTGGTGGACACCAAAAATCTCTTCCCAGATCAATTCTGCTATAGAGGAAGTTATTCCCAACTATTTAAATGTACCATTTATTAAACAGTGGAGACATAGCAACGCAGAGCTGTTTAATTTTTTGATTTTCTGATGCAGGAAACATCTATATCCCAGCTCCTGTGGTGGAGTTTCTGGTTGACACATTCAACCACACTGTGAATGATGGGCTGCAGGACCTCATGCATTCTTTTGGATGGCACTGACTTCACTAGGACTGGGGTTTCACCTTAGTCTTTGTAAGTCTTTCAATACATAAGTCTCAAATTATTTAAAAAAAAAGAAACTTGTCACCTGGAAATTATTTATATAACGGAAAAAATAAAAACATTTTAAACTTTGAGGGTTTTATTTTTAAATGCAACATGAAGTTGCTTAGATACCTGCACATAAGATTAGTAAGAATTCATACAGGATTCTTTTAAAATTAAATAGTAAAAACATACAGCTCCTTAGAAGATTTTTATTCCCATTAAAGAATCTGTTTTTAACGCAGAAAAAATTATCTGGAAAAAAAACCCAAAAGTAAAGTCCATGTCTGCTGTAAATTTTCACAGGAAGTAATTATAAAATGTATCTGGTACATTTGTGTGTATAGTAATGATTGATTAGCCAAAGACAAGAAAAATTAGAATATATTCTGAATTTAACTTCCCTGTCCATACCATTAAATTGCTTATTTATCTTCTGTCCTGGGATTATTTTGATGATATATTTTTCCCTGTAAATAGCCCATTAATGCCTAGTATTTTACATGGAATGAATTTTTCTCTCCTTACCATAGAATAATCTCTTCTTGCTCTATCTGGAAATAGTAGGCAAAAGCAGATATGTTTATATTTGTCATATAGATGACATTACTGGCAAAGATCAATACTGGCACAAGTATGTTGTTGCCTTTTTTTTTTTTAACCCAAATCGCAATATCCTCAATCTAGGCTTTAATGACGAGAAAATTACATTCTGTATTGTTGGAAAATGCAACTGAAGGTAAAATTAATCAGACATACACAGAATGATACCACTAGCTTTGTAGTGAAGTTTTAGCAAGAAGCATGTAAAAACTGCAAACAACAAGAAGATGTAGTAAAGTATGCAGTTTGATTCAACAACTGTGCAAACTGTAAGTCAGAATTATTTAATGAAATATTTTAGGGCTTGGTTCCTTTGCTGAACATAACATTTTCTTATATCCATTCAAAAATTCTTATGGTATATTCTTCTCTGATTTCTTTTTTTTTTTTTCTTTTTTTACCCACCAGAACTAAGTATACTAAAGTATACCACTAAGGTATACTCTGACATTATGATATAAGTGTAATCTCAAAAAGGAAAACTATCATGTAATCTCTCATATAATCTCTTAATAAAAGAATCAGTTTAACATCTGCCTGGATACATATCAGTCTATTCAAAACTTACAGGAAATCTGTTAATCCTGCAGACAATTTCTTTCCCTAGGATGTTGGTTATTTATTAACAAAAAAATAAAATTGTTAACAAGTAGAACTTGCTTATATTCTTCAACACCACGTGTGTCCTGAAGCGCCTTTTCTTTCTTAGATCGCTCAGTTGTCACAAATTCTATTTCATTCAAGTAGTCACAGAGCTTCAGTATGGGAAATCAATGCTAAATGGATACACTTTAGATAATGGACTTATCATCAGTGCCAAGATTCACCAGGTCTTTTTCTACTTTTGAAATAAAGTCTAGAATTCTGTAGATAGCCTTTTTTTCCATAGGATATGATGTTTAATAAATGAAACACAATTATATTCTTAAAGCAGCCCCACAGAGAATTAGCACTATGTATTAGTTTAACCAATAAAAGAACCTTAGGTAAAACCATTAAAAGATATTTTTAGAAGAAATTTAATCCAGCAATCCTGCTGTACATGCTTCCAGCATTATCTAGGTATTTGCAAGAGCTCTATTGCAATTCTCCTTCTGGGCCTCAGAGGAAGTACATATATCCTTTACATGCCTGTCAACATATCCCTTTTTCACCCCTCTATTTTGAGAACACCATGCCCTTCTTTCTTAATATTCCTGCCACATGAGTTTACCATGTCTTTTAACCCTATAAGTAACAGTTTTGATTGTCTTATTCCCCATTTGTTTGGCATCGTGTTACTGTTCTACAAAGAAGCACAAGAAGGATGGAGATTGAGAATGAAGCCATTATCACATTTGAGGGAAAACCTGCAATGAAAAGAGCTAAAAATGGTTCAAATACTTGGTTCTGGCTAATCTTCACAGAATTTAAAAAAAAGGGATGCTTGAAGCAGAGATCCTGTAGCAAGAACTGACTTCATAAAAGATGGCATCTTACCAGTGGAGACTATACTTGTATGTATGCTCCAGAAAGAAAAAAGAACAGTTTAGGCAACAGAAATCCATAAATTTAACATCAAGCATACATAGTTAAACAAACAAATTTTGATGGATGATTTTAGACTTAAGAGGTGAATTGAAAACAGGAAAAAAGGCAAAAAGCCTAATTATAGTTGCTAAGAGTAGCAATGCCATTGGGGCTGAAAGTGTCCTGCTAACTTCAACTTTATTAATAGGGTGGAACAGTGTGACCACATGTAAATTTTCAGAAACACATAGTTTTTAGAAAAAATAAAAAGCATAGTTAGTTTTATCAACATTACTCAACAGAAAAATTAACTCAGATGAATATCAAACTAAAGACTGTGCATGGATACTGCAGAAGTAAGGTTAAATTAGCTGTTGTTACTCTTACTCTTAAAATTGACTGTAATGGGAATACATTATTAATATGCAAGCCCTTCACAAATTTATTCAGTGTTTTTGCTTTTAAATTTTTCAACACCATCCTTACATATGGAGAAAATGCAATCATCTCATGAAAGTAAATCCAGTGGAGGAAAAAACCATTTACTATTGCCCCAGTTAATTGTCTTTCTATTACTGAGATATTTGTTAGATATACATGTGTCTCTTCTGCACTGCATAAATGTTGGGTTGTTTGATTTGTATAAGCGATTATTGCCGCCTTCATCCTCCCCGATGCTCTTAAGAGCAAAACTGCTTCATTCTTTTTGTGGTGATTGACTTCAATTTCCTGCTTGTAAATATTCAACCAGTACAGTGAAGACTCAGTCTGTGACATCTGTCAAGTTCACTGTCTTAGTATACTAAGTACCCTGGCAGTTTGTTTAATTTTTAACCCTAGAGAACGTTTAACTCAGATAGTCCCATGAAAACATAACTCTGTTCTGCAAGATCTGATCACATGCTTATCAAAGTGAAAAATTAAGAAAATCTGTTCCTAAAATAGTAAAATTGATAAACTGAGAGTATCCTACAAAAGATGGTAGGAAAAAATACACTGTGATTTCCTTAATACTTGTCAGAAAGAGCATCAAGAATGCAGTGATTAGAAAATTAATAATAAGGGAGAAGATCTTAAGCTAAGGTAAAGTTTGACAACTCTAGCCCAGTCAGGAGTGTGTACGTCTCACAAAACCAGTATATTTTTAATTATTAAATGTATCCTACTTGTCTATATAAGAAAAAAATAAGAATAAAGGAGGGCAGAGTTGATTACAGTTTCTACTAGTTAAGTGTCTGTGCTCATACCTTTTTTCTTGGATATATAATTTATGATTTTGCTATACAGGACTATCTGAGTAAGCTTGTGAAATCACTCTTTTCAGCCAACTATACAATTTTCTTGTTAAATCCACTTCTACTCTTTGAACAACATTTCTTATTTCTACTTCAGTAACTTCTTGAAAGCCATATGCTATGACTGTTATATAAAGAAAGATGAATAAACATAGAATAGAAACAGGGTGGTCATTTTAAATAGCTTCTTAGCATCATGAGTGATGTAAGAGTAATCTGATGATTCTGTCTTCCCAGGGCATAGCTTCCTTCAGCTTCTAAATGTAGTTGATGCAATAGACTCACTTAACCAGCAAGCAATTCAGATTTGCTTGAAATTAAGAACAATGTATTTAAATTTATTTTGGTTCAAACAAATGACTCCACAAATTTATCTGGAGGACGCAATGGTGTGCATGTTCTCTCATTTTCAGATACACAACTAAATACCTAATACCAGGAAAGTGTCCAAATAAAAGTTCAATATTCTCTTGCAAGAGGTTGCAAAAACACTGCACGCCACATCCTCTAGTGTCTCCTCTTGAACTACTTGGATGTCCTAGCCTTCACACTGACTCACATGAATTCAATATAGATGCCTACTTGGCTCACTTCTGGGGGAATGGGGAATATACTTATTTAAATCCATCTTTTGAGTTACTGTTTTCAAGTCAGGTACCTGAATGTCATATACAACATGTTCCCTTATGGATATGGTCCAAAGAGCTGGCCTGAACAGAGTTTCACTACCTGCAGTCCCAACATAGACTAGCTTACATTGAACATAAGCGATGACATTATTACAAAATTAAAGATTAAAAAATCTCATTTTAAAGAATATGGATTGGTATTAGATGACACAATCTGGAAAAGCTGAAAGCTGGAAGAACAGTGGACTGTACAAACTCGGAAGGCATGGGGCTAAAGCGGTCTGCAGCTGAAATGTGATGGGTTTTAATGTGAGAGCATCATGAGTGAGGCCAGGTAAGGAGTAGGAACAAGAAAAACCATGAATAAAACTGCAACAAATTGCTACGAGGAGTGAAAAACCACAATTTTGAGTCTTTCTTATGCCAGCTGTGTAGGAGAAATTACCACTCTAATTTTTGGTTAAATTATAAGCCGGCCAGATTTATTTATCATGTTCTCGGAGAAACCGAGTGCAACCAGACACATACTTCCCATACTTGTGAGAACCTGACAGTAGTCAGTGGATAGTCTCAAATCACATTTCAACATTTAGTACTTTATATATTTAGAAGCCCGAATCACTTTCAAATGACATTCTATTTGATTTATCCATTTGAAGGACCCATATTAAAAATTGCTATGTCACTGTATGCAAATTGTATCTAAGATCTGTAGGGGTTTACCTGAAAAAAAACCAATTTTGCATGATTACTTTAAAAATGAACCTGAATCAAAATGAAACCAACCAACCAAAACAAAACAAAAAAAGAGACAAAACCTTGCAGGTTCTCATAAAACTGTTTCAGAGCATCAAGAACACCCTTGCTAAATGAAATTTCCATGCATAAGCAGCATGTTGATTTTTCATCCCTCAGTATTTAATTACTCTGTGATAATGGTTCAAACAATGGGAGAGGATAACAGTACTTTCTACAAGAAAAAGACAGCATTTTTCATTAAAAATCAAATGTCCATTCTGCACAAGAAAATGCTTTTTGTTTAACATATAGATTTAATTAAAACACCACTAGCAATTTGTAACATTGATCATAAATGGATCTAACAGTTGGTTTATAAAACATGGAATGATTCATTAAAACAAGCAAGATGCACCTGCAAATCTGTTAAATTAAGCTTTTTGACTTATCACCCTTTTCCTGTTGCTTCTTTAATTTTTAGCAGTACTGAGCATGACATTTTATCTGCTTTGCCACTGGCACTTACTCAGAGCAGGAATGGAATCCAAACAGCCTCATCTTGCTATTGCTGGCACTAACAACGTGTGTTTACCTAACATCGTATCTTCAACAATAATATTACATTTATTTTATATTCAGATCTTGCCTGCTTTCCCGGTCCTTCAGCTGAAAGTTTATTTTTTCATTCTGTATCTTTAATTTTATAGCCAGCCATTTTCATGTCTGCAAATATTCTTTTTCTTTAGCATTTTTGGTTGATCAGTGTTATGATGTTGTGCGATTTACTTCTTTTTTATTGCTTGTATTGCATCCCTTAGAACCTCTCACCTTATCTCTATGATTATGGCATCCTACTGTGTTTGCAGCACTTTGCTGTTTAAAACACACTGACTGTTGCCTGGTACTGTGTCTGAAAAGTTTTCCTACTTTAGAACAAGTTTAAGACCAGCTTTATAGTAACAATAAAATTTGTTTATTTTTCTTTTAATTACAATATATGCTTTTCTTTCTGAACAGATTTGTTGAATATAATTAAAATAAAGAGCAATCTAACTCCAAGCAAACTGAAAGCTCATTTATATTTTAGTGCTATTTGCTGTTTCTTTGAAGGGGGGGGGGGGGGAAGAAGCAGGGCAATTAGCAGGGTGGAGTAAGAGGAATAACTGACTAAGATATAAAAGACAATGAAGACAATTAAGTTGTTAACAGCAAATCACCCACCTATCAACCTACTAGGTCTATTTCTCCAATACTTGTTACTTAAGAAAACAAACAAACAAACAAAATAAACCAACGAACCAAAAAACCACCGAACTGACTGGTTTATGGAACCTGACTTCAAAAATAACAAAAGCTACTGGATCAGAGAATGTAATTCATTAATTTAGTAGGAACTTGTCCCTCGACTGCAAATAATGCAGCTGTCTTCTCAAACCTCTGAATGAGTTTGAAGAAGGGTACACAGTAAGTTACTTTTTCATTGACCATGACAAGTGTCTGTAAAAGCGTAGTTTATTTTCTATTTAAAAGACAATGGGCCACAGATGTACAGATGCTGGTATCTCCCCAGGGACATGGTTAAGGACATATAGACTTGCTATGAGGAGTTACAACAATTAAAGAACAAAATTTAGTTCCAGACACGTAGCTTCCCAGATTGTAAGGCCTCCAGCATAGTAAAAAATTTTAGACTTCCCTAATTAAACACTGCTTAAAATAGGACCTATCTTACATTAAAAAAAAAACCAAACACACAGAAAACCCCAACATGCTTCATGTGAAGCAAAAAAAAATCCAGTAAAACTACCACAATATTTTGTATTTAGTTCCAATGGTTAATTACGTTGATAATAAAAAAATTGCCTATAACTTTGTCTGACTGTAAATCCTAGTACATTATATTATATCTTTAATTACTAAAATAAACATCCTCCATTGTCCAAATTTTATTTTCTGTACAGGTACTTCTAGGTAAGGATGAAGATATCCTTTGCCTTTCTCTTGGCTCAAGTTCCCTGTATATAGTGGTGGTTTTGACTGACATCAGTAGAAAAGTAAAAGATAAAACCCTAGAGAAACTGTAAAGCCTAAGGAAAAGAGGACTCAGTTTTATGGGGAAAAAGCCCTTTAACTACAGGACTGGATAAGAAACATTAGAAAGTTGCAGGCCTTGAATGTGACTGAGACCAGAGACTGTTCTGAGTAGGCAAAATAACCCTATATTTCTCATATACCAGCTTTATAAAGACCTTATTTAGATTAAATAAGAATAGATAATTTTAATCAGAAGATATTGGAGAAAAGCTAGTTAATGAGGAAGAGCTCATGAAGACTTATTAATGAAATTACTGTAAGCAATAAAGTATAATACCCTGAATTCATTGTACAGCAGCTCATAGCCTGAATTCATTGGGCAGCTCAGCTCAGCCCCATGCTCACTCCGCCCCGGTGGGATGGGGGAGAGAATCGGAAGGGTAAAAGCGAGAAAACTCGTGGGTTGAGATAAAGACAAGTTAATAGGGAAAGCAAAAGCCGCGCACAGGAGCAAAGCACAACAAGGCATTCATCCGCCCCTTCCCACGGGCGGGC
>JAVKLA010000057.1:12882375-12926242 GCA_034782735.1 Sagittarius serpentarius
CCTGCCCCTGAGGAGGAAGGAGCGGCAGAGACACGGTGTGAGGGACTGACCCCAACCCCCAGTCCCCGTCCCCCTGCGCCGCTGGGGGGGAGGAGGGGGAGAAAAGCGGGAGTGGGGTTGAGCCGGGAGGGCAGGGGAAGGGGTTTTAAGGCTTGGTTTTACTTCTCACTGTCCTTGTTTTGATTTGTAATAAATTGAATTTATTTGTGGTTTGGTTTTTTTTTTCCCCGCAGGTTGATTCTGTCTTTTGCCTGTGACAGTAACTGGTGAGTGATCTCTCCCTGTCCTTGTCTTGACCTACAAGTGTTTCTTTATATTTCTACTCCTCATCGCACCCGGGCTGGGGTGGGGGAGGAGTGAGCAAGTGGCTTGGTGGTGCTTTGTTGCTGGTTGGGCTTAAACCACAAGCAGAAAAGGCCTTGGCTGTGTGTAAGCACTGCTCAGCAATAGCTAAAACACTCCTGTGTTATCAACACCGTTACCAGCACAAATCCATAACATGGCCCCCTACTAGCTACTCTGAAGAAAATTAACTCTACCCCAGCCAAAACCAGTACAGACAGTTTCTTCTTGGACTGTATTTCAGCTATTCGTGACCTGCTTTTCTTGTTACATTGCTCACTGAGATTTGGGTTTTTCTTTTCTTATTCTAGGTAATGAAATAAATTTTTACTTTCAAATGACTTCTGAGCTAGACTTCCACATCTGCAGTGGAAAAGAGTTGTGGGTTTGGTGGGGTATTTTTGTATGATTAAATATAGGTTTCCTATGCTCTCCTCTAACTTCCTCTATTTTGTCTTCCCAGACTATACCATTCAGTTGATATCAATTTTGATTTGTGAAAACCTTGCAGTGGAAGCATTTTTCAGTTTGTTGATTGTCATATCAATGCCAACAACTACAACAACCAAGGCTTTAAACCACTGAGATACAAGAAAATATATTTGCCATGTACTTGAAGTACAGCGGTAGAGCACAAAGCCTTTGGAAAGCATGGGCCTTGCAGAGCAATGCATGTTAATCGGCTGCATTACTTTGCATCACAAACTGCACCACCAATTCTTGCAAGCTCATAGTAACCAGAAACAGTTGGGTGAACTACAGGAAAAGGACTATATATTTTAAGCTTGCCCCCAAAACTATCGCGTTTTCACCAAATGAATCAGTTGATGAAATTTGTTTGGTTTAACATGATTTGTCTAACATATGTGAAAGTTACACAATGTTATTCCACTCTGCAGAGCGCAGCATGTTGCCTGAGGCTATCTCACTGACACATGCCCTCCTCTCACTCCAAAAATTTACAGATGCCAAAAGTTCACCCACAGGCGAGTAATCTGATTTGCAGTCTCCAATCAAGCACGGTGAAACTGAGGCAGTGGTCATGTGGGATGCTTGTACCCCACAGTTACTCACCAGATGTTCGTAATAGAGCAAACTCAACAGTGAGAGGCGGTGTATTCTGATGCAAACACTACTATTTTTGAGACACTCAGCACATTTCAAGTTACTTTAACATTCACTACCAATCTCCGCTGTAATGTGAACCTTACATGATGCTTCTACCACTCATATAGCTTGTTAAGGTGCTATTGGCAATCTAGGCACTCTTGTCAGATGACACTAGCATTCCCTAGCTGACAGACAAATACCCATCACATCTGTAGTCTTAGCATCCTTCCTTTTCCTCATTCCTTTAATCTTAAAGACAGTTCCTCATCATAGAATAATTTCTCTGATTACAGTACTCAGAGGATGAGTCCTACTCATCAGCTTCACTTCTCTTTAACAGAATTGTTAAGCCTCCAGTTGCATTTATGACTGGTATCCAGATTTTAGATGTTCAAACTAAAGTGCAGAGTCTATGAAGAAAAATGTTCTGATAGCTGTACAAGTGGTACTTGTTAAAACCTTGTCGCAGTTTTCATGTTATTGTTGCTACTGATGGTTTGATTAACTTGCTTCATTTGACAGGTCATCAGCATTTGCCGAGTTCTTACCCTGCTGGTTTACACCAGGGGCTTTAAAAGCCCACTGTAAAGACATTGAAAAATAATGTAGTAGCCAGCTATCAGCCATTGGTCATAGCAAGAGATGTGGAATTTCAAGTAATCATATGCCCAGGGCTCCTGGAAATTCTGGGTATATTAACTTACTTGTTAACAACTCTCCTCACAAAAGGGAAAAGGAAGAACTGCTCCTGAGTGTCTTGATTAAGTACTTGACTTCCTTTTTCACATTGAAAAGGCAGTGGCGTAATAAAAATCTATGGTTCTCTTCCCCTTAAGAATCAGAAATTGAGAGCCCTTGCTGCAGAAGTACTATCAACATGTGAAAGGAAGTTTACTACTCTCTTAGCTCTTTAATCCTAACAGTTGCTCAAATAATCTGAACCAGACACAAGCATTACTGCAGAGAATAAGGGAGCTCTAGTGAATAGTTGTGCACAGTGATGCTATCAAAAAAATAAGCTTTGCAATTTTCCACAGAAGCTTATGTTCCCTAAGCACCAGTGGTCTCCTAGAGAACAATACCAATCCATCACACCAACTCTCTGCAAGTGCAGCTTTGGATTTTCTCTCGCACAGTCACTTTGAATTTATTTCCCTGCTCCTGAGGTGCTATAACAGCTCCAAAACCACACAGTATAAAACTCTGACACAGAAGAAATGTAGCCGACTTGGGTTACCCAGCTTGTGTTCAGTGTTCATGCAGGATGCTTATAGATAACCGTCAAAGAGAGAAGGAGTACGAAAGGAGGAGATAGAGTGTGAAACATACCGGGGCAGGAGATGGGATGCCAGCAGGAAGCATGCGTGTCACAGTGCTGCTGTGTATGACCAGTGGTGTTTGTAAAGAAGGGGGGCACCCTGGGTCACTACAGGGTATTTAGGGTAAGGAATGAAGCCAAGAAAGGGAGAGATCAAGGTTGTTTGGGGAGGAACAAGTGGGGGAAAACAGGGGGTAAGGGGATAAAAGGGGCAGGTCAGTCCATGTGCCTGGCTGTGCCTGTGCCAGCCAGTGCAGCCTCCCCTGTCTCCTCATTAAACTCCGTTCAGACGGTTTTCTTGGGTGAGGGCTCCCTGTCTCGCGTGCTCGGGTGTGAGAGGGCTGAGTGCCTGCCCTGCCGTGGGGCTGGGGCTGTGGGACAGGGGCCAGCACCAGAGAGACCCAGGGCATGCAGGGTGTGGGTGCATGCTTAGAGGTGCACTTTTGTGTGTGTGTAAAGGGGGGGCTGTGCCAGCAGCTGGAGTGGGACTGCAGCTGGGGAAGCTTGTATCTACTTGGGATACCATGGCCAGCTGCCGGGTAGACTGAGAGTCTTAAGTCCAGCTACTGGAGAAACCCATGTTGTATACATGTATATACATGCATTTATTTTCCACTAACAGACCTTCATCCTGATCAGCCAGCGGGGGGAACAGGAAGAGACCTTTGGTGTGTTCATGTCTGCGTGAGCATGCCTGCCTGTGCTGCTCTGTGTGGCTGGCCATGCATCCATGTGTATGTGCTGCATAGTGTGTGCGTGCGTGCCCGCTGGCAATAAACGCTCAGCAGTGGGAGCCTGGGTGCTGGCAATACACGCTCAGCTCCGCTGCTGGTGGGACCCAGGGCCGTGGAGCTGTGGCAGCCTCGCCTCTGTCATGCTACCTGATTTGGCAACTTGTAACAAAAATAGTTTAAGAATGGTTTTCAGTCACTAATTTTACAGCTTAACCAATAGGAAAAGCAGGCAGTTCACAGTGTTTTACAGCTGATTATTGAAAACTGAACGAAGTCGCACCTACATGTGTTACAGCCATGGTTAAGATGACTGATCTAAATATGGTTTTCGATCTCATAGTTGAGTGGTTTTCACCCCTAAACATAGGCAGTGATTCTTTTTCTCCATTCATCTGGCTGAAGGTGGTAGCAAAATTATCTCTCTGCTTCCTTGGGTATTGAGAACATATTTTACTTGTTTACCCAGGGGATTTCTGAATATTTCTTCCATTTCCATTGTCAAATGAAACAAGCACAAATGATATCACCAAAATTCATGAGGCTTAGCCATAGAAGTAAAGGAAGAAAAGCTAGAGAAATTGAAAAATCTACCAGGGTCACCAAAACAAACAGGCCTCAAGTGTAATTCAGCAAAAGTGCAGCTGATAGTGAGGGGTTTTTTTTGGTATGCCACCTTGTAAAGGTGGCCAGAACATCAGTCCTGTAAAAGATAAATGTACTGGTGGTTCAATGTAAAAAATAATGTACTGGTGGTTGAATGAATGAATGCTTTCATGGTGAAACAACTCTCATTCAACCACCAGTACATTATTTTTGGATATTAACAGGTACTATCAAGAATTAATTCCCAGTGGCACTGCCTCAGTGGAACCTCTGCACTGGTTACAGGAAAAGCAGATTAAATGGCTAGGGAAGGAGAGGCACACAAATGCTCTAAATGACTTCAGCTGCAGATATAGCCTAGGACAGGTGTGGAAGTTTAGACTTGAAATCCAGGCTTTATTCTTATTGGCCAGTGTGGAAAGTAAGTTTTCGCAGTATGGGAGGAACAGTTACTGATGATCATCAAATATTTTCATTTCTGACTGGTCCAAACCAGACTGTGTAGCATAACACCCACACAGCCATGCAGTTTTTGCTATGAAATAAAAGAGAAGAGTGAACTGGTACTTTCAGTCACTGCACTCACACACAGATGTGCCTGCAAAGTCATGTTTTATAATGGCTCCAGTTACTGCATTCAAGAAAAGACATACTGGATTTGACAGCCACACAATTTCACCCACACATCTGGAAGCACTTGAAGCACACATTACTCAGCTGTTGCGCTCTCAGTTCACTGTAGAACTGCTTTCCATCACCTGCACTTGAATATTTTGATAGCAGTTGAATGCTTACTTTGTTTTCAGACTGTGCTTGGAAACGTGGTTCACTCACTATTCTTGCCAGCACAGGATGCTCGTGAGCATGCTTCTGATGAGTCACCTTTATAAATGTATTCCTTTGTTGCAGTACATTTGTGACCTTACTAAACTGAAGAAACTTTCCGTGGTGAAAGAGTCAAAAGCTCATGGTACTGTAGTCTACTTAAAATAGATGACAGATCAGCTGGTAAAACAAGGGCTTCAGAAAACTTTAAACAAAAATTTAAAATCCTCAGAAGAGGCTGTATTGTTAGAAACTCTCATGAAGGAACCACATGAAAATGAAACACCTAATTTAAAGACTGAGAAAAAGACAAAATAATTAAAACATCTCCTCGTATGTTTGAAGATGATGGCTGAGGAACGTAAAAAGACCTGCTGAGGAACGTAAAAAGACCTGGTAAGATGCTCCTTAGGTAAAATGCAAAAAATGCTTGCGTTACTGCTGTTTGAAGGAAGTAAGATTCCTATATAAATAGTATCAACTCAGTTTAGAAAGGAAATGCAGTATTATGCTGGTGACACTTTCACTGGAGGGCATCTAGGAAAAGACTTTCCAAAAGCTTTCTGTCTTGGGCTTCTGGCTTGAAAAGTGTATGTGCAAAGGTATGCCTGAATGGTTCTCCAAGCAAACCATGAAGTTTAAAGAAAAAGTCCCCTCAGATTCTCAGAGATATGAAGAATGACAGAATGCATTCAAATTTATTTTGTGGGCCCACTGGTAGAAAACCCTAAAGGAAATTAATTTTGTCTTGTAATTGTAGGTTCCCTCCCTCAGTACTCTGAAGTAAGGTAGAAACATTTCTCTTGCAGCGGACTGCTGAGCAAGTCACAGCTGCAGTCGTGGTGGAAAACATATTTTTCTCTCTAGATAGTCCCAGCTAAGATTGCATCTGACAGCTGTTCTGAGAATATTCAAAGATGTTAAGAGTTCAGCAACAAAAAAATACATTTCTTATGAACTCAGCCATCAGGCATAGTAGAACAAATGAAACAGATGATGAAAACAATACTGAGGAAGTTACCAGATGACAAAGGAATAATTGGGATTTGATAATTCCCGTAGTTCCAACAGTTCTTCAAACCTCCCTAGCTACTAAGAGAAACTCCCTTTGAGGTAACGATAGGCTGAAGTATAGACCTGCCAGAACATCTGATGTGGAATACTAGTGCTCTCAGATACAAGGGATAAATCATTATGCAAACATTATGTAAATTTCTGAATCAGGTATATTTGTAAGTAGCTACTAAATTACAGAAATCCAAAACTAGAGCAAAAGCTTGTTTTGACAAATTTCGGAGAGAGAATACCTGGGAGGGTGGAGATCTGGGAATGCAATTAGCCTGTGCAAATCCTGAACATAGTCTGTGTCACAAATGCAATGGGCTGTAACCAAACTACAGGCAAGGTCAACTCTTTTGCAAATTAAAGTTACTGGAGAGAAGAAAGCAATAGATAAATTTTACCATTCAAGTCAGCTGAAATTGTGCAAGCAAGGAAATTTTTCAGAACTGTGCAGACCCATCTCTGGTGTGTTCATGCAAAGATGGAACTGGGAAGAAAGGTTAATTTTTGCGTATTCCTTCTCAGTGATTTTTAGAGATCTGATTTTGTCTCCATAGCAGTTCTTGCAAAAATGGAGACTAAAATTTAGAATTACTGCAATGATCACCATAAGAAGAAAAAGAAGAGAAGTTAATTCGTAATAATACTATTTTGGGAGTGCACTCTAATTAAATTTGTGGCATTAAAGGCTTAAGTCCCATTCTAAAGGTGATTTAAAGTAAGAAACCCAGGTTGACCCCAAGATAGGAGCTGAGAACAAAAGAAGGCCAAATCCTCGATCCAGAGAAACCAAAGTATTCTGGAGAATTAACTTTAAAATAACTCTACTGAAAATATTAGTCATAGAATTCTAGGAGTTATTCAGAGTGCTGTAACTGTTGGAAAAAATTACAGAAGTATTATAACCTTGTAAACATAATAGAAATAAAAGAGTCTGCAGACTGAAATTACCTTAGTTTTCAAGATGTTAAGAAATACTAATAAGTGGCTGGCCTCTTAGGGCTAACTGTCCTCAAGATTCTGCTGCTGAGTGGGAAGGTTGTGAAGGTCTTGTTGCCGCTGCAGCTGGGAACCTCAGTCTGAGTTCAGTGCCAGAATACTTTTCCAGAGGGGAGTTCATCTCTTACTGTGTAATTGCTAACAAAAACCTGAATTAATAGCTATAGTACAAGTGGATGTACTTAATTTATTGCTATGCTATTTATTGCCCAGGGTTAACCCTTACACTAATTTATGGGTGGTGTTTTTACCTAAGCCACCCTGATCTTATTCTGTGGTCAGCTCTCACTATCATCTCTTCTGCTATTTCTTGCATACAACCTGACCCTTGATTCCTCTTCTAGGCAATCTCTTTGGTTTGGATCATAAGCAGAAGGGAAACTTATCCTGAAGAATACAAATTAGATGTTCCAAGAACTGAATATATACGCAGGACTGGGAGACATTAATCATGTTCTTCTGGAAGAAGACTATCTGTAGTACTGTCTGTGATTGAAGGAATTACAGGGCCAACTAAGAAAACAGTTTGAAATGTTATGGCATCCTCTTCAAAGAGACACTTGAACCTGTAAATATAATTTTCTGGATGACTAAAGCAGTGTCTCCTGCAACAGCACAGTTTGCATTTGAAGTGACAGTGCCTGCCTGTGGTCTGGAGGAAGACAAGGGCAGGAGAAAACCAAAGAATCTCTGCCATCATCACTTGTAATGTGCCCCACAAAAGTAAGTGCATTACTTCAATAGCAAGAGTAATATGTAATGGAAACAGTGTTTGCGGGTCACTAAAGTTTTCATAATTTTTTTAAAGTTGAGCTCTGTCTCACGTTCCTGCCAGTTTTCAACTTGTTTCCTATAAACCTAACAAAGAGAAAAGAACCAACTTAAAATGGAAAAATGCCAGCTTAAATGGAAAGAGCTTAGCTTTTCTGGAAAGAAAAAAAAAAAGTTAAATTAACTGGAATAAGACAAGAAATCCTGGAAAGTTGCAAGCCTGAAATGTGGTACAAAACAGTGTTTATTTTGACTGGACAAAATTAAATCATAAGCATAAGCATAGAACGTTCGCATTAGAGTTTAGCTTAACTATGAAGGTGTTAATAAAATTATAATGAGTAATAATACAGTATTGTGCGAGCAATTGGCACCCTGACCATTCAATGAATTAATACAAAATTCAGTATTCTAAGCTAAAAGAGTGTTAAAGAATAGATTTTCATAACAGTTTCCCAAGGTGATGTTGACTCCTGCTTGCTGTACACCTTGTTTCCAACAGGTAATCTGAACACTGTTGTAGTGATCACTTGCCTGCATTATATAATTTCTTTTCTTTTAACAGAAAAATGAAGTACGATAGCTCATAGTCTGACTTTTCCAAAACACTTCAAAACATATTTTAACTTTGATAACTTTGGCTGTGAATGTTTAGAGAGATGAATCTAACAACAAACAAGCCGGGAAAATAAAACTACAGGGATTTGTCACCATGAGATGTACTCTCCAACCTTCTAAGTACTCTCTTCTCTCTGTTTGGGTTCTCCCTGGGTGATCACAGTTCTAAAAGTGTTGAAATGAGACAAGGGCTTAGACGTTCCATTCATGGGGACACCAGCACAAAGTCAGCAGTAAGTAACCTCAGTTTTTCCCAGTAGTCTCTCTTGTGCTTACTTGTGTGGAGTAATGCATCATGCAGCCCAAAGCCCTGTTCAGAGTCACTAGTCCCCAGATGATCTCCTCCAAGCTCTAAGCACACTCTAGTCTTTGACTGAAGATACATGACTTTTTTTGCCTGTGTTTTTCCCTGTTACAAGCAAATACTGTTTGCTTGTAACCCACTTACGAAGTGAGCCATGTCCTTCCTTGAGAGGAATGTTTGACCTGCTACACTCGTTTGAAAACTGGCTTCTGCAAAATGAGTTGCATTTAATCATGATGCCAACAAGCAGTAGGAAACTGATGACACACTTTGTTTCCTAGGATCTTGTGCAGCTGGATATAAGTTCAATCAAAGTCAACAAGCCTTGAATAAAAAGAATGAGAAATTCTTCATTTAAATGAACTCTGCTTCATATTTGCTTGGCTTTGTGGTTGTTGTGAACTCCTGAGCCTCAAGAATAATGCTGTAAACCTAATGTGCACTTAGGAGTATTACCGCTCAAGAACTATAGGTATGTTACTCACATGCTCCCCTTAGCTTTCCCACAATTACAAAAATGGTTGTCAGTCAGCTCCTGATCAAGCTCATTGAAGAAAAAAAGATTTCATAAAATTTTAAAACATTTACTTTCAGAGATAACTGCACATTTTTCAGCTGAAGGAGAAGCCTTTGACTGCAGAGTAATTTGTTTATTTGGTTAAGCTGGCATTGTTATGCAGGTATATTTGAGGGGATATAACTACAGCAGTTCTCTGTCTTGCATCTGTGTATTTTAGCAATTCATGCACATCTCTTCTGCCTGACAGTCTTGCAGTGTCTGCTTAGATGAAGTAGGTGCTCACGGTTCCTTGTTTCCTTTGTCATTTTGGCAGAGACCTCCTTCTTGAAACCTCTGTGTTCTTGTGGGTTTTTTTGTTGTTTTGTTTTTCTCTATAGTTCTTAAGGCCTGGAAACATGTTTTGTCAATTGATAATAAAACTAAATAAATGGGTTTCTTCCTTTGATGTGGTAAGAAAGGACTAACCCAAGCTCAATATATTGGAGTGACATCTTCGTCCTTGGCTAGCATAGGAGCGCAGTGTGCTTCTTTGTTACAGAATTAATCAGCTAGATAAGGTGAATTTCACACGATACTGTTCCCCATTCCATCTTGGCTTGAGACAAATTCCTGTCACTTTTCATATTGTAGTGGTCAAAGGAAGCACTGTATATATGCAATGATACAAAATAATCATGGGAGGAATCAAACCCCATTATTTTTCACAAAATCAAAAATCAGAGGAAACTCAGAAATAACAGATCCCAGAAAGTAACTTGCCTGTGCAACCTGCATTCAGCTCTCTTTATTGATCCCTGTCTTATTTGCACAGTCACATTTACACAGGATCTGCCTCACGCAGGGCCCAGGAAGGGTAGTGCTCACTAATAAGCAGCTGTTTGCATTCCTGTTTCTTCCTGATTGTTCCATGTGTTTTCTCAAGTCTTAGTTATTGATTACCATTAAAACCTGTATACAATTAACCCTTGGGCCTTTGCTTATGGCCTTTTTCTTATAGTGCCCAGAACTAGTATATTTGTTTCACAGAATGAGTTTTTATTATATGAAGTGATAGAACAATACAAAACATGTTCTGTATTCAAACCATTAATTGATTCTAATTACCTTTGTTTACACACTAACTTTTTGCCTTAGTAAAACTGGATGTCCAAGCTGAGATAGCATACGTGTCAAATATTGGCAATAGGGTGCATTTAACATGCTCTAGGATATCTTGACTGGACTTTGATGCTGTTTCAGAGTGGGAGCAAGTCTCATATAGGTCCTATGTCCTGCCTACTGGCCCACTGTGGATTTCTTGAATACCTTGTGGCACCTCAGATGCCATAGACACCAATGTTTATGCAAATGGTGTCAATCACCTAGTCAATATATTCACTTCAGTCTTAAAACTATTCAGTGTACCCCAGTGTTGGCACTGGCAAAAATACCTTCCAGGAATAAGTATTTTTGTACCAAGCCTATATAATACACTAGAGAAGCTCTATCAATTAATTAAATTCAGTGCTGGACTCACGCAGACATGTCATGTGATCATGCAATACAATTGTTGGAAATTTCCATATGCTTTTTTGCCCCATGGATGATTCCTTCTGTTCCTTACAGTCTATGTGGGTGCAACTTCAGTATCTTCTACATTACAACTTCCAACCTCATTATCATCATATGATCAGGTTTGCTTTCCTTTTTTCACACTTTTTTTTCTCAGTCCTTGGCTCTTTGCCCCTCCTGTACTGTTTTCCTATAACTGACACATCACTCCTAATCCAATCCCTGCCTCTGATGTCATTCCCATTTTGTCAGTTCTCTTCCCACTCAAATCCATTTTCTCTCTCCTGGTGTTCCACCTGACCTTACCTCCAAATACCCTTTTTTCTCACTACCTTCTGGTCTTAGACTAATTTCTAGATTCCTCTTTAATCTCCCCATCCTTCTTTAGGTTTCCACAAGTCTTTTGTTAAAACCTTTCCTCAGTTATTGCCAGTTCTGCTGTCATCTTTTCTCTTTCTTCATCATCTCTTTGTCCTCTTTCAAATTACCTTTGCTTTTATCTGCCCTAATTCCCAGTGTTTTCATTCAGTCTTTCCTAATCTCTTCCCAGTACATGCGTTCTTTCCTCAAGAAACTTATGATCAACCGACCTCCATTCAGTTATATGTTCTTTGTCCAACTGCTCTCAGCATTTCAGCATTTCAGCAACCTCTTTTATATTTTCACACTGAGTACTGTCTCCACTTTTCTGTTAATTTGTTTGGTTTCTGACTTGCATCTTGTCATCTTGTTCAGATCAATAGCCTCTTCTTCCTCATATGCTGATGGCAGAATGACGGCTTCTGTGAAAACATGGTAGGAACATTACTTTTAGTTGTTTTGTCTGCCACTGGATTACAGATCTTAAGACCAGAGCACAAAAAGTTGAACTTAGACAAAAGCTGAAACCTACTCAGTGTGAATGAACTCTTTCAAATGTATGAATGAGATTAAGCAAACATTTATTAAGCACAGGAAATCTGATTTTTCAAGACTTTGCAAATTAGCCAGTTTTGTGTAGATTTCCATAGACTTACAGTAACATAAATTAACTCCCCTGGCAAAAGTCAAGATCTTTCTCTGAGGACAAGGAACTTGAGGACAGGAATTTCTGCATAATATAATTTCTGTGGAGCATAATTTGAGAACTAATAGGACTCCAGATTTGTATAAAAACAATTTTAGCAGACTAACTCAGACTATTCTGTATAAAGCTAAAAATGTAAGCATTTTCTACACCTGAGACTTTGTGCAATACAGTAAGCGTGATGCAGGATGCAGATATCTAACACCATTGAGAATGATCTTTCAGACTCTCTTTAAGCACTAAGGCCCAACACCATTTCAGTTATGAATATTTGACATGCTACAGACACAAAGGAAAATTTAAACTTGGTCACAGTTCAGATGGCAGAGTATCAAGGAGAATTTTTAATCAATGGGAGGAGTTGTAGTGACTAGGCTGATCAAAATTTTATTTGTATGCCCTTATCGAAAGTTCATTGACTTTGTTAAGAGTCTATTGACTTCTGTGCCCTTTAAAAGGGGTTTAAGTGCCTCTTTCTGAGGGATTACTATAGGATATTGAGCTCACTCATGGTAAGCTGTTCGATCTTTCCTTGAACAGATTGTTGTTCTGTTTGATATAAAACATTTTGAGTGAAAATGAGAATCTCAAACGCCTGAAATATAGCAGCATTATTTTAAAGCAAAAACATTATTCAGATTAATTTATTGATGCAAAAGCTAAATTTTAATTTGTACATGGGAATTTTGAAAAAACTTGGTCAATGTTAATATCTGTCAATTTATGCTAGATAAATTGTTTCTGAATTCCAGATTTTTACCTGGGAGCTTTTTCATGATTGTCATATTACATGAGAGCTTATTTCAAAATGAACTGATTACATTTCTATTTAACTATTATATTCAAGACTGTATAGACATGGCTCAGCTAGCTGAAATAAATTTGTATTTATAGGGATATATACAAATTCTATATAAGCATTCCGCATAAATGGATTTGTATGTTGGCAAGCAGAAGATAAATATAGTTGAGCTAATAGGATCTGTTGCCACAGCTCCCATTGGCCTTCTGACCTTAAGATACAGATGAGTTAAGAGGCTCCAGCTACTGCCACTCCTCTTCTTCTGTATCCTTTATGTCAACAAAATAGATATATGTGATCAAGAAGCTCCTACACCACTGACTGGATATAAGGTATTCTTTTTGTGGTTCCGTATGATAGAATAAAAGCCAAATCAGCCATGAAGAAACAGTTGAAACACTAAAAAAAGGGCCACAATCTATAAATATAGACATTTAATAACCATATAAAACATTTTGGTAAATGAAATTCAAAACACCTCTTTCCTCTGACTTCTCCTTTTTATTTTTAACTTTGCACTTCCAGTAGGCAAGTCAATGAAGAACTAATATTAATGACAGGGTAGGCAGCGTGCATTACAATAAACAATTTTTTGGGTTGATTAGATACCTGAGAGATAATACTGAGACATTTAGTAATAACAATTCTCATTCTTCTTATTATATGGTTATAATTTTCTTATTATATGATACATGATAGAATGATACTATTTTAAAGTACTGTAGTTCCCAAGTACCATTTACATATGAAACCAACTAAATTCTTCAGCATTGATTGAAAATCATCGTTCGGTCCAGAAGCAGAAGATTGATGAAACTAAATACATGCATCTAAATGCTTTCTTTACATTGTGTAATAACATAAAGGCAAAATTGGCATTTACATAATTCTGATCTTACTTTGGCACAGGTGGATGGACTGTCAGGTATTGCACTATATGGAATTTTTTCTGAACTTGTGGTGTCATCCTCGTGATGTTGAAAGACTGAAGTCTCTACAGCCTTTCAAAAAGACCATGCGGGGGGACATGTGTGAGAGGTATATGAATTAAGGGTAATACGTGAATTAGAGAGGCACAAAGGAATGAATGTGTAACAGCCAGCACACTTGAGAGCAGTTCCTCCAAAAGGCAGGGCTGACCTAAGGTCCTGCAGGGTGAGATTTCAGCAAGTGGACATACTCTGTTCAGAAGCTCCACTGTGCACTCAAGCAGCACCACTGCTGACATGCCGGCATCGTGTGCTGGCTGAGACAGTATTTCCTGCTGTTTGGCATACTAAGCTGCGTTCGCTAGTTTAGGCATAACGCTCAGCTGATGAGCTATGCTGCATCTGGTTCTTGAGAAACTTCACCATATGTAACTCCTTGCAGAAATGACCTCTTTTATATGACAATAGTATAATATTATTTTAAATGTGCAAACATAATGTTAAAAGAAGTTTATTTTCCATCAGCTAGACACAAGGTGAATAATTCTGAACTAGCACAATGTAACACTTGGTGTCCTTATAAACTGGAGAAATAGGAAACTTCAGAAGCATCTAGGTAAATTAGCTTACAATTCCAAGCTAAACAGTCTTAAACATGAACTTTCTGAATGTAGAGGCTTAATTGAAATATTCAGTGTTAACCTTACATGGGTTTTCTTTCTTGATATGGATAGAAGACCAGAAGACCAGAACTTCTGAGGTTGCTATATAACCCTGACAGTCATTTTTACCTTCTTCCCCAGAATCGTAATATATTCTAGCTATATCAACCTTTAGTATTTAAATTAAAATTTGAAAAGCAGCTAGGTTGCAAGTGTGAGTAAATAAATTGTGCAGAAATTAAAAAATGCTACTCAGTGTTCACCTACCTAAGCAGAAATGCAAAAAAACTAAGAGCCTGAAAATTTATGTATGTATTCAGAAGTGTTTCCCTTCTAAAGCATAAATGATAATATTTTGCTAGCTCATTTTTAAACTCAGTTTTCACAACTAGCACCAGCTTCTATCTACGCACATACAGAGGAATACATGCACTGAGCCTGACTATGTTAGACCACACGAGCACTTCTGATAACTGTGCTGTCGCTGATGTGCTTGGGAAGTTTTCGAAGTCCACACACGCATTGTAACCATAACATTACAGTCCTGGATTTTGGCCCATCTGCTGGTAACTTGGCAATTTGCATGCATTTCCATGTAGCTCAAAGGAGTTCACTGAGCAATAATTGATTTTCACAGCTACAACTTGTACAAAGCCTGGGTCTGGCAGTTTTGTTTCCTAACTTTCGTACAGTCCATGTTCCCATGTTTAAGAAAAGCAACAATGTTCTTACACAGGTAAAGGCTTACAAGATGAAGAGGAAAAGCTGAAGATAAAAACCCATGAAATATAGAAAGATACAAATAAAATGAGCTTCTGTCAAGAATTTAGTTCTTCTGGGAGCCCATTTGTCATGCAGGGACTTTATCCTCTTAGAGGTCAAAAGATCTTCTGTCAGGAACAACTTTTTTGTGATTCTGCTATGGGCCTGTTCTGTGACCATGGCCAGTTCTTCTGGCCTTACTGACACAATCTCCTCATCAGTACAGTGGGGACAATGTAGCTATCTAGCAGCAATATCCTAAGTATTCATTAATATATTGCACAATGCATAGAGATAAGAAATGATAGTTGGATGCTAAATATTACTCACATCACATTTAATCTCCATTTGATTCCAACAGTGAACATCTAAGTACTGTACTTGGAAGTACACTACTCTTTCCTCCCTCATTTAAGTCAAATGGTATAGTGAAGGCAAAAGTTCACTCTCAAAGTGGCGTATTAGTTTTGCACACAGGGAAAACAAGAAGTCTGACCTCCTCAGCTGTGATCCAGTTGTGTTAGAAAGTTAATGTCAGGTACATGCTGGAGAAGGGCTGAGAAACACCTGTAGCTAACTGCTTCCAACTGGGTTATGGAGGGCTGGGATAACCAAAACAGAGTTCAGCCTAGGTGCATCTCACCAGGATATGTGTGTTCTCACATCACCTACGTGAAACATAATGTACTGTGAGAATATTAAAACCATAAAATGTTCAATATAGTGTCTGAGATGTATAATTGATACATGTACTGACTGCAAGGCATTAATAAAGACATTTCAGTGTGTGCATAGTACCTGGGCAAGGTAATTAAGCACTTGAGAAAGGCGTTCTAGACACAAGGCAAAAGTTGATAACCTGTATGAGAAGAGTCTGTGTGCAGAGTTTTAAAAGAAGTGGTGTTTCACAGGATCAAGATGATAATGGAAAATGTAGGCAGGGACACAAAAACAACTTTACTAATGAGCATATATCATATAGAAACACAGCAGAACATCAAGATGTAAACAGATTGACACATCACATGATTATTAATATACTTGCTCACTGACTCACCTGCATGGAGCACGTCACCATTAATGTGCTCTCCTCTTCAGTAGCACAGGAGAAATTTGGAACTTGTTCTTCTTGGACCTCTCGCTCTCTTCGTAAAATGTGTGTCTGGTAACAACTATCCTATTTACTTTTCTACTGTCTTTAACTTCCACATGGCTAATGCATGACAGGCAAGACAATGAAATCATCTTAATTTTAGGTTACCCTGTCCTGGTTTTGAATCAAAGCTTTTCATATCAACAGTAGTTTCAATTCAATATGAATAATATAAGAAATTAATGTAGTAAAATTCAGCCTGAGATATTAGAGCAGAGGAAGCTGATACTTATGTACAAAATCTTTGACTGAGTTGATTTCACCCAGTCACACTCATTCTCACATAGATTTTGTTCATTCACATTTTCACATCCACATATTCATGAGCATCAAGATATGCATGTCCAAGTGGTCTGGCCAGGATCACTTATGTGTGATAAAGAGGGTCGTCCTTGGTTCTTCTTGATTGAAAACAATGAACTAGTTTCTTTGACAGAAGCTTATATGGTCGTTAAAAGTCAACAGGTGTTATGAGGTGGCCCTTTGCTTCCAGGTGTAACTTACACCAGCCTCCATAAACCTTAGGCAAGGTTGTTGTTCAGAAGGTTTTTTGTGCTATTTTTTTCTTTTTCTTTTGGAATGTAAGTTTGAAATATACACATATATATGGCTTGAGCTTGTTTTGCTCATAGGCTAACAGGAAAGCATAAGACGCATGATGTGCTGTAACCTTGCTTTCATCTTTCTGCTGTTTAAGGTGCATGATTTTCTGCTGATGAGTTGTTTGTGGTGTGGTCTATTCAAAAAGCAGACCTTCTGATCTTTAAAAAAACTAGTTTTGCTTAGTTTTATTGCTTCTCCTGGCATTGCTTAGAACAGCACTGCATTAGAGCGGCTGCTGCCTGTGGAAGTCTAAGTACATCTACCGCAAGGCTTTGGCAGTGTTACAGCTGGTTCTGGCAGTATATGTAGATTGGATATCAAGGGGAATTACGTTAATATATTTTTATTTTTTCAGACGTATTAATTAGACTTTTACATTAGTGATTATAATTTGTAATAACAGCTGGATTCTATTAATAATAACAGCTTAATAAATGGAAGATGTTCTAAGAAATATTGGTTGTGACCTGTGTCTTCCCCAGTGTGATCCCTAAGGAAAATGTAATTTACAACAGCAGCCATTGGGGACAGTTGGAAATAACTGTGCTGTGAAAAGGCCCAAATGACCAAATTCTCTACTTGGCTTTTGAATTACAGTAGTCCTGATTGCAGTCTGTGCTACAAAACAGCTATTGGCTAATGGGAGAAGAAAGCTCTGGAAGGAGCAGCCAGCAGCTCATTCATTACTCTGTTTTCTTTTGCAAAAATTGACTTTGTGCTCTTTTTTCACCAAATCTCTTTATCTATCAAACTTTGAGTGTAAAGCCACAACTTATATACAAATTCAAACCAGCAAGTCTGGACCAGTTCCATACAGGAGCACTGGGAATTGTCTGGAAAGGTCTTGGAATAAGTCCTGGGCAGTATCGGAGATAAACTGATACAAAATTTAAACGATAATGAATTAAATGGTGAGAATATAATTATTGATAGTCAACATGATTTACTGGAATATAAATCTTGTCAAGCAAATCTGATTTCACTGTCAGCCTTGATAAGATTATGGATTTAGTAAATAGAGCTGAAATTACATAAAGTACTTGACTTAATACCATATGACGTTCTAATGAAAGGATTGAATCACACAACAAGTAGATCATGAGTTGCCTAATGGACAGGTGCATTATTATTGAATTTTCTTTTATAGGGTGTTTCACAGAAATCCATACTGGGCATGATTCTGTTCAACATTTTCATCGATGACTTGATAATAAATATAAATCACTACTGATAAAATGCACTGGAAGGAAGATGCGCAAACCATACCTGTGGAATGATTGAAAAAGCATAGCTGAACTTAAAACAATGTCTCAGAGCAAAGTAGTAGCAAAAAGTGCTAATTTTACCAGTAAATGTGTAAACAGTAGCAATGGAATAGTAAATACAGCTGTGGGATATTAGTTTAGATTTGTGTCATCAGTATTGTCATTTCATAAGATAAAGCTATAAACTTTTTTTGGGGGGGAAAGGTAATCTTGTAGTTGAACATGTGGTACATTTGAAAAAAACCCCAAACCTTAACAATAATTACTCTGAAATACAGTATTCAGTTTTGATATCTTTAAAATGGTGTTGAACAACTAGGCCAAGAAAAGCCACAGACACTGTGTCTGTGTTAATGTTTAGTTTGCATTAGAAGAGCAGTTTTAAAGTAAATCTCTCGATTCTGCCCCATCACTGTGCTTTGGTTCATACCACAGGGATGTCTCAGAGTGCACGGACAGGGCTGCGTGTGGATGTAGGGAAAGATGTGTGCTGGGAGTGCAGCAAGTATGCCAAGCGCTGATGGGCACACATCCAGCCTAGAGCTTGCTCAGAGTAAAACTCCCCCAAATACCTGTATAGCAGATGTTGGACCCTTTAGCAACAATTTATCCACAAATCTAATTCTATGGTCTGTGTTAATGCTAATGCATCATAGTTAGAAATTACTGAAGGCTTGCTTTCTGTTTTATCAGACCTCATTTTCCTCCCCCAAAACCAAAACACACTGAAAAACCTCCCTCCAAAATGGTCTATTCCCCCAAATTTCAAAGCTTTCATTTTCATATCAAAGCCAAAAAAAAATCCATTGTCACAGGGCAGGAGTATTGTTGATTGTGATTAGCTGCTGGACTGAAATGTGGAGTGGAAAGTGGAATGTTAAATTGTCTACCTGCAGAAATGAATGCCTTTTTGGAAGATACAATTTAGAGTTGTGCTTTAGCCATTTACATATTCTTTGACTCAGAACTGGTAAAACTGGTAAATTGTTACATATATGATTCCGAAGTTTCTGGGTAAGTGGGTGGTTTCTTGTAAAAAAGTAAGGATGTTACTGTTGCAGTTTTTGTGGAGATAAACCACTATTTAAAGCTAAGGATCTTCAAGGTTGCACTTTTTGCTGAATATTGCTACCGTGCAATAAGACTTTTTAACCACAAAAATTGTTTTAAACTTGCACATATGTTTAGTGGAACCTGTTTGAAAATGTATACTTAACTGAAATCCAGAGCCTGTTTTTTTATTATTTTTTTTTAATCTCTTGCCCTTACAAGTAGAGTACTATAAAAATGTGTTGTTTAAAAGGAATTCAATAGGTTGTTTCAGTTTTTCTTTGGCTAGGATCTCTCACACTTGAATGTAAGCTTACAGGATGCTAAAGCAGGGGAAAAAAACCCACCTTTTCTAAAGCTATTTAATGTTCTGGGCAGCAAGTGGTGCTGCTGCACATAGAATAAAGAACGGTTAAAAAACAAAGAGAAAGAAGGAAATCCATATTGAGAAATTATTGTCCTCAATCTCAGGTAGAATGCGTGTCTGAAACATAGTTATGGTGATAGATGTCTAGAATACCACTAGAACAGTGGTATGTAAACTCCTTGTATATCAAACTCTTAAAGGTATTAAGGAAACTCTGGCTGGAAAAACAAAAAGAAATTAACTACTTTTTGCCTGAGTTACTCCAAAATTTTAAGTTATCCGCAACTGACCTGTTAATTTTTAGTGTTTCATATGTTAATCCATGATATATGCAAAATCTTAAGCAGCAACTGGGAGATCTTAATTAAAAACACCAGCTTAGAGTTTCATTTGGCAGAAAACCTGCTTCAACAGTGAAAATTATTAATAATAATTTAAAAACTTAGCTAGATTTTAGTAGTAATATTTCAAACTGTTACTTGCACTTGACTACTTTTAGTGTTTGGGTTTTTACTGGTACTTGCATAAATCATTGAATAAGATCTGAAACAGCTTTGTCTTCCCTTTTATTGTATACTAACTTCTTAAGGTCATAGAACATGGGATCAAGAATTAAATATGTGTGTTTATATATACTGAGTTACCCAGGGGAACTGCTTCAGTGGCAAGAGAAAACATTTGCATACAAAAATACGTCCTATTAATCATCCACAATATTTTGGTGTCTTGCTATTCCATACATTTACATAGTAGAGATACCAAGTTCCTACCTGCAACAGTTGTTATCTGTCTGTTATTTGATATAGACACAGCTAAAAGGAAACAACACTTTCTTTTTTGTTACGGCTGCGTGGTGCTGTGTTGCTGGCTGGGGTTAAACCACGACAACTGCCCAGACAAATAATGAACTGCATGATATCATTCCCAGCTGTCTAAAAATGGCATTTCTGCACATTCACATGTATTTTAGTCTATGTTATTTCCACGCAATAAGTTTTGGGGTTTTTTAATCTACCTTTTTTTTTTTAAATCTACCAAAAATGACAAATTGGAACATGGAGCATAGAAAAATGCTGTGCCTATTACATTTTAGTATGCTCTTCAGATCCATGTTGTCTGCTGTGTAAGGCCATCATAATGAATTTTTTACCTATGAAAATTTGTACAAGTGGAGTCCTTTCAAAAACAATGGTGAAAGAAATGTGAATATGATTTCAGTTTTTTATGGAAACTTGATTTCAGGCCATCAAGCACTTAAAGTTCAAATGGAAAACACAACAGTGAAATTTCAGGGGACATTACATCCTAACAATGGGGGAATCTTCCTGTTTTGTTTTCCATTTGACTGGGCACTGCTTACCAGAGCAGCAGCTAGGAGAATCTGTATGGTACCAGTTTCCAAGCCAGGGATCATAACCCTTATGTAACTCTGAAACTTGTAAGTAGAAATGCAAAAAAGATTACTGTCTTCGAACTGTGCCCAGAGATGCATAGAAAAGTGTAACACTGAACCTGTAAGAGCAGAACAGATTAGGAATCACTTCCATAAAGCCTGATAATTCACCTCTACATCTGCCCCTCTGCACTATTTCTTTGCATAGCAAAACCGTTTCTTAACTGGAAGTTGTGCATTTTCCTTGTGAGATGCAGAGCAGGTGTAGAAGAAGCTGTCCTTATTGAATACTCCCTAAACTTCAGGTTTTGGGACATTCTCCTAAGGATGTACTCACATATTCTGCCTGACTGTCCACATTATAGAACTCTCCTGCCTTATTTTTCTGCCAGAGTCTGAAAAAGGGATGTAGCCCCAGCTCTTGTGCAGTTACTGCTTTTGTTCCACTCTTCCTGATTTTCCCCTTCAGGATTGCTTTCATGACTGTATGGCAGTGTAGCAGGGCAAGAGGCCAAAGTGAATCCTACAGGTTAAATCCTTTATCTGTTGGTTATTCATCCAATAATAACAGAGACCTGTCTTTTCTTGGATGTAACCCTCTTGGGTTACAGTAAGAGGGACTGGTTAAAAGAGATGAATACATAAAAGAAAGAAAGCATCAACAGATCATACCTGCAAGAAAAAATACAAAACTATATAGAATTGCTGCATTATAGATAGATTGGGCTAATTGTTAATACTCTTTCATTTCTAGATGATTTTCTATATCATCTTTTCAGAGAAGAAGGGTGAAATATCCCACTTTGTCAAGATGCAAGGGTTTGAACAGAAAATATCTCCCAGGCATGTTTAGGTATGTTGGTTGAATGAGCAGATAATCAAATGGAAGAAACATAACCAAAATGTACACAGAAATGACCAAAGTTGACTGCTGAGTCTTTTCATGAATAAATTACAGTCAAAGTGAATCTTTTACTGAGGAGGAGATCCCTAACCAGTTTTCATAATACTAGCTTGTGCCTCATTTTATTTGCTGAATTCTGCTTGTCTTCCTTTTGAATTTGGACTGTGAACCCTCCCACTAAGAAATAAACAATGAAACTGGTAATGAATAGTGGGAGTGTCTCCTGTTCAGTATTTATTCTTATTGAATTGTTGTCACAATATGACTATGGCTTTTCCAAGTACTTTTTTGGAAGTAAGAAAAACAATTCTTCTAGGTCAATAATGTTACTGGTCATCTCCCTGTCTTTCTAACATATTGCTAACATTTTGCAAGACACAATGCGTCACAAAACTCTGTCCTGAGGCAGAAAGTGCCTCATTCAAAGTTATTTTGACAATTGATGGCTAAGGTAGACCCTACCTATAATTCACTGCAGAAAACTCCAAGGAGTAACTGTAGCTCGGGATAGTTTTGGTCAACATTTATGTGTTGGAAGTTTCTGCTTTTCCTCCAGCCCACTCCCAAAACACCAGAAAGAACAAATCCCTCTGGAATGAAATAGCAGTAAACTTAGCATGACTCCTTCACTTGCTTCCTTCAGATGGGTTAATAATTTCTCTGTTGTTAAGGGAGAAATAACACCCAACAGCCAGCATAAAAACAGAAAACACTTTCAGTCTCAGGGGGAAACAGCTTTCAACTTATGTACTAAGGAGTAGGAACCACTAATGCACTAGGTGAGAGGAAACGGCACAAAAGCCCCTGAGCATCACAGTGAAAGGCTTCAGACGAACACCGTGCTTCATACGACTGTCCAATGGATGATCCCATAGCTCAGACTGTGGCACCCCTGAGGATCATAAACAGTTTATCTTTTCCCCCTTTGAGAAGAATATATATAGGACTCAACCCAGGCGTAGGTCAAAGAACCTCATTAGCTTCCTCCCTCTTCACCACCTTTCCTCCACTGCCCCTCTTACCCGAAGACATACAGATACCTATATGTTTTGGCTATTCCTGCCACTAGCCTAAGGATCAGGCTGGGTAGATTTACCTAACCTTTCTTAAATGATGTTTGGAAGAGACGGAGTGTTGAATAAAGGCATAATTGTCATTTCAAGAACAGTGATAGTGATAGATTGCAGTAGTTTACAGGATAAGGAGAAAGGTAAAACACAATTTAAATCAAATTCTTTAAGCTCACCCCTCAAAGGAAGAAGAGAAAAAAAGTGAGAGAAAGCACTAATATTGCCCTAACTTTGGAGTAAAACTTGTTAATTAAAGGGAAAAGAAAATGGGGTGACAATGGGAAAGACTAGCAGAAACTGAGCCAGACTTCCACATAAAGAAGGGTAAAATAATATATTTAGTTGTTGATTTAGCTTATTGAAAGACTGCTATCCATAACCATACTCTGTATCTGTTGTGAAGATATCTGTCCCACTGACTTAGAGGATTAATGCTTCTCAATTCTCTCCAGTCTTATCTTTTTGAGTGGTGTGGATTTTAACAACATAGAAATTGCAAGCAGAATGGTGCTGTCTCCTCAGAAAGTATTGAGTTGTGAGTGACTAATATGCTATAACCTAAGGTTGCCACAAATTACATCCCTTAGTGTAGTTTGTTTTAGTAGCCACATATATCTTGACCACAAATGTACTATTCACTATAGCTAAATTCCAAAAAATCTGAAGATGAAAGAGGACACCTGATCACCTAACCTGAGCACCTGCACCAACAGACTATGGAATTTCATTCAGAAGTTTAGCAATCAGATTCATTATTGCTGTGGACATACAGTTTTCTCTGGAGATCTGAAGGAGTGGAGAAGTGAACGAACCTTTTGATAAAGTATTCTGTGGTAAAGGTACCTCCACTGTTTACCATTTACAGCTTCATTTCAAAATTCAAATATGTGTCACTCTTTCATGACAGATGGAAATAACAGTATTTATTATTGTTTGTTTGTTTGTTTACTTGCTTACTTGCTTGTTTGCTTGTTTGGTTTTAGCCTTCAGCTCCCAAACAGATCTTTGAGAAGATGCTGAAGACTCTGAGGGCCAGTCTGACAGCTGAAGGACAGGCCCTCTTAATAAATGGTGAAGAAGTGTTGTAGATCAGTTTTAACCACTATTATTTCTGTCTGACCTTATTTTGAGTTGTGCCTCATCTTTCTTTTGAGTCTTTACATGTCACAGGGGTTTACATAATTATAGGTATTTTTCATATTACATTTTTATATTGCAGTAGGACCTTGAAGTTTCAGCTGGCACATGACCCAGTATGGTAGGTGCTGTACAAACATACAGTGCTATAAATATCAGCATCTACATCAAAGATCCCTGAGAGGTCTGCTTTGACAGACAAAAAAGTCATTATTTCAGAAATACGGCTTTCATGAAATATTTTAAATTGTTCTTTATAATTGAGCCACTTCAGTAGTGTACTGCTTTCTAAACTAACAATGGATTGTAATGAAAGGAGTTCTTATAATGTCGCCTGTTATATGAATTCAGTCCTAAATATCAAAGACTTCGAAAAATGTTGTAGATGCACAATCCTGTATAACAAATTCCAGCTCTGTCTTGTTTTACATACGTGTCTAAAGCAATTACTTGGTGTAAAAGGTCATCAGCAAAAGAAGCCTTTGCTTGTGATTTTTGTCATGTTTGCTTTAATTTTTAGGTAAAAACATGAGAATTGAGAGGGAAAACCATATTTCACCTCTCTAACTTGCAGATTCAGTATGATTTATAAAGTTAAGGTGGACTTATTTTCCCTTTGCAACTGCAATTAAACTTGAACAACAATCATATAAATGCAGAAAATGCTTAAGGTTTTAATTCCAGATACCACATGTCCTGAGATGCAGAGATGCTTCTAATAAGACTCTTTAGTTTTATGCGTGTTTATATATGTGTGCATATGCAATGCAGTATTTGTGCACAAGCTCACAGACTTTTATAAAAGGTAAAATTACTTGCAGTTCACACTAAGTGAGCACTTATTTGTTCAGTGTATTTCCCTGAACTAGAAATACTTTAAAAGTAGTCAAGTAGAGGTTCCAGGTTCGACTTTTGTATCAGACAGGGCTTGCAGTGTTTGGGTAGCAGGGGGCTGCAGGGTGCCCAGTGCAGGAGGACAGCATGACCCGTCCTTTGTCAGCTGCAGCCAAGTCCAGCCCACACTGACAGCCGCACAAGTGCCCCAGAGCATGCCAAAGCTCCAGCCCATCATGGGAGCACCCACGGCACAGCCCCAGGGCCCCATGGCATGTGGCTGGAGCCACGCTGCTGAATTAACTCGCCCGACTTTTCTCCTGGACCACGTAGTCTCCTCAGTGAGATAGGGAAGTTGTGCAGTTCATAAATTTACAGTATGTCCATGATTAAAGTGTTCTGGAATCTGAGTCCATCCAGTCTCTGCTCTACCAATTTGGTCTTTAATTGCAACAACTTCAGATTCTGAGCCTTGATTCAGTGGTCTCAATATAAGTAGCCGCTGCCATTTAAGATACTTCATAGTATCCTGTTGGCTGTCAGCTGCTGCTTCAGGAGTTGCCACAGTTATCTTGGGAGCCTGCACAGGATGGCTCTGCTTCTGTCAATATACCAAGTCCTGGTATCTTTGGGGTCTAGGTACAAACAAGTTGTCAAACCTTCTGTTACAGTCACTGAAAACTGAATCAAGGCAGCCAGGGGAGTCTAGAGAGCTCCTCAGTTTACCCTGAAGTAAACGCAGAGTGCTTGATCCAGTTTCCCAATACAGGCTACCAGCACTGTTCTGTGATACAGCAGGACACAGATGCTCATGGAGCTGGCAGATATGACAGAGGGCAGAAGAGACCTGTAGCCATCTAGCCCAAGAACAAGAAGCCAGGCAGTGTATGGCACTAGAGGAGTCTGTTTAGGAAACTGCATCAAATCCCTGCAATTTGTTTGTCTGAATCCCTCTTTAGGTATGTTGCCTGTGTTCACTAGATATTTATTGATCATAATGGGAGGATATAGATCTTTCTCATAAGCAGGCGTCTATATGTAAACACCTGTATGTAGGTGTTGGAACTTAGGATAAGATGGTAAGTATGAGAATGTCGCCAATACTTTAAAGTAATTTACTATATTTTTACATTTCATATGAATTAACAAACACATTAAGACTAGGTTCGTTGCTGATGATATCTTTTTAATTTTCCATAAAATTGTTAAGATTTTGCTAAAAATTAATTTCATGCAGGTAAAGTTCTGTTTAACCCTGGATTTAACAAATCATTGCAAATAAATATTATACAGGTCAGTATCTTAGAATAATTCCAAAAACATAACTTCACTGCAAAGACACATGTAACATGTAAACAAATAATTTTTCTTTAGATTCACTTCATATTTTGACTATATCTGCTCTTTCTGTACTGTTACTATGTTTTATATTTCTGAAATAAGTTTTTAAAAAACACACCCTAAAATAATCTGGTATTTACAAGCCGGCCTAGGTACATTTAATTGACCAGAGGATGCTCTGTACTCTGGGGCTAAGGCTGCAGTGCAGCTGGAAGGGGTCAAGCCTTTAGTAACTTGGAACCTTGGAATTATCCAGTTTTTGGTGCCAGTATTCTAGCTGTTTAACATTATGCATCTGAATGAGCTGTGGTTAATTCTGATTATGCCTCTCAATTTAAAATTTGACTCTGAGATGTTTCTTTTGGAAAAGCAAATGGCTGTAGATTAAAGTTTATCACACATGGAGATCAGCAAAGATCACGATGCTGCCAGGCTTCCCTACTAGCACAACCTGGCACTCAGTTTCTTCTAGAACCCCTAGATTTCTGGAGATCCTGAACATTTTGTCTTGCTTCAGGACATCCCCGTGATGATTACCCTGAACATAATAGCATTTTGGATACCCAAGTATTTTGATTAAATTATATCTAAGTATTTTTTACTCTGTAACGTACTTGGTTTGTACTTGCCCGGAACTTCATACAGCTTTTTGGGTACTAGTACATTGTAGAATTCATTAAAAAACCCATATAAATGATCCAACAAGTATGCCTTTCGTACATACACACACACAATGCAGATACAACATTACCACCACCATTAACACCAGCAGTAAACAGAAGATATGGGAATTTTGAAAAGCACATACTTGTGCTTACTCAATAGGTGTGTATAAAGTCAAATTTTCTGGTTTTTTTCATCATTCCCAAGGAGACAGAGTAAAAGGAGGTGACAGGCCTCTCCGTAGACCTCATCTCTTGGTTTCCTACCCTGCCACAGTCAACTGTGTGATTTGTGCCAGTGGTGCACTATCATAACATCTTTCCAAGTCTCTGAAGTAAAAAAAAAAAAGATGCTGTGCTGTGCAGCTATTGACAAGGATACCTGCCTTTCCAGCTCCAGCTCTTTTTTTTATTCCTACCCTTACCACATAAGCCCATGTCAGACAATTGGCCTGACATAAGACTATTGGGGAGGGGACAAAATGGGAGAAGAAGCTGCACAGCACCTCAGGCACATCAAGGCTGTCCCTGAGTACGATGCAGACAAGTTTGGTCTATGCCCACAACATTCATAAATATCAGCTCAAGAGATTTGACCATCATGGTGTACGTAAAAGCTAATTTATATTTTTTTCTTCCTTGTGGGACTGTAGCTGTGGATAAATTTTGTGTAAGGGAGACAAGTTTCACAGATGACTCTATTCCGAGAACAGCACCAATAACACTTCTAAAAACTCTCTGAAGCACTTCTGTAATGGCTTTACTTTGTAATATGTGGAATCTTTTCTACAGATTATGCAGTTCTGCAGTATAAAGATTTTATTGCTGTGGGTTTGCTATGAACTGTATAACTCACAGCTTTACTATTCATGCCAAATTTACTGACCTCTCTGTGTACACAGCCTAGGAAATGCCTGGGGTTGAAAGATGCCTTAAAAACAAAGGCTGTGAATTTTACTTGATCACATAAATCACAAAGATAGCAGGTAAAGCACGGAAGGTTTGCCTTTTGCAGGGGTCTGACCAGTACAGAACAGCTTCATGACAGCTTGGAATGAAGAGTTCAGTTCTGTTGTTTCAAAGAAGAAACAAACAACAAAAAAATCAAAGGGAGGTTGTTCAGCAGGGATTAAAGAGAAAGCTATCTTTATGATGTATCCCATGCATCTGGCAATTGTATATAAATCTCTCCATATATGTACTTTTTAGACAAGTAGGGTAAATATTTATCTCCTACTTCCAGTCATATTGGTTTATACATATACATACTTTTTATATGTACAGGTGTAGGAGGCATGGAATTTTCAGATACAGCATACTACTTGGAAGTGATCCATGCCCTTCTGGGCAGCAGCTGGAGGCTGGCAAGGTAGTGTAGGGCATCAAAAATGGCATGAAATACAGTTGAGGCAACTGATTTGAAACATGTATCTCCACTGACAAGAATCTGAGGTTAGGCAACTAGTTCACATATGCATGCTTTTGTGTTTTCACCTTAAAACACAGGTTAGGATTCTTAATTTAGGTTTGCGTTTTTACCAAAACTGCAGATGGAATCTGGGGGTGGTGATGTCAGCTTACTTTGATTTGCACTAATTTCCTTATACTGTTAAAGTTACTCAAGATTAATCAGGACATTTCAGCAACATCACTGCTTGGACCCAGGGGTTGCATTACATCCTGAAATTAGTAGAGTCTTTCTAGTGGCGATGCTCAGTGCTCGTGCACGCAAGGTTATGATTAACCACTGCATTACCACAACGCTCTAAACAGCTACATTTTGTCTGAGGCTTTGGACAGAATATCCCTTTTTTCCGTAATGTTGAAGGACATGCAGAAACAAACACCAAAGACATATAGAACTGCTTCTTGTATTTACATATGCCAGTAACAAGAAGCATGCATCATTAAATTGCTGACTCACTGATGTCTGGCATAAAACTGTGAGTAACAGCTTGGGCTGTATTTTACACAGAAAAGTTACTCAAAGCTTATGCTGTACTGCATTGTAAAACTGATGCTGTAAAGCTAATTGTGAACTTAGGAAGGTTGGAATGCCGATGACAAAAATACTGGAAATACTCACTGAGGCTGCAGGCTTTCTAAGTTTGGAAAGTTTAGTCTGTACCATTCGTCCCTATGGAGAGTGGAATACATGCATTGTTGTCTTTGCTTTGTTCCATAGAGCCTATTCCATAGGTTTGGAATAGACAGCAGTGAAACAGAACACAGGAACTTCTGGCATTCCTCTTCTCTGCTCCTCAGTTATTCACCCTAGCCATGGAAAATGCCTGACAGTACAACTTAACTATTGACAATACCATGATGTGATGAAGCATAACTCCACAAAAGAAGGACTAAAACTCTTATCTTGGAATGTAGAACACCAGTTCTTGTTGCAGGTTCTTATAATTTGAAACATGATACTGTATTCAAAGGGTATTCAGGGAAGTTTAATTTCAGATTTTACTTTATTAAAACTTCCACATAATTCCTGTAGGAGTATATCTCAAAGGAGTTATTTGAAGCCCCTTTGCATTTTTCTCACCCCATGTGTAGCCCCTTTATTTCATACTGTTCAGATATTAAATATAGAATTAATAATTATCTAATAGATTTCTCTACTGTGATGTCACTGTGGAATTTCACAGCTTCATAGCCATTTACAAAAGTTGCTTTCACAATGAGTATGGAGATAGAATTAATGACGAATAAAGACTCAAAAATGTTAGCATCAAAGCTGTTCACTAAGTTTAAATGTCCAGTTTCTGATTTTTAGCTAATTCTTTTGGCACTTTCCTTCCCAACATACAGCCCTACTAGATGACAGTTGTGGCCACTACGCATTCAGCATGTCTGCTAATTTGATCCTCAGTTCTCGGTGGTGTTCAGAACATGAGAAATGTACAGTTAGTGTGCATCTGAGAAAATGTTCATTTACATGACTTGCCGGACATCACAGAGACAGACCTGAACTGAATTCACCGGAGTGCTGTTCATCTGCATTATCTGGGTAAAGATCCTTTTCCCTTCTGCAATGTCCTAGCTCATTCACCACACAAAATCCAACTTCTGCAGCGGTTGAGGCAAAGGTGGTAATTTACTTCACAGTCCCATTTTGGTTTTGTAGCAACTACTTTGTGCACTACAACAGGCACAGTCTATGTAAAAATACCATGTCACAAGGTAATTAAAGGCCAAATCTGAGTGCATATACAAAGGATGCTAACTTAGATTGTCACCCTTTGTTACCAGCATGGGTGGATTCAAACTACAGTCTGTGCTTTCCTCTTCACTGCTTGGATGCCATCAAATGTCATGAAATAGAAAATTACAGCCTATATTGTTAAACTTTGTCCACATTACAATAAGCTGCAATGAATCATGTTAAATTAAAAGCAAAAGCCCCTCAGCCACCACCTGGAAGACTAGGGATTCTCCAAGAACACAAAATAAAAGGATTTTTCCCTCACAATCTGTCTCCCTCAAATAAAATCTGACACTATAAATCTACTACTTTCTAGTTTACATTTCTAGTTTCATCTCACTACCTGGGGAAACCACTCTTCACTTTTCATTTTGATGTTGTCCTCTATGTTCTCTGTTTTTCCCTGACAGTCTTTATTCCTATATCAGTTCTTTGAAAGTTTTGCGTAGAGTGCGTTGATCTGGGATCTGCGGTGCAAGCTTCCTGTGTTGTTCAGGAACACACTTGGGATTAGTGAATTAATGCTATCTTAGGACTCAGAAATTTGGATTCTCTTTCTAGAACTGTCATCTTTTTGTTAACCTAGAAAAGAAGAGGTTGGACTTATCTTCTAAAGTGCTTGCAGATATTCTAACAAAAAATATTATGGCAAAATGAGGTACATTTTTGAAATATAGCTTGGGTATAGATATTGCTAAAACTTTTGCATGTGGCATCATTCAAATGTACATGCTAAAGAAAAGAATCAGCTCCTTTTCTAAGGTGCGCTATCTCCAATTAAACAAGGTGAAAGATTAAATAACTGTAATTTTTGTCCTGAGACACGTGTATGCATGCACGTATTTAACTGAAGTACAAATGCATTGACGTATATAAGTATGTAAGCATATTAAAGAATACATCTGATTGCAAATCCATCCAGAAAGGTCAGTATAGTTATCATTCACTTTACTGCTAAGTGTTTATAATGATACTGTGGGACATCTGCATTTGATTAGTCCATGATTAATGACTTCGTTGTTGTACCTCTTGCCTAGCCATGTCTACCTAATTCTTTTTGTTTGTTTTCTTTTATGCTGTAGTTTAGATTTAGACATTCCTTAGAAACAATCTGCAGACTGTTTTTCTACTTTTTATGAAGGAATACATATACATATTTAAGTGTACTTCTAGCATTTTAAAAGAGAGAAAGACTTGGGAAAATGGTAACGCTTCATGAAGGAGCTCAGTATAGACATGCCTTTGTAAGATCAAGTGCTTTGAATTCCCAGGCTGAAATGTACATGTTTAAGAACAATCAAAATACTATTTGGTAAGAACAAATCCAGATGCTTGTTCACCATTGATTATTGTCTTTTTGCTACAGTTGTCTTCCTTTTTCAAGCTGGTTCCTTCCAACGTCACAGAAATGCATTCTGCTAGGCCTGTCTCACAATTCCTTGCTATTGTCAGCTGTAGGAAAATAGCATTTGACTTTTGCATTTTCCTGGAGCTTACATGATGCACAGCACTGGTCTTGTCAAAAGAACAGACCTCGCTTTTTGCTGTGATCTAAAGATACGAAGGTTTCTCGTTTCACAAGATTTCTGTGTTTCCATCAAGCTGTTCTCACTTGTAGGTCTGTGGATATCTTTTTTGATCTCTACTCTCTGAATTGCTTAGAGGGCACAGAGATAGTAAATGTGGGGTCAATTCTTCTTTAGCCAAATGAATGGTGAGGTGTTTTTGCAGAGAGTACACTACGCTTTAGGGGAAGTTCCTGGTTTTATGTGTTATTTTCTATGAAAATAAGTTATAGTCATGGAAAAAAACCCAACAACTTACTAATATCTTCTACTGCAGTTCTGCCCTGCAGGTATCTGCTGGAGACCAACAAAATCTTGTGTATTGCTCTATTAACTCATTTTATAGGCAGATCCACTGTGGCACTAAGGAATGATTTATTCTTCAGAAGGAAAGAAGAATCCTGAAAAAACTGTGATATAGTGAGACACAGTGTACATTGCATTGCTCTGCTCTCTAGTATAAACAACAAATGTCCAAACAAATTGGCAATTTGTGGTTGCACTGGTCATAGGAAGCAAAGTTATTACTTAGGTCAATAAATAAACTTGTAAAAAAGTAACAGGCAGAAAAGCAGATGAGGCAGCATTTATTCGGTGCATGGGGTATCATTACGCACTATTAAGTATTTAATATGCTTTGATAGAACTACAAGCGAGTCCTGTGGAAAGGCAGGTTTATTTTCTGGTTTTAGTTTAGAGTTTCAAGTTTGAATCTGTTGACCTTTTCCACTTTTGTATTTTTGGTGACTTTAGCAAAAGCCTATGTTTTTCAGCTCACTCCTGGGATGGCCAGAAATAAAGAATAATTTTGTACAGGTTTTATATTTTTAAATTTTGTTCAACAGGGCTTTTTTCACTGCACTCCAAAAGGCAGTATGTTCTGTAATAGTCGCTGTAAGCTGTTGAACAGGTAAGTTTTGAAGAGGGGTGGTGATGTTTTCCTGAGATACAAGAGTAACAAACTGTGAGTAGAAGTGATCTGAAGATAATAGGACAACTCCTTAACTCATCAGAGTCGTTGCTATGCATTACCTCACTGTTGTTCCTTTAAAGGGAGTTATGTCTTCCTTGTCAACAGTAACAGAGAAATACTAGATCCTTCTCTTTGTGTTATTGGCTCTCTGTCTCTGCCTCTCACTGCCTGTCTCACTGTCTCTCCTCTTCCCCCCGCCCCCCCCAGTATAGATAGATATTTTTAATATGTCTTTTTGAGGTACTGCACCTGCTGTAGAAGGAAGCCCAGAACATCTGCAGAAAGTAACTTGGAAGGAAAATCAATTTTCTGTAAAAGAGGGGCTTTTGGTTTACTTGCGTGCCTATAAAGACAACAGAAGAAACAGAAAGCAGACTCTAATGGTGCATACAGAGCAGTGTGTCTCCCAGTCACTGCTAGCTATTGACATTCTTACACTGCCCAGTGGAGCACGATGAAGAGAAAGGTATGCTGTCTGTGAGCAAGTTTACTGAAGACCCTATGTAATAGCTTTCCATCTCCAGCACAGAAAACTTCATCAGGTTTCTCTAGAACAGAGGTTATTGGCCCAAACAGAGCTCCTCGACCTGGTTTCTAACATGTTGTGTTATAGGTGCCAAATTTGATCAATAACTTCCACACATTTTCCATTCCACTGGCAAGAGCCTTAGGTTTAGGTGATCAGTGACTTGCAAAACTTGCCTACTCACTAATTATATTGCTTCTGCTAGAATTGCTATGCATTGCAAAACCTTTCCATGAATGAAAACATTGCATAGAACTGCATAGAGCTTTACCTTTGAATTAGGATAATGTCAGACTCTGATATGTTTTCTGTTTGCCTTTTCCTTTAAATAAAGAAGGAGGGGAGCTGAACAGAGAAGCCTACACGCAGAGCTACTTCCTTTTGTCTAATGGCTTCTTGGGTTCCTAAGACTATTTATACAGCAATGAGTATTTTAAAAATCAAGAAGCAAGTTTGCAGTTTAAGAAATACAGTGCATTAGGGGATTTTTTTTAAGGCCAATGGACTAAATATAGCATCAATGCATCCTTGCCATCTTATTGGCAAGGAGTCATATCCACTTCAGTGAATGGGTGAACAATTAAATTAAACTGTTTAGCCTCTGACATTAATTAATTTTAAAGATGTGCTTAGAATTGCTTTGGAGGAAGAAGAGAAAAGAAGAAACTAGAAAGTATAGAAAGAAACTAGAAACTTGGTAGGCTTTTGAGCAACATGAAATAGAACTTAAACAGAAGGTTGCTGCTCTGCTCAAGAGATGATACAAATGGCAGAAAGCACTGAGAGGAGAGTGAGAAGGCTGATTAAAAAAATGACTGAACCATGGGAACATGACTGGCATTGTGGTCGTTACCCTGTAAGACTAGCGAAAAATTTTCTGGACTTTAGTAGTGTGGCTGATGATATCCAAATACATCAAATAAGAGAGCAGGGGTTTATTACAGCATTTTATAATTTAATTCTTAAGTCTATAACCCAATGTGCACCCAAAATCTCCATCTTGTATAGTAACAAAATAGAGATATACTTAAACAAAAGAGAGTGCATGCTTCGCTGACGTAACATAATGGGATTCTGAGGATGAGTTTAATATTCCTCACCACTGCCAACATTATTTGCCCTCTCTAAAAGCATACACTGAAAAATTAAACACTTTCATATTACCTGAAAGAGAAGGCATCATTGACTGTTTCATCCATGAAGGGTGATGGCACAGTTTTCATTTGATGGAAAAATAAAATTTTCATACCTCATCAATCTTCACACTTAGAAGGAAACATACTGTAGCAGCCAACCTTCACAGGTGAAGTATACCACCCAGCATGTCTGACACCAGAGTGTAAAGTCTGTGTAGCAGGCAGTATTCATAAAAGCACTAGTTCACCAAGACAGAGCAATCTTATTCACGTCTTAGTAGCTCGCTATTATTTCCTAGGCATCTTTCTTTTGCAGTGTGGGACACTCAGACACAATAATCTGAGAAATCCTCAGTCTGCAAGCAATATAAGCTCTTGGGATGGAAATGAAAAATTATACAAGATTTGAGAAGCAGCCTTTAAATAGTGATACTTTGGCTGTGCACAGCACTCTGCTTGTAGACAGAAATTCTGTGCAAAAGGTCAGTAATGGAGGTTCGGATCAAATGATCAATACTGGGGATCAAAATCTGCCATAGACAGCCAGAGGATGCTTCTTTCCGCATAAGGTGACATATAACCAGAAATCTATGCTATTTCTCCTTCTTTTCTCAATAGGAGGTCAGTTGAGGAAGCCTGGGGAAGAAAGAAGTGCACAAGTGTGTTAAAGAGTTATAACATTCTGGATTCCTCTTTCTGATGTGTATACACATTTAAACTGATGTTATTTATATAGCTAAAACAAAAATCTGTGTTTCATTGGAGAGTATCACAGTCTCTGCATACACATACAAACCTAAACAAAGCTACAAACATGCAGTGTTCAAAATCGTGCTAAGCATCAACAGTGTAGGATTTTTCCTTTCCTCCTGTTTTAGCAATTTTTAAAATTTTCCTACTCCTTACTTATTTTGTAATGTACTGGCTTGCTACAAAAAGTCACTGAAGTTTAGCCATTTGTCACGAATGAGTGATTTAGATCACTTACTTAAAGAATCACTGTCAAAGATGTTAGCAAAAGTGATTTTTTTAATGTGAATTTGTAAAAGTGCAACTTAACAAAGTTCAATAGCAAGGTTCACTCTATTACTTACTGTATGGGAGAAACATACAAAGGAAAATTGAATTAGAATTGAGTTAGAGTGATTCACACAGAGACCGGAGATGCAAACGGGTAAGGGAGACTCTCCCGTTGTGTCACGAGGTTCAGAATAGACCCCCTTGCTTTCTAAACTCCATCTTAGAGAGGAGTTTGGTGCAGCTGGATCCAAACTTAGTTTCAGACTTGAACAATGGTTTATGCCTAATAGAAAGGATACAAAGGGTACGTAAAATCTCCTGTTATATTACTATGCCAATTTGTCAGGGAATGAGTGATTATGGATCCTACACGACTTTGAGTTAGCAGCAATTTAAGATTTATTAACACTATTATGGTAAATCACAAGATTAGGTTATATGATTTTTAAAAATACTTACTCAACAGCCAGTTATCAGAGTGATTCAATGAAGTTTGCTATCAGCACTACAAAGTTTCCTAAATCAAATTGCATGCACACACAAACATACACACACACACAGAGATAGAGGTTAACCTATAATTAATATTTTTTTCTCTTGGCCTATTATAGTAAATTATTGGTACCAAATGATCATTAAAACCTCGCAAAATCTAATTGTAGTGAATTACTCACTATTCTTTGTCAGCATTTATCAGCAGATGATGTTTGACCCCCTTCTTAGTTGGCATCTACCGGCAGACGATCTTGGAACTCCTCATGAAGCTCCTCTTTGAAATCCTCGTGACATCTACTACTTAAAATCCTTGTGAAATCTACCCTGAGAGGCGTCCCAGCTCAGGGCGGAGGGTACCAGGTCACAGCCTGATGCCATCCCAGAGAGCTCAGAGGATCTCACTTAGGATCGCTATTTATCGGATCGTGAGATGATTGACTTTGGTCAGTAGATTTCCGTTCTGGCCATAATTCTTGTCAGGTAGTTCTGGCATCCTCCAGGGCAGGCCATGATCCAGGCAGCGGGTGTTTCAGGTACGGTTAGGGAGTGCCTCGTCGTCCTCACTCACTGTGCCATTGCCAGGGTAAGAAAGTACCAGATTGTCCCAACTCGCTGCACTTGTAGCCAAAACAAGAACACAAAGTTGGCTGGTCCTGACACCGCAGCATGGCCCAGGGGGTCTGCACCACCACACCATTAGAAGTCATATTCCACTCTGTGCTAATGACCGCACAGCGTTTCTGAAAATCAGCCTCTAGCTGTATTCTACAATTTTTAATGGCTCTGCTACTTGACTGTTGGCAGTTGTCTTAATACTATTGGCTGCTCATTATTTTCCATTTGGTAACAGTACTAACATTTTTCTCTGATCATTGTGTATATATCCCTGCATTTCAATCTGGCTGAATTATACACGATACTTCATTGTATTTTCTGATTAAGTGATTCATGTTTTCTCCACATATGAGTGTCCAATCATTCATCAGGTATATTAAATAACATTGCATTTTGAAAAGTATTCCCTGTTTTGTGCAGGCTACCAAGTTTTGTTCCTCTGCAGAGAAACTTCTGTGAATCAAGACTGGTAACTGCTTTGGTTCTTATCCTGCTTAATTTTTTATCCCTTTTGTATTACTTTTTCAGATTTAAAAAAAAAAACAAAAAAGGAGCGCATTTTTTTTTTAATAACCAAAACTGAGATTTGTACTTGCTAAATTTGTTCAGAGCGTTTGAAACTATTTGAACTCTTTGCTTAAGACTTGACTGTAACACTCCTGGATTTTTAATCCTCGTTTTATGTGAGATTTAGAAAAATTATCCTTCTGCTCACTTAGCGGAAACAAAGAGAGAAGACACATGAGAGAATATATATTAATATAGAGAGCATATATTTATATATAGAGCTTTGTGAGCAGAATCAAGTCCTCTTTAGAAACAACAGTAATGCAAATTTCAAAGCACTGACTGCGGATATATAAATCTAGATTCATCACCGCTAGCTCAGGTCCGGTACTATTCGAGTCAGACTGCTGAGGTCCATGGTGGACTTTGAAAGCAGACTACATCTGCATTTCTGTTTGCTTAGGATGCAGCCAGAACAGCCTTATGTCAGCCTACAAAATGTGCTAGGTGTGCTATCATCTACACACTGTAAGAGGACGTGTTTTCAATACTCTAAGGAGTATTGAAAATTTGCGAAGGCAAATTTTTGTGTCATATATGGTGTGTCATCTGTGGGGTGTTCTAAACAACTGATATAAATACTTCTATGGAATAAATTTATATTAGTAGTGCAAGATAGGGTCTTGGGTCCAGACAAATTTGCTGCTTCTCCTTCTGCATTTGCAATGATTTCAGCAGCTCTAATATCAAGAGTGAGTTAAGGATCCAGCAGCAGAAAATTGACAAGTGTTTGCTTCTATTCTTTGCACCTGGCTGAGTCAGATGGAGGTCAAAATAGAGATCATTTCAGCTGAATTAGCTGCAAATGGAAAATTGATCACTGGATTCCGAAATTCAATAAGTCAGTCACTGTAGTTATGTAGTCTCTATGGCTATGAAGTTGTACAACAACACGTTACTAGCACCTGAATATTATGTATGTGAGAAGTTTTCTGGCTCTAGACACTAGTTAAAATGTTACTTTACTCTTTGGAAAGAAGTTTGTGATATTTTGCCTTTTTTTCTGAATTTGAGAGATTTGGCAAGTTTGGACCACACACCTTCTGAAGAGGGAGGGATGTCAGGCTACCTAGGCAGTGGTAAAGTTTCTTGAGGTAGCTCTAGATGGTTTGAGAAAAGGGCCTGAGAAAGTAATTATTTAAATATTACCTTTAAAAAAGAGATTAAGAAATGGAAGAGCATTTCTACCTTAAATGTCCTTCAAATCTATGGCAAAAAGGTAGAGGTGTAGTATATGACTTCTGACATTAGAAGAGTCTGTGTATTGTCCTCCTTAGCTGGACCAAAATTACTCTGTTGACTTCTCAGATTTTCCTTATGAAAAGGTCTGTGAAACTCTACCTTTTCATAGCTGAACAACTGGAAACAGGTCTTAATGTACACTAAAATATATTAATCATCTTTGATCTTTCTCCACTGTTTTCAAAGCTTTTTCTTAGTTTATAGGGTCTAGTGTCTTTCACTGAAATGATTTGGGTATTGTTCTCTCTAAAGTTAAAAAAGACGATCTAGCAGAGCATTAGGTGAAAAAATTAAGATAGAGTTCAAAGTCTGGTGAGTTAAATACAAAGCATGGGACTCTTTTAAACCATAAGGGTCAAGTCATAAAAAAGAAAACTGTGGAAATGTCTCGTAGTCATTTTACAAAAAGCAAATTCTTAAGCCACTGAAATGTATCTGTTGGAATTCATTATTTTATTCAGGTGAAATCCAAGTGTTCAAGTGAAATCAATATAGGCAGTACATTATTCGTAAAATCATAGAATCATTTAGGTTGGAAGAGACCTTTAAGATCATTTATATATATATATATATAAAAAATATATATTAGTATATATAGTTGTTAATATATTTGTCCAAAGGTCAAAATTGTGGGATCACAAATTGGATAGATATTAGTTTCTAATATTACTCCTTTCGAGCACAGAATTTGGAAAAGGACATGAATTAACTAAGTGGACCTGATGTGGATTTCAGTGTAACTTCTATTGTCATTGTATCATGGAATCTTTAGATTTGAAATTCAATCCCAGAATGTGAGATATTAGGAATTACTACAACCTGTTGATCTAATCTGGGGGAGGAGGTACTTCTGGGGAGTGTGGATGCCCTTCAAGTGGACTGACTGTGTGTGAATACTTCTGCTACCTTAAAATGTCTTTAAGACAGTAAACACCTTCTGTGTTCACAGTGTAAATATACCAGATAAATCTGTTCTATTATTATATCAGTGTGTTCGTATTCTTTTTGGCCTTTACTTATTACGATCCTGGGCATATTTGTTGTATTTCAAATTTTAAGATGGTCTTACTTCTTTAACTTGTTAGGACCTTTGAAGCTGAACATAGGTAACAAACTCCTGCAACAACTATTTTCAGGAAGGATTTGCCAGATGATTGCCCGTTCCCAATTTGGAAGCTATGAAGTTGTGTACAAGAGAAATCCATTAGTTTAATCAAAAGCCACTAGTTTTGAAGAAAAAGCGTTTGTTTTAAAGAAGAGTTTGGTTATGAAAATACCATAAAAATTTGTATTAGGATCATGGAAGAAATATAGATGACTAGACTAGTCAGAACTGGTATAATTTGGATTGTCTCAACAGGAAATTTTCATATTAGACAAAGAATTTGAAGTGTGTGAACTATTTTAAAAAGAAATATAAAGATTTCTGACTACAAAATTACATGAGAAATATTTTTTTAATTTGAGTTTGCTACATAAAGAAAAAGTATTGCCTCTGGATTGAAAGTTAGTATCACTGAATGGTAAAAGTATTTACTGGTATAATTATGTCTCAGTTGTCCTGCAAGTTGGTCAACTGATATTATTATTTCACTCTGTATAGAAAATGGCTGAAATAAGGTAGATATTATTTACCGTTTGGTCTTTAAATTTTGGTCTCTTTGTTTCTGTAACTGTATTGAACAGTCTTGGTGATCAGAGAATGGGCAAACAGCTGCAATTTTATTTTCTGAAAACCAAAACAAGTTCAAAGGTTTTGTACAATACTGCACTGAAAATATTTTGGCCTTTCTCATGTGATTTATAAATTTTGCTTCCTATAGGAAGCAAGATTTACATGATCTTTGTAATCTGAAATCTTTTGTACTCCAGTTTAAAAGAACATATGTGAGAGAAATATTCAAGAGCTCTAGTTTCAGGCAAGATTTCATGTTTTCCACTTGCCCTGTGGCCAAAGTCAGCTCAGGAGGATGCTTATTTTGTTTTTCTAAAACAAAGATCCTTTATTTCTGAGTGTAATTTTTCTCTTCTTGCTGGGTTTGTTGAACCCAAGAATCTGTTGTAGCCAACACATATTAAATGGAAACAAATATTAAGACAGATTTTCGTGTCTTTACATGGAGTATGGCACATAGATTAATTAGAAAGATTAACTACTGTGCATTTTATACCACATTTATTTTCTTTTTCGACTCCATTCCTTCCTTGTTAGTAGGAAAAGCAAAATATATGCCAGCAATATTTTAAAGTCATAAAAAGATCGGAGTACTGCCGTTTAAAAGTTCTATTTCCTTGTATCTTCAAGTAGGGCATTCATTCATCAGTGTTGTCATTTTATATTGACCATTTTTTCTTTAATATCTCTATTCATAGTTGCTACAGAGACTTGTCTCTTTCCTTTTTGTTTGTTTCCTGGTTTTGACTCTTTTTTTGACAAGCAAGGTTTCAGTTGTTGCTTTTCCCTAGCTTTTGTTCTCACCTTCTATTTTAGGATGAAAGAAAAAATGATTAAAGAAAACTGTTTTTCTGTGTGAAATGCACAGAGAAAATGCACAACCTTATTGAGAGCTGTTCTCCATAATCACAGGTTTTGGAGAAGTCTACAAGCAGCAGAAATGTAAGGAATTAGTTTGTGACAAATGAAAATATAAATATAAAGAAGATTTATAAAAGCTCTGGTCTACTTTTATCTTTTGTTGTTACCCAGAATTTTAATTCTTCTCACCTGTGAAGCACTTTTTACCTTAGTCTTGAAAACAGACTAGACCTTAGACTTTAAAATGGATTTTAAAATAGTTTTGCAAATAACTGCTATCAATCTTGCCTTCTTCACTGCCATTCTTTAGAACTATTCCAACTACGTTTTTTTTTCCTAAAGTGAAGCAAAACAAAGTTCTGTTGTATTCACTTCCTGGGCCCCATTTCTGGCTGCAGCTCTGGGGAGCTGTGGCACTGCCTAGTTCTCAGGCTGACAACTACAGCGTCCCTATCATCATCCCAGAGAGTCTAATACACAGCTCTTTCTACTGTGGAGAGTGCCCTACCCAAAGGCGCACAGCGTATTTTAAGTAAGACTGAATAAAACATTTCCTGGTGACAAGTCACAAATAGCATAGGTTAGGCACTATTCCTATAGGCCGTTAGCAGTCAGCCACCTAACTTCAGAGCGTACGAGGGTTTAAGGGTGTGGAATGCCAGAGAACAGCCCTGAGCACGTTTAATTTGCTAATGTAGGCATAGCATATGGCTCTCACTTTCTAGCTGAGCTTTCTCATTATGCTACTGTCAGGTTCTCTTCTGTATGCAGAAATATTGCACTCTTGGCTATAAAGCAGCCCAGATTAATACAAGGAGTGCACTGGGGGTAAGAGGCATTTGGATAATGCCCTTAGCAAGATGCTTTAACTTTTGGTCAGCCTCAAACTGGTCAGGCAGTTGGACTAGATGATCATTATAGGACTCTTCCAACTGAAATAATCTAGCCTATGCTATGCTATGCTATGCTATGCTATTTCTATCTGATAGTCTTCAGACCTACCCTTTTTTTGGTCTTTCTGGTCAATTACTGTCACTGTTTAACTATTTACCAGTTTGGCTCCTATGAGTGCCAGGAAGGCCATAAATCCTGTATTTTATATCAAAAGACATTTGCAGTGTTGGACATGTCAATTACAGTGCTGGATTTAGGCACCTTATTTCTTATGAGTTCACTGAGAAGCATGAGGGATCTTTTTAATTGTCTGTCAGTGTCCTTTGAAATAAAAGACTCAAAGCTTTCATATAGGAATTTGGCCATATCAACAGCTCACGCTGAATTCATGGAAGCAGTATTTATGGCCCATGTCACTAGATATGGTTTGATTTTATTTTTCCACTCTGAATGACCCCCATTCTTCTTAACTAATATTCAATATGAGGTACATATTAAACAAGCTATGACATGATTATAATCTTGAGAGGATCTACGTGTTAGGTTTAAGATACCATGGTAATATAGCAGTAACTAGATAAATTCACTGAATATATCAGTGAATTCGAACAGTGTAATTCCTTGCAGAAATCCAATATTATCTTCCATTATTCTGTCTGCGTTCTTCCCAGTTTCCCTTTTTTAATTTTTTTTTTTATTTTCTCCTATCTGAGCATATATATAGAATTGCGCTCAATTTAGTTGTCCTGACATGCGTAGGCTTTTATAGCTCTCTTTTAAATGCGAGCATGTTCATGCTCTCGTAAAGGATACAATGCAGGAAAATTGACTGTGAAGGTCATAGCAACATTTCAATAATACTTTGAAGAGTACTTAGTCATACAATCAGATGAAAACTAATACACTCAGAGAACAAAACATCCCCAGAGGCTTTAACACGAAAAAAAAAAAAAGTATGTCTGTTCAGTTACTTAAGTTTCTCAGTTGTCATCCTTTATATTTAGACAATCTGAGTATGATACTCTCTGTGGAAGTAAAGTCAAAGATGTTGTCTTCCAGATAGGGTTGTTGTTTCAGACCTGTTTTACAGGTAACTGAGATGAAATAGCTTTACTGCTAGTCAGAAAAGACTCAGTCCTCGTGTTTCTGCTTAACTCCAGAAGGGCAACGTGTAAGAAAAAGAGTTAGAAGATCTGGCCGAAAGGCATATTCCTAGGATTGACCTACTTTCAAGGACTGGGTGGTAATACAGTTGGAGTTTTAGATATTCTAGTCCCTCTTTATCATAATTTTAACAGTGGGGCAGCTACTGCTTGCTTTAATGAAGGGACTATAGAATTTATAAAACTACTTTTTAGCAGGATTTTAATGAACAAATGCATGTCAGACAATATTTGGCTGGCAGATTATGCCTGAAAGGTTCTATTTTTCTTTTAGAAATAATAATTGTTGAATATCTAGAAGAAAAAAAGTCCAGAAGGTGCTGGCAGGTAGCCGACTTCAGTATTTTCAGAAAGACTTCTTAAGTAAAATGTGGTACTGCCCAGGATCCATGGAATTGGATTAAGTTGCTACATCAGACTTCGTCAGCTGACTTCATCTTCAGTGTTAACTCAGATATATATGTACAGGATGGCTATGTACATTACAGGGATAGTTTTTAAATTGCAATGGGCCTTCCGGTTTAAGATCTGGTCCACGAGTCTGTGAGAACTAAGCCTTACCTAAACATTTACCTTTTCACACCATTATATGGAAGTTCTTTTCCAAGTAGTTCCCCAATATTAGGCATGAATCTTTAAGGTCATAATATAAGTCCAAATAGGAGAGGATGGATTGACTCATCCAGGCACATATTTTTTTTCCCATCTTTAAAACTTCTGTCACTCTCAAGAGTTTATCTTGTCTTGCTTTTCTGCTACTGAAGTTTTGATGATGGACAACTGTGCACTGAGGAATTTTCCATAGTTTTCTAAAATTTTCCTGAAGACAGGAGAAAAGAGAAAAAGTGAATGTTATTAGCAAAAGTGGAAAGGAATTTCATAGACAAAAATTTATTTCTCCAGTGTAATACTTATGTCTGTCAAGTATTAGAAAATTACTGCAAGCAATGGTGTTTCTTAGGCCAGTGTTTTTTACAATGGAATAATTGAAAAATTTAAATACAGAAGTCAATTAACTCAAAATGTAACATGCATATATTGCCTGACCTTGTCTCAGTCAGTTAGATGATCTATTTTGGTGTCCTAGTTTCAACTGGGATAGAGTTAATTGTCTTCCTAGCAGCTGGCACAGCGCTGTGTTTTGGGTTTAGGATGAGAAGAATGTTGATA
>JAVKLA010000057.1:12940081-12955407 GCA_034782735.1 Sagittarius serpentarius
GCTCCATCCTAGGAGATAGTCAAAAGCCATCGGGACATGATCCTGGGCAACTGGCTCTGGGTCTTGCTGCTTGAGCAGGGCGGGGTTGGACCAGATGACTTGCAGAGGTCCCTTCCAACCTCAACATTTCTGTGATCCTGTGACAAAGTAGCAGAATCCATAACAATTTCTGGATAAAATTCAGGAATTAGTGTAAGCCAGAGGGTCTTTCAAACACACAGTTTGCATGTGGCCACCTTTTCCTGGAAGGTAAGAGAATTTACTAATATTGGTGTGAATCATTCCAGGACACCTGGCGACATTGCCACACTGGCATTTTAGCTAACTAGCATAGATGTAGTCTTAAAATTTGTCTCATTTTAGCTGAGAAACACGGTACTGTAATGCAAAATATGCAGGAGGGGGGTGGGGAGAGGAAGAGGATCTCCTCTATAGCAGATCTTTCTTCCATGAATTAATTTCTCCATAGAAATACAAGATTAGTGTTTGGAGCATTAGGCAGTCCTTGTCTACTTCTATAAGCACAGTCCATGAAGGTAACCTATATGCTTGTCAATTTTTGCAGCGAACAGACACCAGAGAGATTGCTGTCCATTTCTAGCCACCTTTTACCCCCACACTGCTGAGTCTTGGTAGCAGCTTCTGGCCCTGGTACTGGACTTGCACATTCAGCAAATGCTTAATGCAATACATTGGTGCCTGTTATGGATTCCAGTTAGAAAGGCACTCAGGCTGTGTCAGATATTAAAATACCATTTATTGGACATAACAGGAGAAGAAAAAGGGGGATAGAATAGATAATCTTACGTCCCTTCAAATGGTGGGAACCCCAAGTTCTACAGCATTGGACAATACTCTAGCACTCAGGGCATGGCGTGCTGTGCAGACCCTTTCTGTGCTGAGGTTTGCCAGCATTGCCATCTTTAGAGGTTTTACAGGATCTTCTTATTGGTAAACAGCTCTATGCATCATTTCTACTGTTACGCAGAGGAACATTTTATGTAAACATGCTGCTTAGTTTGAAGATAGGAAGATATATGCAGGTGGCATAAAGGCCAGGGGCCGAGAGGGAGCTGCATACAGGCTTCCCTGTTACAATTAAGCAGTGAAGTTCATCCGGCAGTCAACTAATATGGACAACACAGCACAGGCCTGCCCCTATTCGGGTGAACTGTTACAGGGATCATTCACTCAATGTACAGTAGTGTTCTGGCTAGGACTACTATACCTGAGCTTAGCTATTACTTTCTCCTGTAATATTGTGATCAGCATTGTCGAACAGTACTCAAACACTGTCAAAAAAAGTCAAACAATAACTTCATGCCAAGAATTACTGGCACAGAGTAACCAATGTGCCTGTTTGCGGTGGTGTGGGGTGCACCAAGGAGATGGGTAAAGGGAAGATTGGGGTCAAAGGCTGCAGTAACTCTGATCAACGGCTGGGAATGCGGCATTCCTAAGATTTCTGGTCCTCTAAGACAAAGTTCACTTGCAGCTGGCTTGTCTTGACTTCCTCCCTGTGGAAAACAAGGTGCAAGGGTCTGAGGGGCTATTGTCTTTCTGGACTGGACATTTCGAAAGTGTTCTCTGGTTCATTATTTGAGGCACAGTCCCAGCTTTTTGTGCATCCTGAGATGTTATCTAAGATTATTCTTGAGCTGGAAGAAGGACAGCATTGCATGACCAAATCCTATCAACCTTTGCAGTCAGACTTCCTACTTCCTACATTTTAATATAAGGAGGGAGTATATATGATTAAGGATTTAAATACAGAAGTGTTTAACAGTGCCACAGCATTGATCTGCACATGATATAAACTACCACAGAGAGCACCTGTTGTGTAAGTGGCACAATTAAACAAAAGAATGAGTGTAAATTATCCTCCCACATCAAGAAAGGAGCGCTGGGGTTAATAAGATGGAAAAATGTATGAAATCTATCCAAATTAAAGGCATTCTATAATTAGAATCCTTCCTGCTGCATTATTCATTATAAAAGAATTAATGGGGAAGAAATGCAGATTTCTCTAGATGAAAAAAATATTTTCATTCATTTCTGTATCCATATAAATTATATGACTTATGAATTAGTTCATAATGTGTTACTTACCATAGTAGTCATGACATTACTCCAGTGCCAGGGCCCTGAGGGCACCACCAGCCCTGACTGTCCCTGCCCAGCTGCCCTCTGGGGCTCCCCCCACCCTGCCCACAGCCCTGGACCCAGTTTCAGCCTCCTGGGGACTCCCCCATCCTGGCCACAGCCCAGTGTCTGAGCATGAAACACCCAGTGACTGGGTAGCACCCCAGATTCAGCTGCTCTGACCTGTGTCCCTTCTTTCCACAGCGCATGAAGGACTTCAGTGCTCCTACTGTTGCACCTAAAAGAGAATTCTTCAGCATATATATTTAGCTTAATGAAGTCTCCGATTGCTTTTTTGTTTAGGTTTTTCTGAATCACACTGCCATCAGCTACATCATAGCACTACTGTGCAGCTGGCAGGCCGCTGTAATGATGTTCTGCAGTGACTTTCACTTTAACTTTTTCTCTTCCTTCTCAGCACTGCCACTTCTGCATTTCTTTCTCTTCTGCATTTTCTTCTCATGGACAGTCATGCACAGATGGTCTGCACCAGATGAGGGAAGGGGAAAGGCAGCTGGAACACTGGTGGCAAAATTCTCAGTCTAAATTGTGTTAATAGTGTCATGGGGATTTTGAAGCTATGCTCAGTAAGTGGAAAGAGGGGTTCTGCATTTCCGCCCTAGAATTTGTGATGTTCAGAGGAACAGCATGAACCAACCAACTGCTTAGTCTTTATTGCCTGCATAACAGCTCAGAGTCCAGTTCAGCTCGCTTTCAGAAATGTTCATGTCGATTTGTGGGTAGGGATTTTCTAATCTGGCTCTTGCAGTCTGCTACCACTGCAGAAGTAAAATATGCAGAAGCAGCTCTGACTTTGATTAACATCTGTTAAGACTATCTGAGCTGGCAAGCTTTGGGAGTGGAGGAGATTCCTCCTCCCACATCTGCTGGGCCGCCTGTGTCAGTCTCTGGTTCCTCCTAGCCCAATTCAATAGCCGGTCTCTCCAGTAGCAAGACTGAGCCTGCATTACTGATAGGCAGCTTGCTCTGTATGCAGTATATACACAGATACATGGCTGGCCACCCAGATAACACAGATGCAGTTACAGAGCGCTCGTACGAACACAGGCAGCATCAGTGGCCTCATTCGGCTGCCCTCTCTGGCTGAACAGGGTGGAGGTCCAGTAGTGAGTCTCACTAGTGCACCTCCACCCTGCTCAGCTGGAATATATATATATATATATATATATATATAAAAGTACATATGTATGTGTGTGTGTTGATATATATGTACAATATATATCCCTCCAGCAGCGAGGCTTAGGCATCCGGTATGCCCAGTAGCTGCACCTGGAACCCAGTCTCCCCAGTGGCTGGGATCTGGGGGACATTTGAACCCCACTCCATTTGCTGGTACAGACTGTCTGACCCTGCCGCCCTCGCACACATACAAACGCGCGCCCGCACCCGTAGCTGGCTGGGACTCCCCTGATCCCCAAGAGCAACCTCTGCCCCCGTGGTCTTGCCCTTAGAGACAAGCCTGGAGCCCGGGTCACCTAACCTGCTCACCAGCTTGTCTGGCTTGATCCTCACTAGCACTGTCACACCCACTTGCACACCCTCACTCACTCCAGGTGCTGCATCACGGGCACATGTGGCTCTGACCCTCGGTCCCACCCCAGTGCCTGGCACTGGGTTTCACGCACTCAGGTCTCTCCAGTTGCTGCCACCACGGACGCACAGGCCCTCTGGACCCATGGTCTGACTCCAGTTGCTGGCACTCACACCCCCATAAACACACATGCACACAGCGTGAAGATCCTCTTACTGGAAAAACAACTGAAGGTAGAGCTTAGTGAGGAGCCAGGGCAGACTACAGTGATACAGGTGCACGGCATGTCCAGATTGTACCGACCAGCCCCTGCTTACACATGACCGGACCCTTTTATTCCCTTATCCCTTCATTTTCCCCCCACTGTTCCTCCCCCAAATTGCCTAGATCCCTCCCTTTTCCCACCTTTGGTTCCTCCCGGATACATCCCATAACAAGTCTTGCGCAATCCCAAAATTCTCTTCCCCTGCACCCTATATTGTGACCCACACCTATAGGCAATAGCCACCCCTCAAGCCCACAAAGGTGATTCAGATTGTTGCTCCCATCATCTTGGTGGGTTTCACACCTGAACAATGGATCTGCTGGCCCGGGGAAAGCCCTGCAAGGAGCCTGGACAATATGTCCCTTCTCAGGATTCCGTAGTTTGGGTTCCTTTGCTTTTTGTCCTGCCTCTGTGCTCCTCTGTTCTTGTGGAGATGGGCCCTTGATGGTCTGGTGGCCCTCCTGTGATAAGCCTGAGAGCCAGGACAGGTTATCTAGTTACCTCAGCTGTCGCTGTTTCTTTTCTGCTCTCTTTGTGTGTGCAGAGGAGCTTCTTATCACTTAACCTAACAACATCCTTCACTAGGGCTCTAACATTTGAATATGAAATCTTGCTTATTACACTTGATTTCATGATATATACTGTTCATGCTATAGGCTTATTTTAAATGTACTAGCCCTTGTCTTGTGCTTGTGGAGTACATCTGTAAAGAATATCTCATCTACCATGTTTTCAAATCACATTGTATCACCTAAGAATCAGAGAGGCATTCTGCATGAATAACATACGGAACAGTTTTAATTGAGGGACTAATCGGCAATGGATCATTAATTAGGTCTTTATTTTTTTAAGACTATTTGAGAATATTAGCCAGGAGGTACGCTTGGGAAAAATACGCTCTGGAGGATAAATCCTGTCTTCATCTCATTTTATCATTTGAGTTTTACATGTTGCAGAACAAAACTCAAAGACTACAACACTTACGAATACCCATACTTTTTTCCAACACAATGGAAGGGACTACAGGCTCTGTCTTTGCGTTGGTGGAGGTTTCATTCTGAGTGCAGAATCACTGTAGAGTAATGCATTTTTCTATACAGTCAATAGAGAAAGACTGATAACTTGCCTAGGCTTTCTGAATTGCTCCGTGGAGGTACCTAATTTTCCTTACTGAGTGTATAGGCAGCATTACTGCCTACTGATAGAACTTTGACTTGGCCGAGTAGGATAGACTCTGCTGCCTAGGAACTGTAATACGGCAGTTAGGCACCCAAATTCCAGTTCAAAATAAACAGCACTCAACCTGAGCTTACCGAGCCAGGGAAAGAAAAACCAAATCCATTACATATTACTTAGTATTTTACAGTTGAAGTTCTACCATCATCAAACTGCAGAAATTTTCCAAAGTTTTCTGGTGAAGAAACAGTGTTGCTTTGGAAGCTGCATAAATTTCAAATGTAGTCTTTATTGTATATATATATATATATATATAAAAATAAGTCCAGTTCCTTCATCAAAGATTTCTATTGATTTGAATAGGACCTAGGAAAAAAAGTTAATAAAATCAGAATTTATGGGAAGTTCTTTCAAAAAAACCCAAAAATAGAAAAAAAAAGTTCTACAGTCTTGTGCCTGTACTGAGTGAAATATTCTCCAGGTTAATGACTTTTTTTTCCAAGCACTATGTAAGTGGAAGTGAATGTTACTTTATGACACAAATGTGCAGACTTCACAAACTGTATCTCCATTGTTGCTAGTGTGACCATAAATACTAAATAAATGATAGTCACTTCTGAAAACATAAAGAAAAATTCCCACAACTGTCTTAGTATCACTTGGGAAAAGTATCAAGGCAAAACTGAATATATATAAAAATTATAGTATAATATAATATAATATAATATAATATAATATAATATAATATAATATAAAAATATATGATATCCTTCCATTATCTTCTCCACTGTTCCAGAGCCTTAATAGATTTTTGGAATCCACTCCAGAGAAACCTTCATTTAATCATCCACATTAGCTAGAGTAATTACGATTTTCAGTACCTGACACTCCCAGACCTCCAAATAGAATTACCTTGAAGTGGTATTTGTACTGGGATCTTAGTATTCAGAAGATGCTGTGTAATTTCTCCAAACTCCTGAGATTCGATAGCTGTAGTGTCTTTTATCTGACTTCCATTTTCTTTCAATAAAGAAACTGAAGGAGTATTTTCTTTGAGATGTATAAATCTATCAAAATAGATAACATCTGAGAGACGGAGCACTAGCACTAATAAAAATCAGAGGCTGTGTGATCAAAAATCTGCCAGACATTAATCTGTCATGTACATTACTTGTTGCAGAAACGTATCTCAGGGTTAATAATTATTTCTGTTTGTAAGCCTGGGACATTACATTGCAATGTTCTTTAAGTTATTGACTCTAACTCTGAGGCAACACAGATGCCTTCAATGTTAACGTTTATAGGAGATGGATAGGTATCTATGTTTGAAATGCTGGCACCGAAACAATAAATGAATCTTTTTCACTACTAAAAATCTTACTATTCAGTTGTTTCTGGACTGGAACATTGTGATATTTAAACGATGAGTCTTTTGTGCCGTGGGTATTTCCAGATGGAGTGTTCTAACAACAACTTTAGGAGTTGCCGTGTCCTGGAGGAGTACCTGGAGGGTCGGGCCATTCACCGCACTTAAATGGTTAATGTGAGAGTGCAGGTAGGGCAGCAGTTGCAATTGTATCTCCTCAAAACCTCCGCTGCTTTAGCTGGGATAAATCACGTTGCTCACTTTGCAGACATCCGGTATAGTGACTGAGATTCCCGCTATTAACATTCGCTTTCCCTATGTATTCTCTCCATTTTACAGCTCAGTCCACATTTTATGAGGTAATTAAACAGCCCTCCACAACTTTTTTGGAGGCATGTAAAGGTTAGCCATAACATATCCTTTAACAGCAGATCAAAGGATGGCAAATTGCTTATGTGATATTGTAGGTGTTATAAAATCCTCTTTTCAGATGTTCAGAAGAGACTTAGGCGGCATAACTTCTATTGTGGTTAACTTCCAAACTATCCTGCACTTCCATGATAAGTTGCACAGGGACTGCAATAGGGGGTGACAGGCTGGGAAGGAAATCTGATACTCTGTCAAGAAGATTTTCAAACCAGAGATTAGGCTTGGATTTAGGCCATCCTTCCTGAGTAATGGAGCGAGTCAGGGGCATTGATGAGAATGACACTGGTAATTTGCCAGTACCAGCCTGATATATTTTTACATAAATTTGTGTGTGCTTTAAACTAGAGATACACGAGCAATTGCTTTCAATTTTTGCAGTGTTTTCACAATTAACTTTCGTTGTCCAGCTTACCTGGAGAAGATGTTTTATGGGTAAGTAGAAAACAAACATCAAATAAATTATGGAAATGGCATGTGAGTTTGTAGGACACTGAAGTGTTATTTATTTACTTATCTAGCTAGCTTTATAGACGTCTGGCATCACTTATTCTGAATATTGTATGGCCACAGCTTCAGTATGTTATATTTTTAATGCTCAACATTTCTGGAAATCAACATCAAAGCACAATGAAAAAATAAAGTTCTTAATATAAATCTGGACAGCTGTAATTAAAACAAATATTAATATATATTCAATAAGTTTTTCTAAGTAAATTATTCTTTTTTTTTGACAGCTCCAAAATGTTATGAGACATTTCAGTGAAATTTATATCTTAGAGGAAGACATTTGAAGATCAGCATTTTTTTCTCTCTGTTTATATTCCTGCAAGCATTTACCTTGGACTGCACAAAACCTGAATACATGAAGCAGATGTCAGATACATCTGAAACTATGAAGTTTAAGATTCCAGTTTGAACTTCATGCACATTTGAATTAATGACATATTGGATTTCAACGTCTACTTTATGTTGGTTTCCAGTATAACACAATATCCATATGCAAATTTTAAGTATAAATTTCAAGCTTAAGCAGCTTACCATCTCAGCCTTTCTCTTTTGAGGTTCATATTTCTTCAAGCCAACTCACTGGTTAAAATTTAAGACACTGTAGGGGCATTGTACTGTGGATCTGAAAGTAGTATAGCTGCCCACTCTTTTGAGCATCACTTTTCTTTGGGAAAGTTCTAAAATGGAGGTGGGGGAAAAAGTGTACGTCTGAAACAGGAAAGGAAAATGTCTATAGCTTTGTTCTTATGCTGTGATACAGTATAATCAAACGTATTATCTGTTTGATAAGCATTGCACTCCGTCTTCAGTTTGCATGCTTTCGTTTGCCTCCCACACAAACTATTTCTGACAATTGGTGAAAGTTTTTGTCGTTTCTGAAGTCATTTCAGTAGATGTCATAAGTTTCATATGTCATAAGTTAATGAACAGTGACTCTGGGAACTTTTTGAGTACACTGCATGGGCAATAGAAGGAATTTCCCATTTTCCAGCTCCATAGCTATTGAATTATTGTGGTTATTTTTACAGGGGCTATCGCATTAACTCTTTGTATATAATTGTCATAGTTACTGCCTTATATGACAAGAACAAAGCTTTTCACACTGTAGGAATTTAATAACCTCCAGTTAATATTAAACTCCAGGTAGTTTTCAGTAAGTTTGTTTTGTTTACTGGCCAAAAAGTAAATAAAGAAAAAAAGAAGAAAAAAAGAAAAGAAAAAAAAAAATCTGTCTTTAACAAAACACTAAAATGCACTGAGCTTGTTTTTGGTAGGGAAAGGCAACAATAATTTCCATTTGAGAAAATTTATCACTCATGGCAATTAAATGAAATAAGCATATTTAGAAATCATAATATCATACTTAAAATACGCAGCATATAGAAATTCATTAATTCAGTTCATTTAAATTATGTTCAATGGCTTTGATAGAAAACATAGGAAGTGTATCACACCTTTAGCTGTATCTGTTTTTAACATAAAATCTACACGTGAGTGAAGGCTAAATATGCAGTGGAAATTGACATCGTATTATTCTAAAGAAAAAATAAGCCTAGCTTATTTAAAGTTAATGAGAGCATTTTGCAAAAAAAATTTAGTGATCACTCATCTAGGAGAAAGAGATTGAAAATTAATAGAACTCAGTTTTGCCAAGATTACATATATTCGATTTAGCATAAATAAAAACTGTAAAATGCTTAATATAAAATTTTCTTTAATAGCTACCATGTTTGTTTTGGGAGAGAAACGTATTTTAGTTTAATCTACATTTGGCACAATTTTATTTTAAAGCTGACTAATAATAGCAAGTGTTCATTCTGCTATATTTCTCTAACCATTCACAGAAAAAGAATGTCAGGCTATGAAATTCCCAAAGCAGATCTTTTATTAGTACTTTATCATTAAATAAAGGCCATTTTTTTACTTTAATCTGTTTTCTCTTAACTTAACTAGATGAGGGAATATTCTCTTGCTAAATTTCCCCCAAAATATTCCTTTAAATTTCTGTGATATCAAGCTAGCTGTCATTCTGTTTAAACTGTTAAGCAGCTTAAGTCATTTGAAAGTCATTTGGCAAAGACATATATTCACCTGGAAAAATCCAAGGAATGGTCTCCAATTTTTACTCTGATATTGATGTCATCAGGCTGAGTCCATTGATTTCAATGGGTTATTCAGAATTCATTCTGATGTAATTCAAATTCATATTTGAATTTTTATCATTATTTCCTCAATATAAGATTATTAATTCATTTTGTATGGTTTATTCATTTGCAAGTACTGGATTTTGATATATTTCCTGGCATTGAGCAAGACTTCAGTCTACAAATAATCTTTCTGATATTAATGCCACCATTTAAACAGCCAAACTTACGCCTCCTATTAATCATGAGACCTGATGACACCTGAAACCTTTAATTGGTTTAGGCTTATCCCATCCTCAGAATTTAAGCAAGGGGTGCTTAAAATCTGAGTTCAGTTATTTTAAGCTTTCACTGTGACCTTCTTCTGGCCTTTCAATACTTAAAGGGGGTTATAAAAAAGATGATAGACTTTTTAGTAGGGCCTGTAGCGATAGGACAAAGGGTTTAAAACTAAAAAAGGGTAGATGTAGACTTAGATTTAGATTTAGACAGGTTGCCCAGAGAGGTGGTAGAAGCCCCATCCCTGGAAACGTTCGAGGCCAGGCTGGACAGGACTCTGAGCAACCTGATCGAGTTGAAGGTGTCCCTGCTCACCGCAGGGGGGTTGGACTAGATGGCCTTTGGTGGTCCCTGCCAACCCAAACTACTCTATGATTCTATTAACATTCAAAAGCAAAGTGTCTAAGCAGTTTCTGAGGATCCAACTGTTTTATATGTATTTGGGGAGGGAACAAAACAACAAAACACAAAAACCTAAACAGAAACAAACAAAAAACCTGAAAACCAAAACTCCATTATAAATTTTGTTTGAGGTTTTGAAAGAATTACTGTGCTTTTTGATCTTTTCAGTTAGAAGGAAGGACATAATATGTCCTCATGTATCACATTCCAATATTCCTGGTTTATATTATTGGTCTGTAAGTATGATAAAACAGCACATAATTAAAGGATGGCCAAAAATAAATCAAAATTAAGATACATAATTTCTACCTCAGCATAGGAAATATGTTCTTGGAAGCCACTCAGCCTTGCAAACAGACTGTGTTAATGTGTTCAGAGTTAGCAAAGAACAAATGTACAGGTCATGTCAAACTGCATTAAATTGTTTGTTATGGGCTAAATGAATGACAATAAAAGCTTTAGAACCTTTAACGCTTGAGCAGCTTTTCATCTAATTTCTTTCTTACTTTTCTGTTTGGCAGAATGACAGCCTAGCTCGTTACCTTCTTCCTCATCACCTTTGCCTTGTGATGTGAGAGCAAGCTATTGAATAAAGGTCAAACAAACTAGGAACTATAGACGTTAGGTCAGAGTGTAGATTTATTTGACAAATTCAGAGAATAATTCTACAGTGAGTTTTTCATTGGCAAAACTGAGAAGGAAAAAAAAAAGTGTTTACTTATCAACCCTTAAAGATCCCATCATTTATGCTTTTCTTCAGCAATTAGCACTGGAGTAGTTGGTTTTAGAAGAGCCCATACTACAAGCAGTTTATTTAAATGAGTTGAAAGTGGGCTGGACAGACTGCATCTCTGGGTTTTCATTTCAGAAATGTACTTTGATTGTATCTGTCACACAATCTCTTAAACAGAGGTTGATGCTTCATATAAAATGTTGAAATACTGGGTTTTAGTTACCCTTTTTACTTTATTATTCTTTGCAGATTCAGCCTTCTGGGATTGTACACTGTTTGTGTGGGAGTCTGTGTGTGTGTCACAGCTGGATACTGCCCACAGAAGATGTCCCCTAAGACCACTTTAGTTCATGGTGAAGGTAGGCATAAGCAAAGTTACCCAGGGGCAATGTTCTGCACCATGGCCATGCTCATCTCTTCGTCTCTGCCAGGGTCGACCCTGTTACTGCTGCAGGAGCTGCTAGGAGACATGTCCTTCCCAGAAACTTCGTTCTCCATTGCTGCTTCTGCCATTCCTTTGAAGGTAGCGTCAGAAATTCAAATCGGCCTTCATGGCTCTGTCATCCCCTTTCCAGTCAAGGTGCTTTGTCAGACCCTGCTTTTGTTTTGTATGAAATGCACAGTCTCTGCCATGGGAAGGCAAATTTCTGTTTTGCCTGTGCTGCTGAGAAGCCTTGAGCTGGATGTGCACGGTGTCTGTTTCTTCTAAGATGCCTGACTCTGCAGTTTCGCAACTGACTTTATACATGTTGGAGATTCACTGATTGTCTCTGTGAAAGCAAATATCACAGGCAGTTTGCAGTCACCACACCAAAAAAGCTCCCACCTCTCAGATGCTTCCAGCCTTCTTGCTATCAATTGTGCTGTTAAATTCAACTACTGGTTAAGGAATGCACTTAGGAAAACACTGGCAGTAAAGGACTGTGTTAAGCTAAATGTTCATTACACTCCCTGAGTCCCTGCAAACTTTATATATATTTTTAATAAAACATTTGCCATTCTTATTCACTACCATGCACAATCCAATGTTTATTTCATAATAGTGATCAGTTGTGCTGTACAGTCTGAGTGAGTTTAAGACCTTATTAAACCAGCCAGCATATGCTTTACCCTGAGTTTTATATTTCTCGCTCATTTTAAGAGAAATTTCTATAGGTACTAATACTCCTCCCAGTGACTGATGTTTTGATGATTATTGATATGCAAAGTTTTCCATTGCTTAGGAACATTCATGCAGAAATACATTCCTGGGTATTTTCAAACCTTATATGTAAGCCATGTCTTGCACTATTTTAAGTTCATTGATGAAAGATGGGTTTATGTCCATGATTACCCCAACAGTACACTGTGTCTTTTGTTAAGTGCTTCACTAAAACAAGGTAGGTAGCTGTACCCCTCACTGGGGTGCTTCCAATAGAAGGAGCAGATTCTATTCTTCACTTCTCTTTTTATTTAATTTCCAATATATTTTTTTGAGTTGTCTATTCCTGTAAACACTTCAGCCAACCATTTTGAATGTTGCCATAATCAAGACTTTTCCAGTCAAGTGAACCTTTTAAGGGCTATCTGCTCAACAAGTTTTAACCTCCATTGCTCCTATGTCTATCTGTGTAACTGAATATTAAAACTATCCTAATGTTATGTCGATTAGATCATCACAGTCCATTCTGAAATAGTAAAGTTCCTTTCAGGAGAGGTCCTTGTACAAGTGCTATGCAGAGGATATCAAAACTCATTTATAAAGCACAGTACCTCAGCTTTGTCTATACAGAAGTACTGAACATTTCTAACTTTTATGTCACAACCAGGATGCTAAGCACTATTCTGTTATGTTACTGGAGTTCATGCAATTTATAAAGGAACTTAAGACCTGAATGACAAGGTTTGTCTGCTTTTTATTTAGAAAGTTAAATAAGATTTTAGGCACCTAAATTTCAATTGGCAGTCTCATCTTAATTTTTACCATTGTTCTTTCCCAAACTTGATAAAACAAAAACATCTTTTCCCTCATGAGAAAATTTTGCAGACTTCAGTAACATAGCAGAAGCAGTTAGTCTGTATACAGCAAGAACAGTGAAAGATTTCATAAACTGCATCTGTTATATCATTTATCCAGTAATTTTCTACCTGACATCTTCCAGAATGTTCTGTACAGGGACGACGGAGGTGCAGGGTACTTTTCAGATCCTGATAAAAATCACACAACAGCAAATATGGTAATAAAATTGCTTTAATAACAAGATAGAAAAAGGAAAAGAAATAGAGACAGTGAGTAAATCTCCTTCAGATGCTGAGAACCCCACCTTCATGCTGCATCGAATGGACCTCAGGCGGACAGCTATGGCATGCTGTGCAGAGCCCATCCACGGGAAGTTTCATCTTCCCTGTGCAGTGGCTCCCCATAGCTAGTGTAACAAGCAAACGATGCATTTTTTGACAAATAGCAATGTTATATCTTAATGTCCACGACAGAAAACCTAGCTGCACATATCTAGGAACTATATCTAGGAACAGCGTGTATCCAGGGTATTCCAGCACAATATCTTACTTTGTTGTACATATAGGGTTATACTGTGGTCACTCATGTTAACATATGGGTTTTTCAAGCCCTAAATGCAAGATCTAGTATGGCTGACATGGCTTGCTTTACATCTCTAACTCCTCAAGCCCAATATCTTCCCCAAGTCTCCCAATACATAGCATGAGCAAACATAGACTTTTTTTCCAAGCATGAATTACATATCCTTATTTAAAAGTAAGGTTGAGATGGTGTCTCACATAGAGTCTTCAGAACTTTTGTTAAAAGCCCAGAATTGCACACTACAGGGATGTACTGACTTCTTTGGAAATGTTCCCAGTACTACTCATGTTTATACCATTGGCCTGACTCCAGGAACTGCAAAAAAGTCTCAGGTTATCTATGAAGATACTTCCTTGATAAGAAAGAAAGTGAGGTTACTAATGGTGAGCCATACTTTTCAATTCCACTTCTTCCTGATGCCCTGACAAAAGTGCCACAAGGCAGGGGATGAAAAGGAATTCTGGAACTAGTGTTCAGAATAAAAGACTTCTGCTCTTGACCAGTGGAGAAGTTCTTTATGGCAGCTTATTTGTTTGTTTGTTTGTTTTTCTCTGGAAAGTTGTAATGTCAGTGTGCAGGATCTTTCTTAGCTTATCCTGATTGTTGAATAATGTTATATGGTGGCTGAGACTTGCAGTTCATGAAACAAGGTGTCATCACTGGTAATTGATGATTGCCGTGTCAAATGAAAAACAAAACAAGCTGCTTATGGTTGTTGTCTTCATAAAAATCTGCAAAGTCATAGAAGAGATTTTCTCGGTTCTGACAGATTGTGACCTTTCCCATTAATTGTGAGCATACAGGCACAGTTAGATTTTTATTGGCAGGCAAAAGCCTGAAAAACTTTCTGGCTTGGCAGAAGAGAAATAAGATAAATAGTGTGTAGATCATCTGCTCCTGCTCTGCCTACACATAAAATCCTTGACAATGGTAGATCCTATCCCAGAATTATTTTCTTCAAGTATCTGTGTAGCATTGACTATCCCTGTCCTGAAGTAAAGCATTGTAAAAAGCTTTAAAACTCCGCAGATGACAGAGGATAGCAGAAAGCTGCAGAGACTGGTGATAAAAGAAAATGAACCACCCAGAAGACAAGAACTGCACACACCATTTGTAATACATGATTAGCTAGCTTCTGGGGCTGTACAGACTGTTTTGTCAGGGATATAGCCTTGAAATTAAAGGAATTGCTCATGGTGCATATTGACACATCAACGAGAACATTATGCTTCAAAATAATGAGATAAACAATTCTTAAATTGTAGAATATGCTCTTTTGAGAAATGAGGAGATTGCATCCCAGCCAAGTAGTTCAAAGAATTGTTTAAGTAGCTGGTATAGAGCAGACTGGTATAGAGCAGATTCAAAACTGACAAAAGGTTATGGGAATTAATAAAAGAGGGATTTGGAATATATATTTTACACAATACATCTATCATATATACTGTTTATGGGTGATGAATGGTCTCTAGGAAGTTATAACAGTGGCATAAGGAATAGAAGCTTAATGACCACAGCAAGATTATGAGAATTTTAGAATGATTTTTTTCTTATGAAGTATGATGCATAAAGTGTTGCAGCAATGTGGGAAATCATAACGTGAAACTAAGCCGTAAACACTTTACTTGTAGAACAGAACAGACTATTTCAGTTGGAAGGGACCTACAATGATGATCTAGTCCAACTGCCTGACCACTTCAGGGCTGACCAAAAGTTAAAGCACGCTGTTAAGGGCGTTGTCCAAATGCCT
>JAVKLA010000057.1:12972063-12987174 GCA_034782735.1 Sagittarius serpentarius
GCCTCATCCCTTTAGACATAAAAACCGCTGACCAAGTCTGGGCTGAGGAGTGGATCCAGCTGCCCCCAGACTCCTCTCAGAGAGGAGCCTAGAAAGCAAGGGGGTCTGCTCTGAGCCTTGTCACTCAGCAGGAGGGCTCTCCTCACTGTCTTATGGATGGTTAGCAGGTGTTAATACTGTGTACGGACAGTTTCATGCCACTTCTTTTTGTGAGAAACCTCGCCACCTACTGTTAAGGCTTTTTAAGCTCAAGTTCTGCTTCTGCCATGAATAAAACATTGAATTTACCACGATCCCTTCCTGGTCTGTCCAGCACGGGTCGTGACTATAGCAAAGCTCCATGCAGATCACGGAAAGTTTAGACAAAGTAAGCCTGAGACGCTTCAGTCCTGAGGCCTTGCAGACTCACTCGTGCCCCGGTGGTAGCAGTGGCAGTGTATCACTGGGTTACAGAGGCTCTGGCTTCAGTGGGATCTGTGGTCTGAACCACCCTCTGTTCTCTTCTGCGGGCTGCATGACCCGCTTACCCCGACCCTTTGTCTCTCCGTTCAAAGTCCAGTTCCCAGGAAGAATTATACCATTTAGCTGACATTTGTTTTGCTGCGACCATATATGTCTTGGAGCATGTCCATTCCGCTTTCAAGCAAACCGGTCAGGACAGGCAGAAGGTATTGCTACTTCGATATTAAGCAAGTTTCACACTAGAAATTCCTCTCTGTGTTACAACCACCACTGACTGCCTCCCATTCCTCAGTATCACCTTATTCTTTTCTGCAGTAGACTTTTTTCTTTGTTCCTCTCTTAATAATTTGACACCTTGCCTCCTGGTACGCTTGACCAATATCAGCAGCATAGACAGACGCCCAACATCCTGCCCCCTTACCAACACTGGCAGCGTAGGCAGGGTGCTGCCCATGTTATTCACGTAAGGTATGATCCTCTTAAATCACACTGCCACTGCTGGAGCCAAGGGGTGCTGTGACTCTTACCCAAAAGGCATTTGCATGACTGGCTGCTGCTGACAGACGTCCTGGACATCAAGTCTCCCTGGCTGTCCACTGGAGCCGTGGCATTGCTTACGATGCCATGTTTGCTCTCAGTGATTCGGTGAGTCGCCGTATGGGCACGTTGTTGCTCATCTCTCCTACTGCCTCAATAAAGCTTTGTTTTATAATGTGTTGTCAGACTCCATCACTATTCAGACCACATAATTACATCTGAATTAATGATTCTTTGATTAGACTGTTAGGATTTCAGTTATACTAACAGTAATGTCTATTTGTTTCCTTTTTGCCCGTAAGAACACGTTGAATGTAACAGACTATGGAACCCATGTCTCCCTTAAGGTCTGAATAGGTCTTATCATGGAATTGTATATAGATGATAATGTCATCACCATGGCAGTCATCATATCCTAATAATACTTAGTGCTGAAATTTAAGGATGCATTTGAATTGGTACATTCTGGCTTGATACACATGCCTTTGAAGGTGGGGCAGAATATGAAGGATTTGGAACAGATCCTTCTCTGATGTGTTTCCTCTTCATGTCCTACGTCACTTCAGACTTGTGAAAAATTGGTTCTGAGATACCAGCTTTGCCCTTGCTGAGAAAAGGGAACTTTGGTTCCAAAACACTGTTTTGAGTATAAAATGTTAAAGGACAGGTTGATAGAGGCTAGACTTCACATTGATCACGTTTCTTCACCTTAATTTCTTGTGGGTATATAGAACATGATAGCCTAAGGGAGTGCTTGCTTACCAGCCAAATCATTCCTAGTTTTGCAGGTTTATTTCCCCATCTAATAGAAAATGAATACTGAGTTGCAGTGTTGAGTGTGAACAGAACATGAAGTAGTGGCATTCTTGGGCTACTGTGATATTAAAGACTTATCATAACAGTAACTTTCTATCATGTCTTATTAGTCTTGCACCATGTTGAGTTAGCTGGTCTTCTTTAATATGATTTGAAAGTTAGTAATAGGATGAGACTTTTCTTTTACCATAACAAATACCAGTGTAACACGATAGTGATACGACATGATGTAAAATCGCTAATAATAAGTTTTACAACTCTTTTTCCTAACTGAAGGCATTTTTAGTACAACTAAACCTTACTTTTCCAAGACCATACTTGTATGTTTCTCAATGGCAAGAAGAGAAATTATTCCCAGGGAGACAGAATTAGTTTTCCCCTTCCAACTACTTCTAAAACCTATTTCATGTCTTCAGTGTTTTTCTTCTTTTTTTTTTAAAGATTGTTTTGCGAGGAAGGGTGTGAGAAAAAATATTAATCAAACTGACTGTCTTGTAAAGGATACATAACTATTAATTCTTGGCAAAATAAAACCAATTTAGACATATGTAAAAAAAGAAAAGTCTTAAAGATAACATCTTTTACGTAGACTGTATTTATTAATGGCACTTTTCAGCCTCAAATAAAGCCTGAATTTTTAACTGAAAAATTCTTTAACATTTGGGTTTGTTAAGCGGGGAACAAACATTAAAAAAAAGTAAACAAAAAACCAAGCAGCTGACCACAAAGACGTAATTCTTTATAGTAGAATTTTTGCTAGAATTGTATAATTTCTTACCATTTTAATACCACTAATATTAGTATTATTATTATCCAACTGCAAAAAGTTAATCATGGAATGGAATTGTCTAATGAGGTCCAATATACCTACATTATTAAAAAAAGTGTTGCACAGCAAGCTTGATTAAAGCTCTTCCTTAACTTTGAGCATTTGATTTTGCACCCTTAGTAGAGTTTCTGCAAGTAAGACCTTTTTTTGTCTGTATAATCTATAATTAGCAACAAATTTTCTGTCAGTGCGAAAACCTTTTATGGGATGTATATATATCCCAGTAATCCTCCATAAAGTGAATACTTTTCATTTTACTTCCATTACTTGTGATGCCAGAAATAATTATTAACTTTTATAGTATAGTACTTAAAATATTAGATTTGTATAAGTTTTTCTTGGAGAATTGTCAGCCAGACATACTGATTAATCAACAGCTTACCCATGGGATTTAAGACTGCATTTGAACTTTCAGAACCTGTCTTTAATTTTCTTAAATTAAAACTAATTTCATGACTGTGATCACTTATTTTATTCACAAGCACCATGAGATGATCAGAGAATTCACAATGGCATTACTGATTTGGTTATCACCTAAATTAAGTCATTATCAAACACCATCCACTTCCAAGCAGCCAAAGGATAAAAAGGAAGATATTTTAATTTTAACTAAGCAGGGAAAGAAAAAAAATGGATAGAACAGTGAAAACTAGCTGACAGAAATATTACAGTGAAACAGGTTAAATAATCCACAAGATACATTCTCATGCCTTGATGTTGTTTAAATATTTGCATTATTTTTACTCTTTATTTGTACCTGTGAGATTATGCCCAGCATCATTTCCCTGAAGCAAATATACAACCATAAATGGAAAATAAAACTAAAAAGTTGAATGAACTAATCAAAGTTCAGACAATTTGAAGAATCCTACTGATACCTGACACCAAATACTTAGTAAGTGAAACCTCAGGAGGTTTAAGAACAAGATCGTTCTGAGCCACCAGGTATCGGATGTAGCTTGTGTTGATGCAGGGTAAGCAACTTGTGTAAGACATAGAGTCAGCACCACAGCTATGGCCCTTGTGTTTATTTGACCCATGGAAGAGCACTGGAAAGTCAATTTATTGAACTGCTGCTGCTGAGGAGGAGAAAGGTGTTGGGCTATTCTATATGAAGAAATAGCTAGAGGTAGAAACAAGGAGAGGAGCAATGAGACTCCTTCTGGAAGGGAAGGCAAGGCAAGGCAAGGAAAGGCAAAGCAAGGCAAAAGAGGAGGAAGGCAGAGCAGAGAAAGAGAAGAAAATAAGTAGTATCCACTTTAAAAAGCTTGAAAAAACCAGAGTGCTTTCAAGTTGCTTTTGGCTAGCAGTACCTAAAATAACAGCTAGACATCTAGTCTGTCAGACACAAAGTCCTTCTGTAATTCTAACCCATAAGTGGTTTTCAAAATCCCACTAGGCACTTACCTTCATCTTTAGCTGCCTACATACCTTTAACACAGCACTCTAAGCCTCCTTTAATTGCTCCTCTGAGTTTCCTACCTCACATCCATGCTGACTGAATAAAAGTATGGAGGATTTGAAGCAGTCTGATACCTTGGTAATGAGGGAAGAAGGAGCACAGAAATATCACAAATGGACAGACTAAAGAAAGTGTTCTTAACTGCTTAAATGAAGCTTCCTTCTTCAGACCACCAGCAGCTTTAATCTCTCAGTGCTGTCAGAAAGACCAATAGCCCTTTTGATCTTCTAGTGTATTCCTGAGTGCAGTTACTACCTAATTAATACTGATGAAGGATAGTTTAATTTGGAACAGAAGGTTTTGTGTGAATGATACAGCCCAAAGGAATTAGTTGTCCAGGATTTATCTTACGAAAGATTTATCTTATTTAGCTTTTAAATGTTTCCTGAAGGGTTTATTTATACTCTATTACTATATAAAATATAGCAAAACATATTTTGCCACTAAAAATACAGTTTTGATATGAATTTTAACAGAAAAAAAAGAAATAAAAGGAACTGTGCTTTCAGCAGGCTCTGACCAGCTTTAATAATACTGACAAATGCTGTAAAACTAGAACACAAAGCCAGCAGGTCACAAAAGGCTTAAAAAGTACAGACTAGCTCAAGTAAAATTTGACGTATCTTAAAAGCCAGCCACAGCAACAGGCAAATTTTAGGGCCTACAGGATCCATCCATCCTAATGTTAGGTGTCTAAATCTTAGCTAGCCACTCTGGGTTCCCTTTGCTATCTGTAGTAAGAAATGGGCATTCTTAAATAATATTTTATCAAAACCATTTTGCCGGTTTACATGAGAACAAGATAAACTGCACTCCGAAAGTTCTCCTTCTCACCATGACCTATTAGGGAGCCTAAGTGAAATGCCAAAACTGGGAGAAATGCAACCGTCTACTCTTCCCACACTTGGTTCCCACCAGAATCTTGGACTTGCAGTAAACACCAAGGTATCCCAGGTTGTGTGCACAGTGTGTCTCTTTAGCTGAGTCTGAAGACCAAAACTAGTGCAAAGATGCCTCTCTCAGTCTTTCCCAAAGAAAAGTAGAGTAGATAGAGTGAGGGTTTCCAGGGAAGCATTTTGATCCACTGAGTTGGTGTGCAGACTACTGTCCTTCCCAGGATAAAACAACCTTCTTTACTGGAGTAGCTGAAGACAGAGAAGATATGAGGACCCAAGCCTTGTTCACCCTGAGAAGAACGAAAGACGTTTTTTCCTACCTTCTAAGAGTTTTTTTCCAAGGCACCCACCTACAGAACAGTCTGGGTGAGGGTCCAGGAGGAGTGTGGGTACCTTGCGTCCTTCAGACTGACCTGGGGTCACCCTGCAGCCTAGAATCTGAGACTAATAGACCCTGATGGAGAACAAGCAGAGTGGAATGAGACTACTCCTCAGTGGATATCCCCCATCTTGAATTTATTTGCTTTCTTAATCACCTCAATGCGTGAACAGTCCAAGAAGCAGAGATTGGCACCCAGAACTCCTGCTGTTAGCTCTGTGTTCTAGCCTGCGAGCTACAACAGCACAGCTTCTCCTTGTAGGCCCACAAATAATTCCTTCAATGCTAAAAAAAATTCATTTAGTATTTCACTCCAGTCTCAGTAACAAGTATTTTCCTTTCCTCATCATGTACCCTTCTTCCTTTTTGTTTTTTCCTTTTTTTTTTTTTTTTTTGGTGTTTTTTCCTCAATAGTTCCCTTAAACAGTAAACGGAGGTTGAAATACAATTCTAGAAGTAATGTACATTTATAGCAAGATGTATGCCTGTTTCAAATAAAAGCTTTTCTTTTCCTTTTCTAGGAAAAAAAAAAGGGATGTTTAAAGAAAGGGTTCTGCTCTTTTTTTGCCTGCAACACATAAATTTTTTGGCTACAAAAACTTCTGCAGTAAGGAAGTCAGCTTTCATCTTTAGAAAAGGCTTATGTAATGTTCCAAGACTATAAAGTAAATGCAGAAAGATTTCACACGGTATTCCAAGGTTAGTACTAAGATATAAGATCTTGTTCCTGTGTTTGATGTTGGCTAGAAGACCCTGTTACTTCTCACCTACTGCCTTACCGCGAACATATCATCAAGCCATTCAAGTAAAACCTCAAGGAAAAAGAAAACACAATATTATCTCATTTCTAATTTACTATATTGATGCCATGAATATGCAGTTTGCAGCTTCCTTTGTAGTTGGGAGGATTTTTACAAGTAATAGAATATGGGTTTGGGCAGAAAATGAAGAGATGCCTTTGTGCTTCTCCCCACCTCTGCAGCAGATCTAGACTGCCTCGAGTAAAAACATAGTTAATGTGATTTGCAAATACAATTTTCTAGAAGTCCTTCTCAATCATCTTTGCGCAGATATGAACCTTGGCAGGGTATAGGACACAGCACTTTAACCCTTTTGGTGGACACTCAACTTTAAGAAAAATAATTCTCAAAGGGTGAGTACTCATCTGAGAACAAAATACTTAGAAAATATTTAACTTCTCTATTCTCCATGTTATTTAAATCTCCCATATTACCTTGCAGGAACTGCTTATGATTTTATCTTTTTTTGATGCCACTCCCGCTATTTTCATGCTTGCTTTCTCTCTGTCCTATATGCCTTGCCTTTGCTTTGTTTTGTAAAAGCCTACCCCTGCCAAAAGACTAAGCATAAAGATTTGCTCTTAAAACCAAGAAGAGTATCTGGAAAGCCTGTGGGGTTGCTCTTGGACATAATCTGAAGGATTACATAATAAAATAAAACAACAAATTTTTGGAAAATGGAGATGATTCTTCATGATCAAAGTTTTTGGAAGTAACATTACAGATGAAGCACAGCTTTAATTATTTTAATAAAAAACTTTACCAAGTTAAACCAAAGTAACTAAACACTAAGCTAAACTAAATTGATTACTTCAAACTAGTAAGCAAAACACTGGGTCTGCATGTATGCACACATGTATGTATGTCTAAATAAACAAATAAGTTTATATTTATATATAAAGCCCAAAATAACACTTTGCTGATATATGAAATACATTTACGATTAATTTTCCAGACCACAGGAAGCCATGTAAATACGTACATGTTATAAAAGTAATACCTCTATATCTTGCACAGTGATTAGCTATATCTAGCAAAGCTGAGATTTAGTAACTTGTAGATAAGTTTTTCAAAGAAAGAGGAAATTCATCACTGACATGTACAAAAGGACAAAGGAAACAGCAACTGAAAGCAGACTATACAATCTGTCATGGGGATCAAGCAGGTGATCCATCTGCAGCTGGTTAGGAACTTTTCTATAATTTTCAGTCAAAAAGTGAAAAGTCCTTAAACATGAATATTTCTGTGCGAGTGCATTACTTTCAAAGTAATATGCATCTGTTCAAGCTGTGTACCTTCAAGAGGTCAAATATGTGATGACCCCAAGAAGGTACTTCTACCCAGTCTTATGTAGCCCTGTAAGTGCTCCTGCACTGTGGCACCTTTTAAATTATTTCTCTGTGGCTTCTTTTTCTTTAAAAATCTTTTGAAGTTCTTTGTTTCTTCTTGATGTGATATGAGATTTTTTTTTTTTTTTAATCTCAGGATGTTTCACTTGCTGGAACAGTCAACAGTCACCTCCAGGTACACTTATTCTTTTCTATCCGTAACGTTTGTTCGATACCTTTATTCATCTATTTAATGACTGGTGTGGCTGCAGTAGATCTCATGAAATGTATTGTTCACAGACTGCTAGAGCCTTCCAGTATGTGTGGAGAACATTCAGTGCCTACAGAAATCAAATACAACATCCAGCTCTCGTTTCTTATTTTTATCATTCCCAGGTCTCAGACTAGAAAAGTATTTTCTGGCATACAGAATATTTGAGATGATTAAATCTCAGAAAAGGCTTGTGAGGAAATAAAAGGGATCTTTCATTTAATTTAATGCTAAAATTCTGACTGTAAAAGAACAGTGCTAAAACATCTTCAGAAGAATGGTGCCATGATCTGAAATAGAAAAAACTGTGACTGTATAATTACACTGTCATGGTGAAAACAATTTGCAAATACTGAAAGATAAGATCACATTTGAGGCTGCTGATAAATACTTTGTTCCAGCCTGAAGGAATAATAATGTTCTACTGTCCTTTAATAAGGTTAAGCCTGCTGCATTTTTTTTTCCCCACATGTGCTTCAGTGAGGTCTTGCTGTGAGTTTGCACACAATCATTTTGAAAATTTACGCTTTGTTGTGTGACAGTGATGGAGAACTTGCATGAAGGTAATTGGAAAACAAGGCATTAGCTCTGGGTAAATGAAATCTGAACACTGTTTAATTAATGATTAAATTTGTTTATTCTTTATCTTCGTGTTCCCCTATTTTACGGATCCTCAAAGCAAAAAATTAAGAAAAACTGAGTTTTTTAATACAAACTGTACTACAAATTCTGAACTGTCACATTTAGAAAGTAGGAAAACAGAAAAATATTTTGAAAGGTTTTTTTCTTTCTCTTTTCAATCAGGTGGGTTTCTGTTCATTTGGGGAATATCATGGAATCCTCAGAAATCCCCTAGCGCAGGCCGGAGACCTCAGGTTTTCAGAAAACATGTGACAATATCCATAGCCCTTATTCTGTTACCTGTTGTGGTCTCTACAGCTAGTATTTAACAGAAAGTAGAAATGTTCTCTAAATGAGAATTCTTAGCACTCATAAAGTAGTGTTTCCTTAACTTCTGTTAAAAGGGTTTAAATTTCAAGGATTACTGAGTTTTATAGGCATGGAAAATGAAGTTACAAAAGCTTTCTCTGAACAGATGCTTACCTGCTTATACAAACACCGTACAGGACTAGGAGAAGGAGGCCTGTGTCCTGAATACGCAGGCTGAATGCGAAGGGTTCAAACATTCATTGCATACGAAGAGGTAGGCCTGTTCCCATATACACACTGTTTACCTCTCTTCCGGTAGTGACCTTTTCCTGTGCAGCTTTCTGAATCTTCTGAAAAAGAGGAAACACAGCTCAGATTACTGTCGTGTTCAAAATACATGAAAATATATAACGCGCGCGTGGGTGTGGGTGTGTGTGGGTCCGTCCCCATGTGTGCCCCTGTGTACTCAAAGAGCCCTCTGGTTGAGCGCCAGAAAACTAAACTTCTTCAAATAACGGCTTTGCACAGTAGGCACTGAGGGAGGTACTTTCAGGTGGAATTGCTTCCCTACGGGATTAGGGGTGCCAGTGCATATTTCATTTTGATTTCTCTTTGGGACTAGTTCACACATACATGATATAAGTACTTGGTGTCTGTTCTTTTGGGTGAAGTTACCCTCTCCTGACAGGAAGGAATGAGGCACATGCATTATAACTGGTACAAGCTCACCGCTAAAGATTCTGCAAAAGCAGAACTGAGCCACAGGAGAGGGCCGGCAACATGTACCTTAAGGCAGGTTATTCGTGGTAAAAAATAAGCAATTTTTTTTTCCAGTGCATGAGTCCAGGATGGTTTTCAGAAATGCACAATATATATATTTTAGATACCACATGTCCAATAGCAGTGTGGATTATTGAAAAATGCTGATGAAATTTATAAACAGCTTCCTCGAACATTCCTGTGCAGATGTCAATCTGTATTACAGACATATGAGAGAGAATGAGTCTTTCTGGCAGCCGTAAGACATTGTCAATCTATTTTAAATACTCTGTTTCAGGGATTATTTTTTAAAGCAATTCAAGGTTTTTCTAAAATTATCTGACTACTGAGGACAAAAGAAACAGAATCATTTGCATTCACATAGTGATGTCTTTCTTATGCAGGCACCATTTATGTCTTGCAATAAAGCATTACAGACTGACTACTGTGATTTTTTTTCCCAGAAACTTAAATCCAAAATTGTAGACAGAGCACTGCTGGGGATTATCAGTGGGATGGATGTGTCTGCATGAGTGTTATTCTTGGTTTGGCTTCATTAAATGAGCCATTACTAGGAAAGACAAGTTGTTGTATACTTTTATTGCCTTCCACTGTTTCCTCTATCAAATCAATAAGACTGTTTTGTAACTTTGGTTATAGCACTGGTTCTAACTCCATTTCATGACTATTGGAAATAGTTCATTAGCTTTTAAAATGACAGGGAGGAAAAGTGCTCTTGAGCTGCAGAAGTGGACTGCTATCATTTCAGAACTGTAAATATCCTCTGTTCTAGGTCATGATACATAAGTACATGTTAACAAATAAAAAAAGTAGTAATTCTATTATATAGCATTGTTTAAAGCCCTCAGATTAAAAAACAAAACAAAACAAAACAAAATACCCCCAAACCAGAAGACCGTGGGTAGGTTCTAGACAGTGACAAGATTACTATTTACAGAGTGGTCTATACATTAAATTTTTAGCAGTCTCTCATTTTCGTAGTGATTTCTTGTCATATTCAAAATTATTATGCCACAAGTTACTATCAAGTAATGTGGATCCATGGGAAGAGATGTTTCACATCTATTAAATACCTCAGAAAAAATGGTTCCATGAATATAATTTCCCATTTTCCTTAGCACTTAAGCTGGTGGTTTTCAGAGATGTCCTTAAAGAGTGGCTAGAGAGGAGCGGTGTCTCTCCTGATGCACTAACACCATCTTGAAGAATTTACTCTCCCACCATGTGGCAGAAGAAGGAACATGTTGTGCCTCTACCTCCTGCCACAGTCATCTCTAATTCCCTGACTGATAACACCAGTAGTACATTAACAGGATTTAGTTCATGAGTGACTAGTTCGAAATACTGTTCAGTATTTTTTCTTCAAATCATATCCTGAAATTTGATTATGATAGAATTTTTTTTTCTGTAACTCAACTGTAATTAACTAAAAGTGTTTCTTAGAGCTTGGTAACAATTACTTTTTCATTAGATCTTATTTAAACTAAGAGCTGTTTTTTTTTCTTTTGAGACTTTCTTGTCTTCTAACATCTTCAAACAACTGGAAAAAAAGTATTTCGCTAAAACACTAGAAAATGCCCACAATTTGAACAAACCCAGCTTTTTTTCCTGATTACTTGACAAAATATTCTTACCATTTTCCAGGCCTAAAATATCTCAGTTAGGCATCATGTGCAAATCAATACTATAAAACATCATTTTAACACTACAGGAATGGCATAGAAATATTCATAGCAGGCTTATTTAGACAAGATGTTTGAAATATTTTCTATTACCACGGTGTGACAGTGAGTTCTACTTTAATACTGCATAAACAATAAAACATCTCAATAAAACGTGAATGGATGTTTTCAAACTTCTTCTTTGTGCTGAAGATTAAGTTTTGTTGCTACATTGTTTAAGCTGGCAGACAATAGATGGTTCCTCTGTCAGATTCTTTGGCTTTGATATTCTTTGCCATTATTTTAAAGATGCATTTGTCATATCAGATAATGGGGTGACTGTGAAACAGGTACTCCTAGTGTTTCACAGAATTCCATACTCACAAGTTTGTCAGAATTCAGTCATTTGCAACAAAAAAATATTGTGCTTTAACTATTTTTTTATAGCATAGGTGCCATCTTAATAATAAATAAAAATTATGTTAAAACTAACAGTTTCCTATCTTTTAAAAGGTAAGGAACTTTTGCTGTAGATAATAAGAAGAAACAGGAATCTCGGCTATTCTGATTCATTCGTTTTGGCCACTGCAGGTGGAGATGTCACTACAGAAATATCAGGAATGTTAACACTGACTTCTGACCCCAGAAAGACATGTTGGCTGTCAGAGATATTTTTCTCTAGGCTTGCATTTTCTGCCTTTACACATTTTACACCATTGTTGCAATTTACTGTTTTCACATTTTGTCTTAAATTTACACACTATTAACTTCAGGTTTCCCTTTGATATTGTTATGCCTTTTTTGTCCAGTAGCTTAGCAATTAGAGTAAACATATGAAAGATAGCAGCTTTTTTGTTGTTGTTGTTGTTCTTTGAAGCAACTCACTTAATTATGTCCTTCTGCAATAGTCTCTGCAGTAGTAAAGTCAGCTAAAACAGAAGAGGAATGTCTCATCTCACCATCTGAGAACTGGCTTTTAACTGAAGAACTGTTAGCGTGTGCTAGGCAAATAAAGATCTATATACAAACTTGCTCCACCTATAACTACTTTATAGTTATGCAGTATATGTTGATTAGCACTGTAGAAGCTTATGTTTTCTGTTTTTTTCATATCTCTATCTTCATCTTTCCAGGATACGTTTAAATTATATATGAAAGCTTGGCAATAGTTGCAGAAAGAGAAAAGCATCCCTCTGTCATGGGAAAGTTGACAGCATATTAAGAAAAAAGGTACATTCTGTATTAAAGCAGTGTTTAAATAGACCCAGTGGGAAATCACAGTTTTTACACACTGACAAACATACACATATACACATTTAATTGTGTCTTATGTTAGACCGTGCGGAGCATACACACCCACCTATTCACCATGTTCAATATAACATCAAAAGACTTCTAAAAACTGTTAGTAGCTGCCTTATGGTATTTCTTGACTTTTGTTTGGATTGTTTTCAAGGTCTGTATGCAAGAGGGAAACCCCCCGAAGAAGAAACTCCTCTCCGCTAAACATTCTTATCGCAACTTTACCCTCGAACATCAGAGGTCAAGAGGCCAAGTGATCCCTAAGATTCATTATTTTCTGTTCAGTTGAATGAATTATTCCATTCAAATCAAATTATCTCCTTTGTATTACAATACAATTAAGATGAGCTCTGTACCCTTATGAATAATTGGGATCATCAGAAACAGTATGGAAATGGTTTTGAATGTAAAAAAGCCACCACAGAAGCATTTTAGTTGAATGCAAAGCTGACGAATGGCTGGTTAGGAATGAAGGGTATTTCTTCCAGTATTTTGAGTTTATGCCAAGGTTTACCTAATAACAAGAGCTTTGAAATTATGGTCATTGTTTGTGTATCTGTTTCAAGCGAAGAAGTGAATTCTGTCTAGTACCTTGTTTACATTTGCCGACTTTATATCATGTCATCTGATGAAAGATGCTAAATTTAATGCTATTCAGTTTCCTTGGTCTTTGACAACTAGTGTCCAGCGAAATGCAGTTGAGAAAGAGAGTCAAGAGGAATTGCAGGGAGTGAAAAGCTTGACCAAGGTAGCAATTCAGTGAAGAGAAATGGAATGCCTGCGCTGGACATCATGGAGCATAAAAATTTTGTTATGATGTCCAGCTTTTCCAGCTGTTAGCACATATGCTTCACTGTAATTTGTATCATTCTGGTATCACAAAGTCGTGCAAGCACAAGAACTCCTATTTGGATGGTAGTCAATGGAATACATTATTTCAGAAGTTATTCAGCTAAATAGTATTGTGCTAGGCGAAGTTTTTTGTGATATATCCATTAGAGTACAGCATCCCAGAAGCAGTAACAGAAGACAAGAAAGGAAAGAAAGTACAGATTTCCCCAAACTGGTAAGAACATATCTGCTGTAGTACCAAACTGTGGGTAGCCAGGTCAGCCCAGTGCCGCTGCTCAGAAGACAGGCTCTGTAGCCTGGGTGCAGCCCTGTGTTAGCGTAGCTTACATGCTTTCCAGAGCACACGTCAGTGTTTCTGCCTAGCTGCACCTCTCTGTGTCATCACACGGCTTTGACTCCCATCGGTATTAGCTCAAGGATCTGAGTGCTGCATTGCTCTAAATAGACAAGGTTACATGCACAGCGTTTTCAAAACACCAGCTGAAATGGGTCTCACTAGATACAGCATGCACAAGGCAGTTGCTGCCTGAAAGCGTTTATGGCCTAAAAGGCAGAGCTTTCTTCCTCAGTCCTACAGCACTGTGCAGATGTGCTCCACTGTATCTCCCCAGGCTGGAAGTAGTAGTGTCTTGTGTGCCATCTTCTGTCTTCATTCTTGTGTTCACAATAAGGTGTATTTTAACATAGCTAGTTGATAAAGGGTTTGAGGATACAATTAAACATCGTAAGCAGTGTGAACAAATGACATACACAATTTTTTTTTCAAACTTACTGAGCACAACACTAGGAAAGCAACAAATTTTGCTGATGAGACATCAGTTTGACAGTTGGGCAATAATGACTACGACCAGCCGGCTAAGAAATCGGTACACAAGAATTTCCATTGATAAGTGAAATTAGATCATCACAATGTATATCTCTTACGAAGGATTTACAACCTAGCTTGTGAGTCAGTCAGACTTTCATCTTGCATAATAATGTTTCAACCCACAGAAATAGTAACTCAGAAAAAAAACGCAGCCAAACAAAAACCCCCTAAGCCAAACAAAAACATTCTCCAAAGCTCTCCCTCCATGTGTTGTCCAAATCCAATACCATAAACAGTTTTCAAATGTCATCTAATGCAGATTTAACTGGAGTAATCTATAACACAAACTTATCTTGTATCACAGTCAAATAACGTAACACATTTGTTTAAAAATGTATTGCACAATGATCTCTCACCTGATTCATTTATCATTTCTGGAAACAGAAACTTTGTATTAATTCTTTTCAGTAGAAAGAAGAAAACCAAAGAGCTCAGCTAACAGCCTCATGTCCTAAGTGTTTTCAATCAGTGAAAAATGGGGCCATACAACGATACAAGTCTTAGGGTGTGAACTTCTGGTTCTTGAAAGAATTTAATTAAGTTGCATTGCAGTGTCTGATCAGTCAGTTTTGTAGCCAATTATTTTGATGACACTTGAGCAGCCAATTCACCAGGCTCCTGAAGTACACAGACAAAAGTCAAAAGACAATTTCTAGTAGACGCCAATCACGAGATTACTCATATTTGAGCAGAACAACTGGCTAGATGATAAATATCAAAAGTAGCAGACTTCTGTCTTACAAGGATAACATTTTTGGTAACATTTGTCGTTGTTTAACCCCAGCCAGCAACTCAGCCCCACACAGCCCCTCACTCACTCCCCCCCCACCCAGTGGGATGGGGGAGAGAATCAGAAAAAATAAGGTAAAGCTTGTGGGTTGAGATAAGAACAGTTTAATAGAACAGAAAGGAAGAAACTAACAATGACACTAATAACA
>JAVKLA010000057.1:12995055-13010540 GCA_034782735.1 Sagittarius serpentarius
CCCCGTCCCCCTGCGCCGCTGGGGGGGAGGAGGGGGAGAAAAGCGGGAGTGGGGTTGAGCCGGGAAGGAGGGAGGGGCAGGGGAAGGGGTTTTAAGGTTTGGGTTTATTTCTCATTACCCTACTCTTATTTGATTGGTAATAAATTAAAATAATTTCCCCAAGTCAAGTCTGTTTTGCCGGTGACAGTAATTGGTGAGTGACCCCTCCCTGTCCTTATTTTGACCCACGAGCCTTTCATTATATTTTCCCTCCCCTGTCCAGCTGAGGATGGGGAGTGATAGAGCGTCTTTGCTGGGCACCTGGCATCCAGTGAGGTTCAACTCACCACAGCTCTACATGTCATATGGCATTCTTGACATCTACAAGAGTAATATGGGGAAAATTCATTGGTTCTTCAGTTATTTCTTCTTCCCATGGAATAACTGAAATACAGAAAATACTGGTGAGAGCTCCCCTGGCTCTGGCTGGCTGGCAGCTTTGTTGGCTGTGAGGCTGCTCATGGACCTTGCAACAGAAAGCTGCTCCTCTCCTCTCCTGTGAGTCCAGAACCGCTCACCCAGTCCCAGAACATCTAGAGGAGACCTACAGATGTCACTGTCTCAGCTGTCAGCTTCTTCACTCAAGTAGAGCCTCACTTAGAAAGTTTTCTTATGTGGCCTCATATATAAAGTCTCCAGGGTCTGAAAGCAAGAGTACTTTCCTGTGGCGCTCTTGGAGTTCATCTAACTTAGGGTTGAAAAATAGAAATATTTACTGATCTAGCTTCAGATCTTTTATTATTCAGTGGAAGCAGAAAATGTGCAGAGAACTGTTTGGCCTTTTTCAGGATGACAAAGGAAAGACAGAATCATATTGTCCTCTTTAGCCTTTTATTTTAATTCTGTTTAGCAGTTGTACATCTCCATTATTTATCCAGGTGAAGAAGAATCAGGGAGAAAGACAAATATTTATCGTAAACTCCTGGGTATTTCAGGGATGTTAATGAGGCCCATGTTAGCCCATGTCAGCCCATGTCACCTTCTAGGCAGAAGACTCATTTATTTGCTCATCGTCAGATGGCTGGCTACCTGCACAAGCCTTTTTCAGGTCACTGACTGAGCACTTCTGGTTATCCTGGACTGGTGGTAAATCAAGACCTTGTGATGATACTGGCTCAGCAGCTCCAGTTTTCTTTAGAGAATTTTTGCTTAGCACTCCTAATTAGCAGTCTTGATGTTAAAGAATAGAACTATCAGCAAGATATTGGACCAGCATGTCCAGTGTATTCAAATGATGTCAGAGATCAGGCCACTATGGGGTTTCTGGTTTAGCATATCCTCTCACTCGAGAGAGAGCATAGTATAAAATGTGGACAGCATTTGCTACATGATATTTGTGCCCAGCATTGGCCTTGCTCACAGGTTTATATTCTGCTGCACAACATATAAAGACTTGGAGAATCAGTGCCTAATTTGTGTTTTAACGACCAAGAGTGAGAGCAAATCTGCTCAGTCTCATACAAACTGAAAAACTTTCTCTTTTTTTCCAATAGGAAGTAGGCTGTGAACGCCCTGGGGCAGAACACCCCTCCGGTCAGTTCTGCACACTGCCTAGGGAAATGGGATGCTGAGCCAGGACAGTGGTTTTCAATCTAGGGGACTGCAATTCAGAGGTCCACTGAAGGTGACCTATGTATTATACTAGCTGATGAACACCGAATTCATAAAGGGTTCACCACTGGGTATTTATTTTGTACATCCAAAACTGAAGTAAGCTTTAAAACCACTGATTAAGGCTTGGCATCTGTGAACGTGATCTCAACGCTGAAAAAGAGTAACATCTCAGAGACAATTCATTCTGTGTTTTGCAAGGTAGATTTCTCTAGAAAGTCAGCAGTCAGATAAATTCACTATTTGACCATTAGTTAAAGTGGATAGATTTTAGAGTCTTTTAGTACTTCACTAGACTGTAAGAGAAACAGAGGAAAACTACCAGCATACTAAAAAGGAATCTGTAGTGTTCATTGCGACAACAGCACTGCAAATTAATGAGCTGAAATGCCTGATATATCAGCTTTCCTCAAATAGCTTTGTAAGGATGACTTTACAGATTAATTCTAGCCCTGACATCTTAGGTAAATTTCACTGCTTACAGTGGCCCTTCAGGGCTGTTCAGTGAGTCACTGCTACAGAGGTACTACTTTTTTTCTTTTCTTTTTTAGAATAAACACTCAAACACTTTATTGAACTACCACAGAACAGCTACTATAACACTTTTTAATGAACAGAGATTGTTCAGCCCTCTAATTGGTGAAAATACTTCTGCAGTTATATATATAAGTTTCTTGGCTTTGAAATGATCTAAAATATATGGACCCTAAAGCATTAGATTTACACTATAGTTGTAACTACAGCATTCAGCATAAATGAGGACATGCAATAAGGGCTTTCTTGTTGTCAAAATGAATCCTTAAACAACACTTTAATAATTCCTTGAAATAGAAATTAATTATTCTTCTCTGTGCATAATAACTTAATTCTTATACTTTGATCATGATACAGAAACTAATGAAAGACCATCATAGTTATATTTATTCACCTGATAGGTACTGTACATCCATCTGCACTCATATTCTGGACTTTTGACTTTGGAATTACTGCTATAGATATGCTATATAACCGTTAATTTAGGATATATCTTTTCTACTTGTAGGACTTTGCTCTCTTTTGAATTGTCTTATCTTCCTTACAAGGACAAGCTAAAAGATTTCAAGGGAGACTTTTGTTTGGAAACACTTCAGTTTTCTACTTACAGAGCAGCGTTCTACAAGTTCGCCTTTACAGTTCCTGCAATATCACATGGGGTCTTTATCTCTGGAGGTTTTCTGAAGTGCAAAATGTCCAAGATGATGAGGTAGCACCAACAGTGAGATGATTCAAAGATAGCAAACAGGAATTACATATGAAAACTCAGCCAGCTTCCCTAATCTACCCCAGCTGATTAACAGGAGAATCTGTTTCCCATCCTTCTCCTTCCCCAGAGAAAACCATATACTCAGAGGATTTCTTTGCCTAGAGACAAAACTGAGAAATTTATTTTCAGGATTTATGTTTTTGAAGAAGAAGAAGCAAAAACAAGAGTATTTTAAAAGTATGACTTAGAATGTCTCTTTCTTTTTCCTACTGTCCTTGAAACTGCGTATTGGCTATTTGCTGTCTGAAAGAAAATAAATTGCACCTAGCTTAATCCTGACTTATCATGTCTGGGTATCTCATGTTACCCCATGTAGTTTAGTCAAATTTTGTCCTAGCTGCTGCGGTAGGAAAGGTCAGTCAGTTCCTGGTATGACCTCATTTTGTGAAATGGAGCCTGAAATGATAATTAATGAACAACAGAAATGTATTTGCATGTAACAAACATGGTGCTTGAAAGTGGTTTATAATATTACAACACCTGGTTAAAATAGCCCAGACCTGAAGAGTTGCCTTGTTATAATTTTGGTATTCAGCATTTTCCTTTAGTAATGCTGTTGAGTTATCTTCACCTTAAACAGCACACCACCATATAAACTCACCTGAGAACACAGATCCCTGTTTTTATCCTGTGCTGCGCATTCCCTGCCCATGATCAGTGACTCTGTTTTTCCGTTGCTAGCATATCCTCATTACTGGAATGAATAACTTTTGGTAACAGTATTACAATATCATCTCAAAAAATGTTAGCCCAAATACACTTAAGTGTTTTACAGTGGTTTTTTAATAACTGAGAAACAGCAATACTTGCAAGGCAGTTGGGCCAAGAACCATTTGGGATGAAGGAATACAACACAAGGGCATTCAGTACGTTTCAAGTACATCTAGGAACAGATGAGAAGAAAGAGAAGAATATGAACACTAATTAAAGATTAATTTAAATGAGAAATGCCTTGAAAAGCTCTTTTCTGGAAGAAAAGAGATGTTGGCATGAAGGAGAGGGAGGCTGCCTCAGGTAGAAGGCTGTGTTATGAAACTTCAACTGATAGCAGCTTCTAATACTTAACATCATTCTCAGCATCACCCCCACCTGCTTCAAAATGAGCAGATGCTTCTCTGCAGAAAAGTAATTATCCTCAAGCTCATGCTATGTTTGTGGTGAGCCAACTGTTCAATTCACACGAGCCCAAGGTTTTGTATTTTGCACAGCTTTATTTAATCACATCCTGTGTTCACATTCAGTTGCTAAATTAAGGCTGCAGAAAAGGCCTTTCTTTCCTCTCTGAGAGTCTGATCATTTTTACTAGCACCAGGGAGAAGAAATGAACATAAGCATAGTTCTGACACCAAGAAATCTGTCTGTCTCGCTAATCCACCTAATCTCTTTTATATGTCTATACTTTTATCGTCAAGGTATCCAAAGAATATAGCAAAAAAATAACAAAAGATACTTTAACCATATAAATAACAAAGAGAAAAAGGATGGACAATGGAATAGGGAAAAAAGGTAAGGGTGGCTCCTAAGCAGAATTAATACTTGCCTCATTTTCTGATAAAGGCAGTGATACTGAACATGGGAGAAAGGCAGGAAGGCTCGTGAGAACAGGGGCAAGGAAAGAGAAATAACAACAGAGGTGGAAATGAAGCTTACGTTGCTTAGTACAGTCAGGGCAGGGAGCCCCAATAAGCTCTTCACCATAGCTGACAAATGAAAACTCAGGCCTGATAGCAGTTATTTTTAATAGATTTAAATAGATCTTAAATAGATACTTTGCAACTGGAAGTAGTGAGTGCAGCATTTCTTTTGAATAAAGAGGGAGGGGAAGGAGAGGGAAGGGAAAGACTGAGACAAAACACAGTAGCATGATCTCAAGGCTATACACATAGGAAATAGGAGGGTGGAATGAGAGTAAAGCACAGTAAAAGAAATATCTGTAAGTGTAAAAGGAGCTTAAATACAACATGGACTTACATAGATTACACTGAAATAAATTGATGTCTTCCTTTGATAAAGTGAATGATTTTCTAGAAAAGGGAAATACTATAAAAAAACGTCTGCCTGGAGTTCACTAAAACATTTCATTGAAGTATTTGATATGGTGCTATTAGAGAAACTTACTTAGGATGAAAAAAAGAGAATTAGCACAAAAATAGTAAACTACTTCAGGAATTGGTCAAAGGGGAAGGAGTAGCAAGTAACATTAACAGGGGAAATACCTGTGAAAGGATAGGTTACTCAAGGATCATTCTGCTTTCTTATTTCATATTATGTTTTCAAAAATGACCATGACTTGAAAAGTGCATGCTAATAAAATGTACTGATGAGAAAGTCAAGGAGGATTATTAACACAGGAAGATCAGAAAGAACTGGGTGACCTTGAGGACTGGAATTCTAAAACTGGAATAAACGCAGGCATTAAAAGTACAAGATGGTACATCTGTAATACAATTTTTTTGTTATAACCTGAGAGTTCATCTGCTGAAAATGACTGAGAAAGAGAAAGGCCAAAATGGACAAGTCCGTCAGAAAAAAACCCCACATGAAACATCAATGTAATGCAGCTACAAAAAAACCTTACTTTTGATCCCAGAGCAAAGGGTTTCTGGAAGAGATTGAAATGTACTAGCCAGTGTTCAAGGCACTGATTTTGTCACAGCTGGACTGTCCATAATCAAGAAAAAAAGAACTCTAGGTAAAACAGGTGACAAAAAGCTCTACTAAGATGGTTAAGGAACGGTATGTTTACATAGCTGCATACTAGGTCTGCATATACCCAGAGCTGAGATGATATTCTCCAGTTTCAGTGAGAAAATATATACCTGTATTTATTTTTCCTTCTGTGCCTGAGAGGTAGCCCGGGACTGGGTTATACCCACGGTCTTAATGCTGGTAGAGCTAGCATGCAATTGCAAAGACCTATTTTTGTAGATGTGCTTTAAAAATTGTTGTCATCAAAAGAGGAAACCCTTCTGCCTATTAGCCTCCTCCCAACTCAGAAATCACAAAATAGAGCCAAGGGAAAGAAAACTGGCAAAAGCAAACAGGAAGAAGTGACAGAAAAGTAGTGGTCATTTGACAGTAGCAGAAAAGAGAGGAGGAAGGCGTTTTGATGCTATTTGCAATAAATATTACTGCTTGTGGCCGTTACAGAAGAAGCACCTTTTGGTCCATCCTTCCATCTACCCATACAACATGGCAGAATAGAAGGAAACACTCTGTGTGCCCCACAGAAGCACTTGGAGAAATAAGATGAAGCTAATTTAGGTGTGTACTGTCATTCCAGGAGTCTAATAAGTCTCTTGCTGTCATGAGCAGGGAGTTCAGAGAAAGGTTAGGAATGGAAATAAACTGCATGCATGCAATTTAAATAAAAAAAGGTTTTGCTGACAGTCCGTTTCTGGAAAACACCAAACTATTTGCATGTTTTTTCTCATACTGTAACTGGCTATACCTCTTCCATATCATAATATTTCCTGGTGTTATCTGAATGTATTTTAATTCAAACCTGACATTTCTTCCTTGCAAAGAGTTATGAAAAATTTATGGGTTTATACCTGAATGTTTCAGCTGTGATACAGGGATTTAAGAACTGGTTGGCAGATGGATGCCCTGTGCTGTCCAGTGAAAGGTCAGTGTCAAGCAAAATGCACCTCATTTATGCCATCTGTTTCCCTCCCACAACCAGAAAAAATAGGAATTACATTTTCACCTGTTAAAGAAATTGATGTACTGCAAAAACACTGTTTGCCAGTGTAATTTTGTCAGAAGATTGTATCACTCAAGGAATATATTTTTGTTATTTAAATCTGGTTTCTTACAATCATTGTCTTGCTTTCCACAGAGTAAGATTTAGCATCACAGCCTGAAGAAAACAAAAAAACATTTACTTTTATCTGTTGTCATGCAACCTCATTTGGACTTTAAAATCTTCCCAAGACTTAACCTTTAATTTTCCTGTTCAGTTCAATCCATCACCTCAACTACTACTTTATAGTCTTTACATTTGCAGAGACGGGGACATGACTGCATTGGTGAGTTCCCTTGGTCTGTAGAAAGGAAACTTGAAACAATAGTTGCATGAAATGTGCATAGTCATGTTGGGTTTGTTAACTTTTTTATAGCTGATTATTTCAGTAAAATAACAATAAAAAAACCTGAAACCAAAACAAAAAACAACAACCAGCTTTCTGGCCAATGTGCTTCTATACAGCTCTAGAGTGAACCAGGGACTCATTTCTAAACACTAAGTGGGATTCATCAGTTTTCTCTTTCTTTTTTCTGTGATTTTTGGGACTCTATTCCCTTTTGGGGAAAAGAAGAATTAATTGCTACTTTTTTATTCCCCCATGTCAGAAACAGCTGAAATAAGAAAGAAAAATCTGAGGCCACAGGCCAAATCTATTTCCAGTAAAAGATAATTTTAGATAGCAGAAGGGAAAACCATTCCTTCCTTTAAAGGCATGTTGTGAACACTTGACTGGTCTCATTGTGGCTAAGAAATAAATAAAAGTCATCCTTTTTTCTCCTTTCCACTCGCCATCCAATAGAGGGGAAGCAAGAAGATAGTCTTATTGTAAAACTTCCTGATTTAGCTCCTGGGACAGTAAGAGATACACCCAAAAGGAAAGAATACTCTTTGGATTCTGTGAGGGTCAAACAGCAATTTAGACACTACTACCTGGACGTGCAGAATATGATGCTGAGTAGAACAGCAGGGATACTGCTAAGATGGATTACAAAGAAAGAGATCTATTTTTTATTAATTCTGTCCATCAGACTAATACAACCATTTGGATAATCTTGATAATATATGAGGTGAGAAGCTAACAAGGAGGAAAGGGTGAGTGAAAGGCAGAAAATATCTGAGCAGTAGCACAGAAGGTGGCAGCTTTGATTATAATACGAGAGAGATCTGTTTAGCTTTTAAAGTGAGGTTTTTTACACTTGGTCCTTTCACCTAGCCAAAAGTGGAAGACGAGGTCTTCCAGCCCATCCCCAGATGAGGTTATTCCCAGTCCAATCAGACTGGGTTGGAAATAACCTGATAGTTAAGGTCTTAGACAAGGAAGAATTTATGTAAATTAAGAGTTTGTGGAGGGTTATAAATTTAAACTTCCAGTCACCACATACACATTTGCAATCAATTTTGTCAACTGATTCATTTAATAAGTAAAAAAAAAAAAAAAAAAACCAACACAGCAGAAAACCTACCATAATTAATAGCTCTTCCATTTGCAAGTAATTGGAAGTAAATCAGGTTTTTTTAAAAAAAAATTGTTACATGCCTTAAAAACTGGTTGTCTAAAGGAAGCTATTATATATACTGCACACCACTCGAATTTCTTAAGCACTCTTACTGGCTTCTGTCCCCATTAAACTGCTCAGTGTGTGCTCTCTGTTGGACAGCAACTTCACACCTTTGAAGTAAGTCAAGTGAAGCTCACACTAGGCACAAAATTCTGCGGTTTCAAAGAAAAAAAGAAGAGTCCAAGAAAATACAGTCACAGTTGCTCAAAGTCATGACACCGAGTATCATTTGTTTCAGTTCTCATTTCAGCTTGGTTGGAAAGTCTTTTCATTCTTTCAGAATACGCTGTTCTGTGGCACAAGCTTGTTGTTCCCTTCCTGGCAGGACAACAGCTTGTTAGGAAGCAGCGATGCAATGTGCAGTACTACTTAGAAATAGTGTAAATAAAGGAAAAACAGCTGAGACAGAATTAGAAGGGATTGAATTCCAGCACTGGAGACGCTGTTATTTCTTTTAAAAGCTTAAAACACATCAGTATTACTGGAATTATAAGAAATCTTATCTAGGGATGACTACCTGAGACATGCAAATGAACCTAGACATACAGCTATTGATATATCTTCAGTCTAAAACTATGTCCTGAAAGCATTGGTACGCTGTGCACTAGGCAGATTTTTGTGGCGGTGGACTCCATGTTTTTCACCAGGGAAAGGAAATTCTTGCATTCATTGTAGTACTGCAGTTGTTTCCTTGTCTACTGCAAGAAGCATCTACTCCAGCTGGAAAAAGAAAGTCAGCAATGTGCACTTTATATCTTTGTAAATAGAGAGATTTGGAACACTTACGAAATAGAAGTGCTCTGACACTTTTAAAGCACTGTTTGATATTACCTGACTAGCATTCATTAACACAGAGCTCATGAGATCAAACCATGTTTTAACCATGTTGGAGCTATAGCTCTGCTGCTTCCTACCTCCAACGTGGTCATTTCTGTAATGTAGATAGGATTTGAAGGAATGTCATAACCCTGAACCTTAAACTTGTAATCTACTTGCTGTTGTGTCTTCTCAAGATTCACATGACAGATCCCCAACAAACATTCTGGGCATATGGGGAACTGGAAATATACTAACAGCCATCATCTCCTAACACAGTTTCTTGGCCTTTGATACTTTTGTTTTCCGTCATATCTCCTGGCTAGCATCTAGATGTTGACACTTCATGTTTAATGAGACATCGAGCATCATCTGACAAATGGAAAACATGGAAGAAGGAATCTTGGACTGTGATTCCCATTATTTTTATATTCTTTGTGCACGGCTCTTCAGTGTAAAATGAATAGGTGGTCCTCCAAAACATTCCCTCCTACTATTGGCTGATTTCCTTTCTTTTTTTGTATAGTTACAGTGATGATGAGAAGTATGGAGAAAAATGTTCCCTTAATGCCTTGCAGTTAGGATATGCCCTTGGAAAGTGGGAGGTTTAGGTTCTCGCTCCTTCCATTAGTGGGAGATGAGGAACATATTTTAGCATACGCAGAGGCTGGGCCTCTAGGTATTTCCCTCCTGCCTCTAAACCACAGGTTGTTAAATGCTCCTCACCTCAGGCTGGGGAAAATCTGTATCTTGTGAGGCAGCATTCAGACATCTAAGAAGCTTTTCATTCTGCCTAGGCTTACACTTCTCATGATCAGATAACTGAATGGTAAGTAGGGTGAAGGAGGGTCTGCTGTGACAACCTGGCAAAAAGAATATAAAATACTATTTCTATATAATAAAAGAAATTACCTTCAGAAAAAAAACCATAAAGGTCAGACACTAGAAAATAATTTTAGGCACTTAATAGATATTTCAGAAAAAAATGAAGAGTTGGGAGAGAGTAATGACATATTTTTTTCACATTTAAGCTTTAATTATTCAATATGTCATATTCTGATCTTTCAAATATTGTAATATCTCAAAGATATTTGCTTCCAGTGAGGATGTTCAGCTTCTCCCAGAAATTGCCTTATACCAAGCAGGACTGGGCATCAAAGTGTTTTTTTACTGGCACTCTTTTTTAATTCCTCCATCCTCTGAAAGAAAGCCTACATTTAGGAATAAAACATCAATCAATTTGTTTACTGTTTGAATGTCTGAATTAGAGCTTGACACTGGGAAATAAGGAATGTGAGAAAGGCAAACATATATTACTTACTTGTTTAACAACACAGAAAAAACCTGATTATTTAATTTGCACAATATGGAATCTGGAGAACAAGAATTACTGGATATCTTATGTACTCCTATTCACAGCACACGCTCTATCTTCTCTTCTTTTTCCTTCTGCATAAATGTCCTGAGCCATGACAGTGAATTCACTTATGATTTAAATTCGATATCATAATGCAGGAAATAGAAGTCTTTGCTTATCAGTATTAGTTTAGAACAAAATAGCTTTTTCCTACTGTTCAAACATCAAATATACTGGTGTTTCAAACAGTTTAGCTCTTCTCTCACCTAATCTTTCATGCTTTCCTTTTAGAAGCTTATTTCAATTAGAGAAGATCAACCGTTTTCTCTGGAGAATATTATCTATACCCAACAATAAGAATTCCATACAGTAACCAAAATGTCCCTGAAATTAGAGTGCCAGGACTTTAAGGTCTTCCTGTAATTTTTCACTGTTATAAGTAACGAATCAAATTAAGTACTTTGTTTCTGAGATATTAATTATATGCACCTTGCTGGTACACTCCGAAAGTTATCTTATATTTTGAATTTCCTAACAATTTCAATAATTATTCATGGATTGTAGACTTCTAACTATACTGCCTCTGAAATTAAAACTTAAAATTACATACATTTTTAGGTAATACTAGCTAAAAATAAGGAAATAGTATCTGAAACTTCAAAGAGTTCAAAGAAAGAATGAGCAGATAAAGTTATTTTTTTTCACACAGGCATTATGTCCAAAACCTACTTAGCTATAACTTGATTATTCTTCCACAACAAAAATACTTCCCTGTAGGCAATGGAACATACAGAAGTTATGGAACATTATCACATCTGGTCACCACATATAGGTATACATTTATAAATGAAGAGGTACCCAAAAGTCACAGGAAATAGTCCTCGTCATACATTTAGACCTCAGGATAGAACTTGACCATGGTGTGTCATCCTCTCCTCTCTACCCATTATGCAAACCTTAAACCATTATTAAACGATTATTCTGTGTATCTGTTATGCCATCATGATTCCACTGATTTCAGTGGTTTCTTTTTGTTTGTTTTTCCTCTGTTTTGTTGTTGGTTTTTTTGTGGTTTGTTTGCGGTTTGTTTGCTTATTTGTTTGGTTTTCTTTATGTATGCATGTTTAATGGTTTAATGTAAACACAGGTGAGCTTTCAATGCCTATTTGTTTCATGGTGTCACCAGTCACTAAACACAAAGAAGTAAACAAGACCATACATGACTGTAGTCAAAAGAATCTTAAAGCAACAAAGACTTGATTTTATCACTTCATTAATGTGTACAACCCTATGAAATGAGAAAAATTATACAAGTTCCAGCTTTGTCATGCACAGAAATGTCTTCAGGCTTGCGAAGACCCATTTCATAATGGGTAATAAGTAGCATCAGAAACTGTCAAAATGCCACTGAAGAGCAGGCACCTTAAAGGACTCATACATTTTTGAGTGATGCATTCTGATCATTCCAGAATCAACTACTGTTAAACAGCTGTGTTCCCTACACAATGGGTGAAGACATGTAAAAAACATTTTGAGGTAAATTGAAACACGACGACACCTCTTTGCAAGCTATCACCTCAGCACTGATGATTTCAACATTACTAAGAACTGTCAGCAGAATGATTAAGATACTTATTTTTGCAATGAATTAAAATGTGTGAGGCACATGATAGTAGATTAAAGAAATGTGCTGCTTTTATTTACCTAGTGATAACTTATTCATGTAGTTTTACCCTGAGTGCCTTTGGAATTCAAAACCATGGTGTGCTGGAATCAGGTTGACCCAGTATGGCCAAGGAATTTATTTGAAACCTCACTTCAGGTTTGATATTGGAGTCAGAGCTATTTTCATTCCTAAACGACAGCTTAGATTATTCCCTGAGTATACATGCTACCTTTACTGAATTTTTAAAATCCTACACAATATAAGAAGTGAGTTAAAGGACAGCAAAATCAAATGCTACTCCTTTGGAATTAAGGAATCAAAGTGAGAAGGATGTGAGAAAAGCTTCAAGAGCAGCAGCACTCCTTTGTCTTAGCTGTACAGAGAAGGTTTAGCAAGGACAAACACAGGGTACGTGATTTTTAAAAAGTAGATCATGGGGGAAGGCAGACATAACTAAACCAAGAACTAAGCCCCACAAAACTTCTTATTTCACAGCCAACTCATTTCACAATTAGGTTTTTTATCTAAAGTATCTTTAGGAGAGTTGAAAGCCTAAATGAGTATGAAAGTTAAAAGATGGTGGTTTCTAACGATGTAGAAGAAGTCAAGAGAACCAATTCCTCTATCATAGAGCTGATTTTCCTGCTCTAATCACATAAGTACTCCCCTTTACTTTTTATGTATTTTATTACTAAAGTATGGTTCATGAGCACATGGGCTTGAGAAAGCTTTTCCAAACTTAAAGGAAGTATTGAGTAAAGGAAAAAATCAAGAAGGAAATTAAATGAATGCTGAGCTTGGTGTCACTTACGGAACAGAAGTGCCTGTAACAGTTGCTCAGAGATTTTAGCCAGGTGTGTTTTGACAAAAGGTCTTGATGACAAGGACAAAATTTTACTCTGTCATTTTTCAAAGAATGAGCAGTAAAAGCAAATCAAGTGGCATGGAAAATGGTCTCAGAATTTGTTTTAACATTATGTATCTCACTGAAGATTTTTTTTTTTAAACTAATATGGACTGAGGATATAGTTTTCTCTTCAGTATTAAATAAGAACCCTATAGCTCCCACAGGAGGACATCCGAACAATTAGACTAGGAAGCAAGGACACTTTCTTTGGAGCTGTTGACTCTGCAGAAGAGAATTTAAGATTCATGGAACAGGAGAAGAACTTTCAGGTCTCAAGGGTAGAATAAAGGTAGTTCTTTAAAAAGTTTTACTAAAATGCACTGAACACTTAAACGTAGCAATTTTATCTGGCTTTCATAAGAAAATGAGGTTTTACCATGTTATCTGTTAGTGTCTGTGAATAACTTTTTAACTTAGTGGAAAATTTAAACGCTATACGTTAAAGGAACAGAGGTGTAGAGGATAGAAAATGTCTATTACTGGCTGTGTAGAGGAAGGAAACTGAAATTAATGCCCTTACTTAGGAAAAGGCTGTAATATAAACTCAAAACCAACCTGTTTTCTTAGACTATAGATTAGTCTATAAGCATATATCTGTTGACAAAGGACTGCAGTAGCTCCAAATCAGTCCCTGCACAGGTTTATTGTCTGCCCAGAAGACGTGGGGTCAAGGTGGGGATACTGTGAGGGCTGAAAATCACGGGATTTGAGAGAGAATGAGAAGTACAATAATAAGAAATGAGCCAGAAGAAGAAAGACAGCATTATTGTACTAGAAAGTGTAGAGATAAAGGATGCCATTCCACAGGAAACTAGGCTTCATTAATTCCACTGTATGTAGAAGCTCTTTTTTAAGACATAATATTAAGTCTTCCTAAGGATTAATATGTTTAAGGAAAATGAAAATTTTTCTACTTTTCTGAAATGGAATAGGATAGTATCTTATGAAGTCTTGTAATTTTCATTGTGCATATTCAGCAGAAAGATGGCTTTCCAAATAAGCAAAAATTGCAGAAATGATTCTTGTTTTCTGAAAATGAAATCAGTTCCAAATGGCAATTAAATTTGCTGCTGAAACCTATTTCTCACCAAGCACTTAGAACACATAAGTTCAGAACATGAAAAGTACATTGTTGTCTATTAATTTAATGAAAAATATAAAAGCTGTAGGTATATATTACTCTGTGCCTGTTTTGTGGGACTTCGTTTCTAATTCTTTAAAGCAGATTTTACTGATCTGTAATATTCATAGTAGATTTCATGGGAGTAACATATCTGCATACATGACAGTTAATCAATCTGTTAATGTTTCCAACTATCTCCTGCATGGTAAATTAGTAGTTATTTTCACAAGTTAAGCGAGCAATGATTTCATCAGGTGCTGGAATTAAGAGTATGTAATTAGCCTGGCAAGTGTGGCACGGAGATCAAGTTGTTGTGCTTCATTAATTAATAGTAAAATAAAGTGCCAGCTACATACTAGACTGATACAGTACTGATGTTCAGGGCGCCAGGACTTCCCTCTTTGGTCATTGCAGAATTTCTCTGCAGGTGGCTTCAGGATAGCTGTGTACAGAGTGAAATTGATTTTTTTGTGAAATGTAGGATGCATAAATTAAACCCTGAAGAGTTTAGAGACTTGGAGGATATTCCCTGACAGAAGAATTAATTCATTCCTTTGTTCAAAACCTCACCCTAATTATTGACTGAAGGGGTATTTAACCTCACATCATCTGTCAGGCAGATGGAGTAAGGTTTGGGCTGGGCTGGTTTACTATTCATGCATTAGGAGTTGCGGTCTTAACATACACAGCCAGAAATGGTAGCAAAGGGAGCGTTGTTCTCACATCCTCCTTCACTGGGTGGAGGAGATGTCAGCAGTGACTTCCACTCAGTGCCTGCTTATTCAAAGCAGAATTCATTGCACGGTGGTTTTCCTTTTCTTCTGTAGGTGAAGAAGAGACAGGAGCTGCTGACAACATTCCACAAGGGTAATTTCGTAGCACTAAGGGTAAACAAAGCACAGCTCGGCAGCATAGTCAATATAGCCACACACTGAATTGTTTCTAGGTATGTATCAAATTTAGACTCACAACAAGCAGTGTTCTCATTCTGAATCTTGGAAACTAAATCCCACAACTGAACAGAAATAGTATACCTATTCTTGCTAAGCAAACTTAGTCATCAAATTACGGTGCGCTTTACCTTCTTGTCTACAGGGTTGTAGAAAATTTATAGAAGTGCGTGTTCGATTAACTCCAGCTTTATGTGTAATAGGCTATCCCTCTTCATTGCATGGCATTCATATTCTATATTGTCGTGGTTTAACCCCAGCCAGCAACACAGCACCATGCAGCCGCTCACTCGCTCCCCCCCCACCCAGGGGGATGGGGGAGAGAATCGGGGAAAAAAAGTAAAGCTCGTGGGTTGAGATAAGAACAGTTTAATAGAACGGAAAGGGAGAAACTAACAATGACACT
>JAVKLA010000057.1:13010665-13048859 GCA_034782735.1 Sagittarius serpentarius
GCTGAAAAGTCCTTGACTGAGTCTAAACACGACTGAGCAACAGCCGAAACCATCAGGGTGTTATCAACATTCTTCTCCTCCTAAACCCAAAACACAGCGCTGTGCCAGCTGCTAGGAAGACAATTAACTCTGTCCCAGCTGAAACCAGGACAGTTTATTTTCTCTAAATAGGAGTATGCCACTACAGATAATTTGCCTTTCAGTAATCTTCCTCTGAATAAGACCTCTTATTCTCACATTCAAATTTTTAATTTCAGTAAAAAAGTTAAACACAGCTTAGCTTGTTGTGAATAAAAAGGTGAAACCAGTTTACTACCGTCTATCAGTAGAGTATGTATCAAACCTTGAAATATTTTCAAAAGGAAGTATTGCTGAAACATGATTAGGAAATTAATCCTTAATTAATTCTGCGCTTACATGTGTTTTGGTTGTGTTTCAGTTACAAGCAAGAGGTATAGGTATATATCTTTTTTTCAAGAGAGCATGTAGGGTTCTAAGTTAACAACCCGTGGGGTTGGGAAAACGTATAAGACAGTGATGGAAATGTATTTGTATTCTCATAGAGTAATAAATGATCTGTCATCATTAATAGCCACAGGAAAGGGCTGGCAACTCAACCAGAATAAGTAAGAAAAGAGCATGACAGCCTGTCATTGCCTAATGAAGCTGAGACATTAAAGGTATTCAATCATAGTATTTTACCAGTACACCTGGATTCTCTTTATTAAAAAGGCATTTATCTAATGATGCATAGCAAGGTATTTTCAGTAACTGAAGATGGTTTTCCTGATAGAAAGCGGATTGCAAAGGACTGGAGGAAAAATAATGCAGTACTACAGTGTTGCAAGGCCCAGACTGTGAACACTAGTCCTGCACATTTTTGTGTACACACTAAACTTTGTGCATATGAGTAGTTCTGTTGTATGTTATATATGACTATTCCCGTACATAAAATTACTAGTAAGCTTAAAATAACAGAGATTGAATTTTGACTTTATGTGATCAATCCACACAGATTTGAAAACATGGGGGACATACTTCTCAAGTACAGATCCACTGACAGAAAGTTTGTTGTCTTCAGTGAAAACACTTTCACGTGCTTCAGAGGGATTCTGTTCTAGACAGAAATAAATTCAGAGAAATTAGGAATGGCTCATGTATTTCCCTAAGTAAAGAAGGAAGGAAATTAATCCTGTAAATGATTCGCTGCAAATTACTCACTCAGCTCAACCACACTCAAGGAAATTGGTAGTCAAAATAATTGATTACAATTCTGTGAATTTTTTCTTGTTTATTCAACATGAGAAAAATATATACCCTAGAGTAGTACTGTTCAGAATATCTTTATTTGGATGCAGCAGGAAATTCTGGTGTTGCATGCTCCTGAGGGGATAATAGAGAAACCTGACAAGTAGCAATAATGGGATTTTTCTGATGCTTGCACATGCACCGTGCTGAAAGGGGTGAGGAAATTAATCTTTATATAAAAAAACCCCTTGTATTCAGATAAAATTATAACTTTGGAATTTCTGTATAGAAACCTTTATCTTTTTTTTTTTCAATTTAATACATACGTGAAAAAGTATAATTTTATGGTTATTATAGATTTGCTTTAATCACAATTCTGTTTTTTTAGTTATTTACCAGAAAACAGAGTACAACTGTGTTTAAAATTGAGATAGTGACTGCACAAGAGAGAAAGTTGCAAAGTCATCTTGAAATTGCATGGGTTTTTGCATACATACAAAGACTGAAGGAAATATTCAGAAGAATTCTTCTAAATGCTATATAAAATTACTTGTTTGTGCATTCAGGGACAAAAGATGGTGATATAGCATGAACCTCTTCTCCCACTTCGGTAGGACATCTTTCTTAGTGCTCAGACCTAAGATGAGAGGTAAAAACTGACTTGTGTTTTAGGTTTTGGACTTCTGTGGCTTGTAATCTGTCTGGGCTTGTCTTGTCATTTTATCCGCAAGAGTCAGGCCGTTCCTGGCCATCAAGCCCATTTCCTAATAGAACAGTTTGAGGGGACAAATAAAAGAAAACAAGAACACTTTCAGCTTGATTTATATAAATTCACTCCCCTTTCCCAAAACAAAAACATCTGACAATAACCAGAGACATGAAAAGTATGCTAATATCACCTTAATTTGAAACTGAGTTTTGCTAATAAAGAGTTTTAAAACAAGTAGCAAGCAGTCTGAGGAGTTTAGACAAAAATAAAATAAACACAAATCTTTCTAATCTTTATCAGACATTGCTGATGGGCAAGATAAGATGAAATATTTTGTTGTACCATTAGCCTGTGCATTATCATATATTGCATCACTAATAAAGTTGTCATTTTTCTCAAGCCTCTGTTGTTTCTTTCGGACAGCATTCTCGCACCAGCTGTTTGCAGTTGTCTGCCAGAATTTATTAATTTGCAGCAATTATTGAAGAAAGGTCAAGCTGTTGCTTTTAACTCTAGTAAGACCTTGATAATAATGTAATAGGTTAAAAAAAATTACCTTGGTAAAGTAAATATTAGATGTGAGAAAATGTAGAGGACCCATGTATTAACCAGGTGGATTGCTAACAGGAATTCATGCCAATGGCAACTGACCTTACCCAGAATGCTTGTGAGAAGAGAGAAATACCTCATTTCATCCTAAATACCCTGCAGGGTTAGCTCTAAGTGGTAGCTTATTATGCCTGCTACACCAGCTAAGTATAGTTTCATGAAATACCACTCTTCTAACCCAAACCTTATGAAACTGTAATTAGTAGCATAATCTAGTAGATAATAGTTACTTTAAAAATCTTCATAGGTGTCAGATTTTCAGGTCATGAACACAATAGAGTCTTAGTTGATTAATAGCAATGTATACTACTTATTCAAGTACACGTACTGTTCAAAGTACAGTATAGTTTACAGCTATGGAGTACATCTATATTTCTTCAAACTAACTAGTAAAGTTTGGGAGAAAAGGTACTTTCAAAATGAAGAATAATTTAAAATATATTTGAAGAAGAAAATGTATACTATTGCTACTTTCTCCTTTGTTCTTCTGGAATGTTTGCCTTTTAAGACTTACTAGATACTGAATTTGGAGTAATAACATCACATCTCAAGTTGGTCTTTATGTCCTGCTCTAATACTATTAATAGTCCTAATAATGTCATCATATTTAATATGATGCAGATTCTTAATAATTAATATATTAAATTTGTGACCCCAGAATATCCATATCAATAGAGTTAATGTACAAGCCAAAAATCATTATTGTTTTCAGAAGTAGGCTAATTAAGAATCTAGCTGTAAGGAAAAGAAATCTCTTATTAAATTTGAAAATTAAATGAGAAATTCAATCAATTAATGAGGAATACAGAAGACCTTTGGTTTTCTTCTAATGTTGCTATTTCTGCTTTTATTCATGGGTGAAATCGTTGGTTTTGTAAATGAGGTATCAGTTAGGGGTTAATGAGGTTCACTGTAGATTGGTTTAATTCTGTGCATACTACATTGATTTTGGAAATCTTTGTTGGGGATTCTGATTTCACGTCATATTACCTATTGTGTGCACAAGGAAGTCCTCATTCAGCTACTAACTGTGGATTTCACAATTCAAGAAATGCATTTGACATGCTGAAAGGCCCACAAGATTTCTGGAGTGCCTGACATACAAGGAGAAGCTGAGAGAGCTGGGAGTGTTCAGCCCTAAAAAAAAAGATGGTGAAGGCAAGACCTTACTGCTGTCTACAAAGACCTAACAAGAAAGTGTAGTGGAGACGGAAGCAGACTTTCTGGAGGTGCACATGAAAGGACAATAGGCAATAGACACATGTTGAAACAAAGGAAATTTTAAATGGATAGTAATGAAAAATTTAACAAAGATAGTCAAATATTGGACCAGATGCCTAGAGTTTTACCATATTCAAAACCCAACAGACCCTGAGCAACCTGATGTAAAATGTCCAGATTTTGAGAGAAGAGTTGGACCACATGACATTTAAAATCCCCTACAGCCTGGATCATTCCATGATTCTATTTTGTAATGCCATGAAATGGAAAAAAAATGCTTAATACTTTTTTTCTTATCTTTACACTTCAGAAAAGGAACTAATATGCAGTAGTGTACACAAATATCTGCCAGTGTTTTTTCTCTTGATCAGCCTTTCTACTTCTGCTCAAAGTTCAATGAGACAGGGTGGAGCAGCTTTCCCTGCAGTTTTCTCGAATGTCTATAATCCTTTATGTGCCTCAGCACTGAAAACATCATGACTGTGCTCAAACAAGTAAAGATCTCAGAATACCAAGGACAGTCTTTTCATTTGCCTACTCTGCTCTGGCTCCGAGGTGCCCTTTAGCATGATATTTTATGCCTAGCATGACTTCCTGTTTCAGCACAATTCATCCTCTCTTTCTATCCAGCCTGTTTTATCTTCCTCCCATTTTCTTCTATATTTCAACCTGTTCCCTTTTCCGTCCTAGCTAAGGGCTCCTCCTCTTCTAAATTTTATCATTCCTTGATTTTAAAGTAGTTCTGCAACAGCATTATTTCATGTTCTTGTAGGGGTTATGTCTTAGTTTCTTACAGCTTAGTTACGTTTTATTATCTTCTTTTACAGTTAGTATGATCTCATCTGTTTATAACTACGAAAGGGTTTTGGTGAGTATAATCTCAGCCAAGTTGCAGAAACTTCACATTTGACACTTTCCCCCCTGCTTTTTATAGAGATATTTTAATACTCCAACAGAGGGAGAATATATGGTTTTTTAATTTACTAATGACCATTTCAAGTAGACTGGAAAGTTCTATACACATATTCTTTACGTTAGTGCAAATTTTTATCTGATGTGTTCTGCAAGTAATTACTGTTTTTATTATACAACAAACTGATGTTGATGCCATATTGTGTTCAACACTAAAGAGAAACTTGGTGCATTTTTTACAGTTGAAAGTCTGCCTGCTACATTCTTGATGTTCCCCATAGTCCTTGTAAAGTGGAAAGAAATAGGGTAAGAATAAACAGCTTTCTCTGCAGACCAACTCCCAGATTTTTTTATTACAAAAAGAGAAAAAGGTGATCTAATATAATGCAGTAAAGAACAAAAATTAAAGGATCAAGAGAAAAAAACAACTTGATGAAATATGTGATCAACAATGTATAATAATGAATCATTGTATCTGGAAAATAAGATATCTGTATTGTAATAATAAGGACATCTCACTGTTGTGACTTCCCAAGACAACTTCAACTAGATTAATTATCAGTTGTATTTAAGATAGTTTTCTCAAGTTCATAGTAATAAGAATATAGCTATTTTTAGGTCTGTTTGCATATAGTTTTAGGCAGTTCATCAAAGGATAGAAGTAAAGCTGTTGCAAAATAGTACTCTGATATTTACATATATTTACTTTTCCTTTTTTATTTAGGAACATTTATTGGAATTTAAAAACATAAAATGGACAATTATACAGAATAATAAAGCTAATTCTTCCATCTTGACATTTTTGTCAAGATCCCAAGGGAGCTTCATGCAGGAAAGCAGCTTGGAAGATGCAGTTCAGACCAGGAGCCAGGACAATTACGGGGAGGAGCCATGATGCACACACGTTACATTTGGTGTAAGAGAGAACTGTGGTTTATGGTTGAGGACTGAAAGAAACTGTTACAGGATGAAATGAGCGGTCATACAGTACAGATTTAGGAACATTTGGATCGTGGCTTCATTCAAATACTCTTGACAAGTCTGTATAGCTGAATTTCTTCCTGTTGGGTAATCTGATACACAGATATGGTTAGAAGTGTATTAGAATTAAACTAATCATAACTGAGAATGAAGCAGATTTCAAAGTGTTTCTGTTTGCACAGGAGCAAACTGGTAAGCTATGTTGAAGATCCTGACGATAATGAAATCACTTCTGGCAAAGACACATGGGAATATTTTTTAATATACCGTTAAAACCTCCCCTGCCTCCTTTAAACCAAATAGTTGTTCACCTGAGCTATTAGATCTGTAAAGATGTTCCACTACACAGACGTACCTTGTCTGGGTATTTGACGAGGGGGGCTGATGGGTCTCAGCATAGGTTACTGTGTTCAGTGATTTGCATGTCACAAGCTCTCATCTCAACATGGAAATCAAGCCCATTTTTCACTGTCATTCTTTCCACTCTGTGCTCTAACCCTCTGAAAGCATCTCCCCCCGGTGCAACTCATACCAGCCACTCACATTGTAATTATCTGAGCAGCCAAAAGCCCAGTGATTTATTGGCTTTATTCTAGCTGGGATAAAATGTAAATCTGGATAATAGCTGTCATTTTCAGGTTCAGAGCTGAGAATGTGAGGTAGAGATTGATTTTTAACTGTCCATTTCCTTAGCTCAGAACATCATGCAGTGTTTCATTTTGGCTTGTGCTGAATGCCTGTCACTGCAGACACAACAGCATCTGACCACATCAGGGTGACTAACCTCTTTTAAAATCGCTTTGTTCTGGCACCTCCCAGAAATTCTTCAGAAAAACCATTTTTCATTTGGGACTGAATGTTCCCAAGACTGGAAAATGTTTAATAGTTTGTGGGATTACTTTTTTTTTTTTACTCCTCCTCTCCCCCCTGCCCCAAGGCACTGAAAATTTGAAAGGGCAACCACTAGATCATAGCATTGGTCCATAAAGTTATTACCCACAAAAATTAGAAAGCTGTGGAATAGTAACACAGCTGATGATGTCTTGTCTTCATATCAGTATTTGTTTTATGTTCATGCTGGTTTACACGTGGTAATCTTCTCAGGTCACGGTAGAAACCCTTTTCTGTTTTACTGCATATTAAACAGGCTTTATAATGTCACACCAGTTTATTCTGTATTTGAACTGCCAATATTGAGTATAGAGGATTATAGGCTGATGTGATTCTTTTGCAATAGTGTACTATCCAAATTGGATTTCACATAAATGGTTGGCAACAGAGAAGAAAGAAGCTGTTAATGCTTATATGTTATATCGATATCACTGATCCTTTCTACATGAGACATGTTAGCTAAGGAAGTCTTCCAGGTTTTTTTTCTGAAGCAAAATTCACCAGAAAGCAGTAATAAGGCCTCTTCATAAACACACATCTATGAACTGTAAAGCAAATATTTCTATAATAGCATAGATAATATACAGTGCTCAAAGGATTACTGTCATCTTCATAGTTTTTGACAAGTCCATGTTTTCCTTGAATGAGAGTGGAGACTGAGTTTAATTCTTCCAGAAGGAGTTTCCTGATGATAGGACAGCTGTATCTCAGACTATTTTATTTTGTTAAAACATTTATATTCATGGAACTAGTGAGAAACTGACTCTGCAACAATGCTTGTAGACTAGAAATAACCTATGATAATATCGACCTGCAAATACTCAAAATTTGTGGTTTCTCGCAAAAAAAAAAATACAGAAATGAAGCTATACTTGTTTTCATTTGGTTCAAAGAAACAGAATAAAAGCAAAACAATAGATGAGATGCAGACTGAAAGAAGTTATAGAAATAGACCACATCTAAAACCAAACATATATTTGTGTGAATTAATGCAGGAAGTAGATTTTGAAAATCAGCTTCAGTGAATGCAAACATAAAAAATCTTTTTACAGATAGTAGAACACATCTCTATTCTTTCTTAAGTATTTTAAATTAAATGTCATCTTTACATAACCATGTGATATCTGGGCATGTTTTATATAAGGAGCAAAGCACAGCATTTGTGGAAAATAAAAAGAAAAAAAATCTCACAAATAATAGCAAATCAGAGTATATTACCTATTTAGTAGAATTTGTCTGTAATTGACAACAAGATTAATTTTTCATAACTAAAGCTTCCCAGTCTTCGCTGAGATATGCTACACACACATGAATGGCCAAAATTTATTAAATCCTTCTTACTTTAAACCTACCCATCCTATTCCTACCTATCTCCATTTTGCATTATACAGTGAAAATAACTGCTTCTGACAAGAAGTCTGTGCAGTCAATAGTATTCTAGTTGTTACCAGTTCTTTGATGAAAATGTACATGTTCAAAATACAAATAATACTTCTTTAGTCTTGCAAAACAGGAATATATTTTAAGTAGAAGCACATCAGCTCTCTTTTTAAAGTAAGAATTCATTTAGTTTATCTTCAAAAAAATTTTTTTGTAATTGAAGTCCATTTGTGTTCTGGTTTTGAATGTGATCTGGCAAGTAACACAGTTATAGTACAGTATCAGTATTAATTATTTTATTCCCCACTTACTACTAGAAGCAATTGAATTGCTAGTTACTGGGGGACTTGTTATGGTTTTAATTTGATATCATGATTATACAGAATGATGAAGTGAACATTAGCAGAAGTTGGCAGAAATTCTTTCCCATTTCATAGTATGTGCATTGATGCGTCACAGTGACTGTCTGTTGTTGTTCATAGACACATAGAGTTCCTCCTAGATGCATGTGAATTTGGTAATTTTTTGGTTTAGGTGAAGTGGTGGTAGAACTCACTGCAGTTATGTGTATCTTTGTCAGTAGTCCAGCATTTCCTTAGGACTAAGGATGTTCTGCTGGCTGACAATTCATGTTGCTCTCTGTTCATCACCTGCAGAAAATTTGAGAAAAAATAGCTTTCCCTGCCAAGTACTTTTTCTTTGGGTTGTTTGTTTGTTTGTAGAAGCTCATTATGTGCAATGTAATGGAAAATAATATCCTGTTAGTGTAGGGGGAGCTGATTATTTAACCCTTTGCAACATAATAATGAATATTTTATGATCAGTGGCTTCAGTTCTGAGTATTGGCTCCACTCCTCTGAATGAAAGTTTTACCTTTGCAGATTAATGACAAGTCTACATAACTTTTCTTAAGGGTAGTCTTTGATCTTGTGGAAAGAAAGGTAAAGGTATAATATTCTTAATGTCCTTGTAGAAGCTGAGAATGCCATGTATGATTTCTATGGTGATACTAAGAAACCTCTGCACATAGCTGTATGGGCCATAAGACATAAAATGAAATAGATTTTGGAAGCTGGCATCATCAGCATTTCTCCACAGCTCCAACTGATTGCGTCTGTGGGCAGATATGTTTTTGTCACTGAGCAGATTCATTCCTTCATACATATTTTTAGCTCTCTAGGTGTCTTCAAAAATTCTATTTTTCAAATGTAGCTTCAGCATTTCAATTGCAAATGTGGATAAACAGATGGGATAGAAAGACTGTGGATAAGGTTTTCTGAACATATTTTTTGTGACAATTTGTAGGTTTTCAGTCCCTTCCATTCATTTATTAGGTGCATTGCTTGATTTCAATCATACTTAACAGATCTCAGGTATAATCTGTCATGTTTTTGAAGTGCTTCCTAGTCATAGACACAAAGTTATATCAATTTCTTGTTCTTAAGAAGAACATCTCCATGCATAAATTGGAACAATCTGTTTCAAGCTTGAAATCTCCTTTTTATTTTTTTTGTTTGTTAATAAAACAAGATAGGAATCAGTACTGCCTAAAGTTTCACTCATTATGTTTAAATACTGCGTTCGTTAATCTTGTCTTTTTACTTCCCCACAAATGTTGAATTAAAGTTAATGAGGTAATCTCGATATACAGTATTATTTAAGTCAATAGTCATATGGGTATCTCAATTAAGTCTTTTGACTCCTGCACTATGGAAGACAACAATTGCATCTGGATGGTCATAAAAGGAATGTGGTAAGCTGGTTTTAGCACTTTCAGGTATACGCACTGGTTTACTAAGAGTGACATACAAATGCAAGAATATAACTCTCTTCCCTCCTCCTCCTTTCCCCGACTCTTCCCCCCGCCTTCCTTCTTCTCTTTCATTTATTCATTTTAATAGCAAACAGTAACTAGCCTTTACTGTTACAGCTTTATCTTAGGCTTCCCTAAAGTGTCTGGTTTCTTGCTTGTTTGGTATTGACATGTGGTCTGTGCTTTTCTCTTCCCTCCCTTCATTTTTACCAAGTTTTGTATTTTAGATGTTAGAAATTTGAGGATACTATATATTTTAATCAGTCCTGAGTCTCTCCCAGGTGTCACACTTTACATAGTGGGCAAATACAAGGTAAAATACATTCCGTTGAAGACATAGTCGTCTTTTGTGAAATTACAAATCAGCTTCCCTCCTCATCTTTTGACTCCTTTCAGAAAAATTCTGCCACACTATCTGTAAGTCCAGGCACTCCAAATCCTTTCATGTCATGATGCTAAAATCTGCTGTCTTTAAAGTTGTATTCTTTGACAGCATTTGGTGGGGTATGAAGCACTTGTCTTAAGTGTGCACTGAATTAAAGTTAGCCTTTAAATGTGCACATCTGAGCTTAAAATATATATTAGAAAGAAGTTTCAGCACTTTGAGAAAGTATTTGGAGATTAGGAAAGAATAAAGGCATTTTCTTCTCAAGTTATGTTTGTATAAACTAATTGTTTATGATCAGTCACATCAGAAATGTTTGATATAACAGTGTTTATACATCCTAGTTCATGTAAATATCTCCTAAAATTATTGGTTTGAGGGAGGGTGATGGGGGGATTTTTTTAAATTTATTTGTGGGGATTTTTTTCTTTGACTTTCTACATTTTAATATTATTCCTTTTTTCTGGCTTATTTAGAATCACAGGATTGCACGGGTTGGAGGGGACCTCTGGAGATCATCTGGTCCAACACTCTGTCCAAAGCAAAGCCAACTTAGATTAGTTCTTTCAATTCTTTCTGAAATGTATCTCTATTCAGTCATTTTCCCCCTTCTATTTCTGTCATGCATTTCTAATATTTATGATTTTAACAGATGCCCTTCTGAGTGTTCTTCAAGACATATCAGTTTTCTTCCAGCTTCCAGTTTAAATGTTGCTTCTTCTCAGTAAAATCTTATTATCTTCTTGAACCTGAACATTGAACCTGCTTTGATATGGTCAGAGCCAAAGTTCTTTTCTTGCAGGCTTGTTGTTCAGAATGGATCTCCCCTCAAAAGCTTAGGAAAAATTTTTGTAAAAGTTAGTTGTATAATCTTTTTGCAAAGTACATAGAAATAAACCAGTTCTAAATTGATAAAAAAACAAATTCACATATTTCTTTGTAAATAATATTTCTTAGTTTAGCAAATGATTCATAAACCAACTGTCCTAGGACATTACTATCTCATGGTAGGATTCCATCCTATGACAACAGCGTTTTTTAACACCAGTTTTCTTCAGGTAAAGAAGTCAAAGTTCAGTAAGAAAAATTAGACAAATAATGAACAATATGTGACTGATAACACTGAACATTTTTTTTTTTAGGTGACATGGAAATTTTTGTACTTAGAATAATTGTAGAGGAAAGCTTGAGACACAATGTCTATAAAATATCTTCTTCACACACAATTTCACAGATTTTTTCCCCAGTCAGTCCTAACAAAGCTTTTCAGGTTTAAGGATAATGTTAGTTGACGTGATTTCCTACATGATCTAAACCAGCATTTCTTCTGGCTTTTATCTTTTTTTGTAGAAGCTCTAGATACTATGATAAGACTATTTTGAGGACTGGAAAAATCAAGTAGATAATTTGATCTTTCTTTCATTATTTATAACAGAATTATTATGAAAGAAGAAACTAAAATATTTTTTTTATGCAAGCTGGCATGCCATTAGGTAGAGAGTTGTGAATATTTTTAAAACATTAACTCAAATTTGAAGCCAGCATGGCAGAAGCTGTAGGTCTTTAAGTCTTCATTTATTGCCATGTAACATTTGCATTAACATAGAATTTGAATGCTAATAGACTTTGTTGTATCCTGATGATTTAATAGAACTGTCATAGCTCACCAAAATAGTTTATTAAAAGTTTCAGCAGCACAATACTAGTAATTTTTGTTTGTTTCCCTGATCAAAGTACAAATAATTTTATGATAGAAGTTAGGAAAATGAGAATTATGTCAATATACTAGTTTCTTTGCCATTTCAGGATTGTGTGTTCCCTAAAGTACCTAATACAGTAGCAATGAGCAAATCTAGATCAGAGGAGATGCTACAGGTCTGTGGGGCAACAGTGATCAGGTGTGGACACAAATCATATCTCAAAACTGAATAGTTGTTCCAAATTGAAAAGAAAAAAAACCAAACCCTCATCAAAATCAAAGAAAGTCATTATTTTCAGCAGGCTTCTTTATGTCAGACTAAGTACAAAGGGTCAAATATCACCTTAACAGTGAAATGACATGAAGGATTTTGTTGAAGCTAATGGCAAAATTCAGACTAAATTCTGTAAGATTGGACTGTATGTGAAGAAACATTCTGAGTGGAAGAAAGAAAAATAGGAATGTGAATTATCCACTTGGTGACCTGTGTGAACAATGTATTTTAGCCTGAGGAGTCAACTTAAATACAAGAGTTAGCAAAAACTAATACACCAGATTTATTTTTCTGACTCCTGCTTTCCCTTAATAGAAGCTTGACTTGTAAAATTATTTCCACTTTGTGAAGTGTTTAATGTATTAATATTTCTTTTTATGATGATTTAGAATAAACTGAAATCTTACAAACCAGTATTTACTCAGTAAATTGCCTTGTGCTGAAAAGTTTCCATTGGATGGAAACCAATTTCATACATAGTGAGACAGAAAAAAAAGTAAGTGACATCTGCTTGTAACAGGAAGCTCCTTTGATTCATTTATAGATAACTGCATTCTGTCTGATCTGGGAACACGAACAAGGATTTCTCAAAATTTGACCATTACTTATAGAATTCTTTCTCTGGAAAATCTCTTAATTTCATAAAATAAACACAGAACAAGGTCTAACAACATATAATGCATTTCAAATACAAGGTAACCCATTTAGGATTACATATTTCTGGAATATCTTAATGTCACATCAATGTTTATAACAAAATGTTTTATTCATGAACACATATAAATTTCTTCGCCTTCTCTGATTTTTTTGCTATCTTCGTGTAATTTAACATAAGAAAAAGTCAATTATAATTTCCAAATCTGGAAGCCTAATTTTCAGTGCTAAATATTCACCCTAGATACATGGCAAAACTGGACTGGATCTTGAAATGTACATATCAAATGGATTTTTAAGAGAGAAAAGTGACCATTAGGGCCCTTCATGACTGTTTGAAATACAAGATTTCAATAAAACAGAAAGGTAGACATTTTAAGATTCTATTAAACTTTCACCTTGGAAGCTGAAATTCTATTTTATCATAAAATATAGCAGTTTGTTCTTTACATCCATTATAACCCCATTATATGCTTAATTATAGCAATTTAGCATTATGGGTTTGTGTTTGGGGTTTTTTAGTGGGTTTGTTTTGGTTTCCGTATGAAAGAAACAGCCAGTAATACATAGAGGACAAAAGAAATGTTCTCTGCTTTTCTGAAACTTTTTGTATTTCAGCTTTCTTCTGTGCAGTCTTATAACAATATAGGGCATTCCATATTGTATATGGGATGCTGTTACTGAGGTCAAATGGAATTTGATGGAATTTGTCATCATTTTAGAGAAAAGAAATGTGGGTTTCAGCAAAATTTACCTATTTTCTCACCCTGTTCTTAAGACACCAATTTACTCACTTTAAACATTTTTAAACTAAAGGTGTATTTACTTATGATTAAAAATTAATGAAATAATAAAAAAGAAATATATATATATATAGTGTAAAAAAAACTGGAGGTTGGATGGTTCTATTCATAGTAGCATTAACAGGTGAGAAAAATGTTGCTTATGAATCCCCGACCACACCGCATGATGCAGGACAAGCATGGTATTGTTTTAGAGCTTCCATATCTCTGTCTGTGAAATCTTGTGGATAGGTGCATATATGCTGTGAAGGGCATGCGCTACTGAAGTGCACCTATTAGTCCCTTGCATAGACAGCCAGCACAGGAACGCTTTGTTGACGTGTTCTGGATAAGCCGAACCCACAACAGATGCAGAACTAATTCAATGAACACTCAGTAGATTCCAAATGATCCTGCTAGATTCAGAGAGCAAGTGCTGTGGTAAGTCTCTTAAACACAACTCTCCGATCTCATACGTCTTTTTTCCCCACATGAGTGTATATTGTATATAGATTTCTTACCCAATGACTTTAGTTCTGATATTCTGGGCTAAAACTACAAGAGGATTCTTACCCTGCTGCTGCTGTACTCTGCTTTCAGTTTCATTACTAAAAGTTATGGAATTCACAAGTTGGGGCATTTATAGAAAGTTGAGTATCCTTTCCTTTTCTTTTTGCTTCTATGAACCTTGCAGAGCAAAGGCACTAATGTATATAATCTCTTCTGATTATTTCTTTGGGTTATACGGGCAATTACAGAATAGATGATAGAATAGTATAAAGATTGACAGAAAATCCTTAGAAGTAATCTGAGTTTGTCTTTCTTAATGTATATGCTCATTAGTAGTCTGTCCATTTTTTACGCAGAAGTTTCTAGGATGACTCCAGGCTGTTCTTAGACTCATAAGGATCCTCAGTAAACTCCAAAGGACAAACTCTTTTTTCTTCCCTGCTGCATTTTCATGACTTAGACTGTTATGTTAGGCAAATGAAATGTCTCTTCTCTTTACCATTCAAGAGATCTAGTACCTCAATTGTCTTTTTAACTTCTCCTTAACCTTAATATCTGTGACTTTTGGCTATTTCTTATAGAGAAAGTATATGTGCTTGTACCTGTGTACCTTAGGTAGGTAACATATATTGTCCATGCATTTGTTGTTTGTTTTCTATGTAAAAATAATTTTTAAAATCACCATTTTCCTATTTCCCTTATTCCAATGACGTCTTGTATGCTTGATAGTACATTCTTTGCAGTGAGGGGTAGGAATTCATCTCTGTGCTGTCCCTCCTGCGGCATAGGAGTTAATGCTGGTGTCTAATAAATAGTAACATTTGCGGCTCTGGTGAATATTGGGCTTTTTCTAGTTTTCTTGGAAAAGAAATGTTGGAGTTCATTGAACACAATGTGGGAAATGCAACAGAAATAAATGCCCATTGCTGCTCTGTGTGTGGCTATGAAAGTGCATAACAATATCTACATTTCTATTCATAGTGTCATAGAGTTCAGAGTTAGTACTGACCTACTTAGTCATCTTGTCAACCTCCAAGCCCACATGGACGGTCATTTGTGGATTTTCATCACAGAGGAAAATGGAAAACTGCATTGTGAATTGACTGTTCCGCTGGCAACAGTTCTCAGTTCCAGGCATTTGAAGCTTCACGTACAGTACTTGTGCCATTCAAAGACCCTGATATCCTGTGGGCAGGAATGAGAGCTCAGTGGGAACTGCACAGTAGGAAAACAAAGAGTGAAGGAAACTGTATGTGACCAACAGCTTGCTATCACATTTATTGCCAGCATATAGCTGGTTTATGCACTGCCCTAATAAATTAAGAAGACCCTGATATTAGATCTCCAGATACAAGAATTTTGTTGAAAACCCAAGGGGAAATTGCAAGTTCCCAAGTACGTATCTTAGTAAAGAATCCTTTGAAAAAATGCCTTTGTTAAGAAAGTAGAGAACATCCTATTTCCCCTTACACTCGGTTTTAACATGAGGCTTTTGAACTCACTGCTACAAGAAGTGGAAAAGTAAAATAATGTTTTTTTCACCAGCTTTTCATATTATAATATTATCTTTTGTATCACCATAACACCTAGGGGTCAAGGTCTCAGAGTACACATCATTGTACAAAAACAAAACTAAGGAAAAAAGGCCCCTGTTCTAAGTGATTTGCAATATAAGCAGAAAAACAGATGAGTATGACAGGCAATTGTTTGAGCACAGCAGCTCTGAAAAAGTGTTAGGGATTATGTAAGTTTTACAGAAAAGGGGAAAAAAAAAAGCAATTATACAGAGAAAGATAACTAGCCTGGAAAAAAATCTGTGGGATGGTATTCTGGTATTCCCAGTGAGAGGGGCAGCATAAGGTGCAAAAGGTAAGCGAGGACTACAAGGTGATAGAAAGAACTGTATCAGAGGATAATTCCAAACGCTGAAGGTGAAAGAGATGTTGGGAAGGTTGGAGATAATCCATGATGTGCTTGAAATTGAAGAGAAGTGGTTTGCTTGATCCAGTGGAGAAATGGAAGCCAGTAGACTGTCAGGAAGGGTGACACTGTCAAGAAGGGTGACACTGTCAAAGTGACAAGATAGAGAAAATCTGTGCAGCTTCATTTGAAATGGACGAAAGCTGTGTGAGACTGCAGTTGTCACAACCAGAAAGAAAAGGATGGTTCAGTAAGTGACAAGTTGACAAGAACCAGGGTGAGAGTTTTAGGTATGTGGCTGGACGGGAAAGACTGGTCCTTGAAGAATCAGCAAACACAGAAGGGAGGACCTAGTCAAAGATACATCCAAGGAATGGTCCAGAGTCACAAGAAGAGTAATATGATTAGAAAACATGGCATCCAAGGAAAGGGAAGCTAGAGAAAATAATAAAAAAAATGACAACTTTCTGTAATTCATGCTAAACATTGGTAAATGGACACGAGAAGATTTCTGAAGTACAATGGAATTTTTTGTCCTCTTACTGGGGTCAAAGTACACAATAAAGTATTTGAATATTAATAAAGTAATGTTTAAGAAAAATGAGCCCAGCAAAATGTTTAACAGAACAAAACAAAACTTCAAGTGCTTTCATTAAAATATCAGGATACAAAAAATAATCCAGAAGCCAAGTTTTCTTTTCCACTGAAATCCTCTTAGCTCCAAGACTGAAGAAACTGTCAGAACCCGTCTCAGAATTGGCAAAAAATAAAGTGGCATCTTTGAGGCCGTCTAATTAGTTGGTAGTGATCACAGAGGGATAAGTGTAATTCCTGCTTTCTGTTGTCTTTACTTGAAGTCTGAGGATGAAGGCAACATCTGACAGTGCTATAATTTTTCTCCCAGAGTGGTAGCTTGCAGGGAAGGCTCACTGTTTAAACTTATTTTTATTAATAATTATAAAATCATTTTCTTGATCTACAAGGCAAGCAAGCAAACCACTTTTATTCATTTACATAACTTTAACAACACCCCAGTATCTTTATGGAACCATTGGCTATATTGAAATATCTTAGATTTTAGAGTTTTTCAGATGAATTGCAGAAGCACAGAATCACAGAACGTTTGAGGTTGGAAGGTACCCTCTGGCGTATCAGCCACTTCTCCCAGTTTTGTATCATCAGCAGCCTTGCTGAGGATACACTCTGCCCCATCATCTAGATCGTTAATGAAGATGTTAAACAGGATTAGACCCAGTATTGACCCCTGGGGTACACGGCTAGTCACGGGGCTCCAACTAAACTTCATTACATTGCTCACCACCCTCTGAGCTTGATCGTTCAGTTAGTTTTCAACCCACCTCACTGTCTGCTCATCCAGCCTGTACATCAACAGCTTCTTTATGAGTATTTTATGGGAGACAGTGTCAAAGGACTTACTGAAGTCCAGGTAGACAATATCCACTGCTGCCTCAATCTGAAACTATAAGCTGCCTGAAACTACTTTTCCTGGTCCACAAATCAGTGGGATCTTAAATCTGTTGTGCCTTTTGTGCTAATGACTGGTAATATTTTCTGTACTATAAAGCCTATTTACTCACAAATTGAAGTCCTTTTTTTCTCTTTCAGTGTTACCTCATTTTGTGTTGGTAGGTGCTTCCTTAGCTGAATTCATTTCTCTTAACTGCCCACATTTCTCTTAACTGTGGAAAACTTCTAATAGAAATCCCATGACTATAATACCTAATGGAATATATAATACGTATCAATTATAACTTAAGCATAAAGACACCTATTTATAGCTTTTTATAAAATGTAATGTATAAATAAATGTATAAAATAGATATATATAAATAAATATTTAAATAAATTTATAAAATTTCAGTAAGTGGCAGGTTTTTAAGCTCACCCTGCAGCAGACACTTGGTGATTAGTTTTTTACTGCCTAGTTTCAATACTCAGTTGGTAAAGGAGCCAACTAAACTCTTTGGGTTCTCCCCATATTTCATTATCTTCCCCAAAAGCTTCCATGTTTTCTGTTATACCCCCCCGCCGCCCCCTTCCTCACTCCATGTCTGAGTCCATGAGCAATTACAGATTAGGAATTTGGTTCTACCTCCTGTAACGCTAACCATGACTTATGTCAAGTTCAACCTTGTATCTTTGAAATTCTGTCCTCATGGAGACAAGGAAAGTGTTAAACAATGATCAAGTCACACATTTGAACGAAAGTAGTATTTGAAATACCAGTATGTCTAGGAAAAAGTATCTGAAAATAGGTACAATTCTTCACTGAGTTTTTGGGATGCTTCTGTAAAATATTCTTTTTGTCTGCCAGTCGGTCATCTCGTCAGATCTTTCTCATACTCTCTGTACAGCCCAAGGGAAATCTATCTCTTTGCAAGTACAATCATTTGTAAGGGTCTGTAACTCTGGATTCTGTCTTTCTCACTTGGTGAAGCAACTACATCACATCAGCCCGGAATCTGGCACAATGCGACATAAGAGCCCAGGTTAACACGATAAATAACTCGAGCTGAGCTTCCACACTTTGTTGGTATTCCACTAATAGTCCTGGAATTTGTGAGGTAAACTCTGTTGGTTAACCATTAAAGGAAAAGATCATTAATAAGCTGCTGATAACTACTTATCATGTAGAAACATTCTAAATATGTAGTTAATTACTCTGTTTAAAAAAGATTGTGTCACATATCTGTATAGGTGCCAGTGAACATGAGCAATACAAATGCACTGTTAATCCTTGTTTTCACGGGTTCTGATCAATGGCTAGTTTATACTGTATTCGGAGAATTATTTTAGACTCATTCTCCGAGTATCAACTCCATGTCTCTCACAGTGTCTAAGATAATTTTTTTAAAATATGAAAGTGTATACTTATTAAAAATATCCATGTCCTCTCCCATATTTCTTGGTTTATTACCACTTAAAAATTGGAGGAAGTATAACTTGGTATTTGAAAAATATAAAAACATTAATAAAATACTGTCCTTGCTATAAAGAATGCGTATTTTTCATTGACTCAGTATTCAGTGTATTCCTAGTCTGTTTTGTATTCTGGAAATGATAATAGGTTTACTTGCTAATATTGCAAAATAGACCTTAATCCAGTGGATAATCCCAATTGTCCACGCTGGCCTGCATTGTCACTTCACAAGCAGAGCCTCTGAAAATACAAGCACTAAAATTAATTGTGCTACAAGGCAACGTATACTATGTATATAGTTTCTGAGATTACCCAATGGGTAAATATCATTTTACTAGTAAACAAACCAGTTTGTTCTTGCAGGACAGTATCAACATAAATCATAATTTAGCGTTGTTTAAATCCAAGAGCTTTGATGTATTCTAGAGAACATATTTAGTGGTTAGTAAATTTGATGATGAACATTCTTCTGCCAGTGACTCATGGTATTGTTTTACACTCTAAAGAGAGAAGATCACAAGATGAAATACATAAGTTATTGAGGAACTCAATAGTGCGGAAACTTAGAAATGGCTCTAGAAGGGAAACTTTTTGATTCCAGAAGTTTTCCTGCATGAATTATCATGGTAACAACGCTCTTGAGCAAGTTCACAGCCTTAAATCAACTCCTTATGAAGACTTTACCATAATAAGGGAGGTTGGGCAATTAGCTGTGAAGTGTATTCAGACAAGATAATATTTCTGATAGAAAACAGAACGTATTAGTCACTGAGATTTTAGCAAACTAAATTTCTTGGTCTCAGTGTTAAGGATAATTTTAGATATATCTCTTCCTGAAATGCATTTAAGCATATCTTATTGGCAAAGTCCATATTCCCCAGCCAATTTTGCTATAATCGTAGCAAACAGTGCTGGTAGGCTAGCCTTAGGAGTGGTGAATTGCACTTAAACATTTGAAACAAATTTTTGCATTAATGGTAAGTCCCCTATAAATCAATTTCAGTACCTACCTAACTCTGATATTAGCAAATTTTTGTCTTCTTTTCTTTTGCTTCTCTTTTTAAAAAGTCACTCTTCATAGGATTCCTCCAAGGAATGAGAGGGACTTCATTTTTAAAACAAAACCTCTGGTGTCTGAATTTTCCATTGTACTACAAAGGCACTTTTCCTTCTTTGTAGGTATGTCATATATAATGATCTATTCATTTTTTAGTAACCATTTGGAAATGTACAAAACCTACCTTTGTCCTCATAAGTATTATACAGAAGCTGAGATTAAAAAAAAACATTGCAAAATGTTCCACATTGTCCACAATCTTCTACTGTTTATACATTTCTCCTTAAAATATGCTAAATGTTTCTGTGACTCTAATCAAAGAGCTTTGGTAGTTGCAGTCATCAAGCAGAAAACCTTCCCATCAGCCCCATCTCTGTGATTCCTAGTAAGAATCAGGATGGGGAGGGGGGCAGAGGGAAGTAGCAATAGTCTTTGGTGTTGCAAATAGTTACCCAGCAAATCATTAGTTTAAGTAAGATGGCATAAATTTATCTGATTGCTTCAATTAACTCATATTAATAAAATAACAGAGGTGTAACAATATAAAGTCAAATTTTGTAGTTTAGTCATCTCTGATTGTAAGGAATATGAACTGTAGTCATCTTGTCCATAGGGACAAGAAAGAATGGGTGGACGTTATGTGGTGTGTCCTCAGGTAGTTTTAGAAATGTATCTCCCTTACTCACTCCTTACTCACAGCAGAGTTATATACTTATACGCTTCAAGACAGACTAGAAAATTGAATTCAAACTATCCTTAATTTTTATTAACTTTTAGCAATGTCAATCAATAAAAAATTAACTGTTTATTCAAGGAAACTTTTGGGAACTTTTAGGGCACATCCATGTTAACTTCTAGAAAAAAGTCAGGTTTTTTTTGTTTTTGTTTTTCTTTCTTTTTTCTGACTCTTCCTCTAAGACTCATAAACTACCACGACAAACAGACAATTTTTTTTTTTAAAAAGTCCCCCTACTGAAGTACTAATTCCTGCATTGTGTAAGCTTGTTGCAGAAGTTCCAGTGTCACCTCCAGGAGAAGATCAGGTGCATTGTATTAGTCATGGGTGTGCTTCCCTTATTTTTAATAGCATCATAATAAGCCTCATTGAAAATAAACACACATTTACAGTAGAAAATCCCATTTGAAAGGTGTAGGTCCAAACCAAGAAAAATTATAGCTCACATACTGAAGATATTGTAACCAATTTTACAAAAGTAGAAAATGACATCTTATTTCTTTCTTCACAAAAATTATCTCTTCTCTACTATAATCTGCCTCTTTCATATAAACCAGCTCTGCCTATGGTCTTACATTTCCTGGAGGCAGCTGATTCCCTTGACATGTCTTTTTAACAGATGATTACAATCAGGGTCCCATGTAATTCAGTAGCTGTTTTCAAAGAAAGCTTAATCTAATAAGTTCTTATTAACTTCTTAGTTCCTGTAGGAGTGCTTTTGAAGGATATTCAAGGTAAATCATTTCATTTTGGAACTCAGCTGCTGGTTACCCTCATCTTTCCTAATGAAAATTTATTTCAACATAGCAGTAGATTCACTATTGGTTACATTTTGATGTTTTCTGAAAGGGAGAATTTGTGTGTGCATTTAAATTCTCAGCAGAGACTACATGACCTGAAACAAATTACTTTATTTCTTTCATTAATCAAAAGATTAACTATTTTCTGCCTGAATATCACCTTTTAGAAGAGGAAAATATTTAAATGTGCTACAGTTGTTTAGAGGGAACTGTGAAAAGGACATTTTCATAGCGAGGAATATATACTCACCAAGACTTCTTAAAAACCTTCATTTTAAGAAAAAAATAATCTTAAATTTGCCATTGTTTCTTATTAGATACACCAACTCTCCTTACATAAAAGGATATGATTTCAAGCTTCCCAAGAGAAAATAGCTCTGTATGAGCTAGGAACTGTACTTGCAGAAAGAATTCATACTTGTATTAAGCCATTTATAATCAGAATAAGTAGACAGGCCAAGAATGAGAGAATGAAATCATTATCATAAGAAAGCATTTTTCATAAATGAAATACTGAACAACTCGATGAAGTCCCAGGGATAATGAGATAGCTGGTTTTGAATCTTTCAGGAAATTCTAAAATTCTGAGAACTGCTCTTCATTTTTTAAGTGGAATATTTATATTTATCTTCCTTCCTTCCTTTGCTTCCATCCCCAAATTTTCACTCTGAAATAAAAGTGGATTGGCAGAAGGAAGTCAGGACCAAGCACCTCTGACACCCTTGGGTCTAGGCAGCTGCCCACCCAGGAAAGGAACCAGGCAGCTCCAACATTTTCAGAATTGGCCACTGTGGGGTTCTGTAGCTTTCTGCTGCAAACTGACACCTCCCATCCAGGCTCCTAGTGAGCCTGTGCAGAGCTCTGTGTGCTGGTGGCATCTCAGCCCCAGCCTTGTGCCCGGGGCTTCGCCCACCCTGCTCTGGAGAGCTGCTGTCGCCTCCCCTTGCCCCCTCCCTACGCTGCCCGCGGGAGCTCCTTGCAGCTGTGGACTTCCAAACGTGGGTGTGCTCCCAGCACGCGCCCTGCGACCGCTGGCTTTGAAACTGGCGGGCTCTCCAGTAACCTTGAGAAATCACGCCAACCACTGCCAGAATCCCGAAATGTTGTTGTTAGAAGTTTGTTCAAAGAAGTATATTTCCATGAAACATTCTTTTTTATTTTTATTAAAAAAAAAACACCCCCCCAGACAAACAAGCAAACTAACAAATAAAAACACACCAACCAAGCAAATAAAACACCTGCTACAGACTTCCTCTACCTGAACAGCCTGTGCCAGAGGCAGGACCTGGATCTGAAGTTCTGAGGTCCAAGTCAGTGCTTTCGGTATAAGGATGTTTCTTTGTTTTGGTGGACTTTAAACAAACGGAAAATTCCCAAGAGGAAGAGTTGTTGAGGTACCGACAGTTAGTTGATGCTGACTGTCCCCACCCCTCCAGCCCTTCCTCTTTCAAGCCTCTGGCTTTGTGCAAACATCTTTTTCCCCACTTTGAACTGAAAAAAAAAATGTAAACAGAACAAAATTCTGATTTCACGGCAAATGCTCTTCCTGTTAGGACTCATGGTCTAATTTATAGGCCAGACACTATATATTTCTGTGATTATCAGTTCCCTGCCCTTTCGGGTGAGCTTGTACTGGCTGCACAGGGGAAGGATGCGATCTGTGTCTGCAGAGAGGTCCTTCTCAGGGCAGTGGGCACCTCCTCTCCAGTCCTCTGGCTGCTGTTACACTGCTCTGAACTGCCAAGTGCCAAGCACCCCGTGGAATACCAGAACAGGTGTCCCTGGAGAAACCCACCCTCCAGAACAAAAAAAGTGCCATTTTATCAGATGCGCAACTTTAAATGTCACAAAGAGCTCTGACAAAACAAAATGTTATTGCACTTGCAGTTATTTTTCTAAATACTTTAACGTCAAGAATGTTCCAGAGGACAACTGTCTTAAATAAACTAATGCTTTCTTTACAAAACACTTTTAGTGTTCAACTACTTATCTTTGTTAGCATGTTTATCATCCTTCTGTTTAAATACTTCGATGACCTTTAATCATGAAGGATATATATATATAGACTGATTGACTATTATTTAGTGTATAATACTTGTAAACAAGCTGTCATTTCCACTCTGAACTGCAATCAAAAAGAAAAACAGATCACTTAAATTTACTTTTAAATCATCATGTTTTTAATCTGAGTTTCATAATTTGAAAAATGTGAGGAGTAATTTCTCCCATACTTTACGAAATATGGAGAAGTAGACTAAAATTTTAAAACACAGACTGTGTAACTGACCCAACTGTACCATTTCAGGAAAAAAGATTATCCTTTTAGACCTAAATTCTCTTTAACTATGCCAAGACTGATAGGTTACATTTGCTCTGCCATCACCGTAGCAGACATTAATACAACCAACGCTCGCCGTGTAGCCACAGCCTCAGAGACCACAGAGCGCGTTACAACACTTTCCAAGAACTTGTGTGCCTTCTCAGTCAGTTAAATCAGTGCGCTGAGGTCTGTGCTGCCATGATGCCACTCAAGCTTCTGGCTTTGTGCACACCAGCATGAGGAGGTAAACTCCAGTATGGCCTTCACTGCCTTTCAGGACCTCCACCTTACACGTACTGGACTGACAGGAGCATGTAACATCTTCTTTGTTTAGAAAAAAATATTAAATTAAATGTTTCCTTTTAAACCATAATAATGTTCTGTTGTGTTCAGGTGTCGAGCCAGTGGGGAAAAAAAAAAATCACAAAAATACACAGATCCATAGAATTGCTAAGGCTGGAAAAGACCTCTAAGATCAACAAGTCCAACCATCAACACCACCATGCCTGCTAAGCCATGCCCTGAAGTGCCACATCTACAGGTTTTTTGAACACTCCAGGGATGGTGACTCCACCACTTCCCTGGGCAGCCTGTTCCAATGTTTGACCACTCTTTCAGTAGGATACCATATATAACGTCACTCTGGGAGGACTGAGATTTGTATTTGCACACTGCTTTTCCTGATACATGATCAATCTTTAACTGCCATGCTCTGCTGTGCTGTCTTGCTTTGGGGCTGGTTGTCTGATGTCAGGTCTTATTGTGCTGAATCCAGGAATGGAGTTACATCAGGCAAACAGAAAATGAAGGAAATCTTTAAAGAAGATCTTCTTCCTCTTTCAGTTTTTGTATTCTTGCCTGTTTTATGCTTTCTTTTCTTATGTATCTCTCTGAAGGACCGGTCTTTTGTTAATTTGTGTTATGATCCCTTTTATAAATAAATAAGATAGATAGACACATTCTTTTAGCACATTTTTTTTCCCAAATAAAATCATATCTATTTTATTGTTTTGTTGTTCAGTTGGGTTTTTTTCTGGAAAGAGGGTGCCATTGTCTTAGATTAAATATTAAATATTTACTCCTTTCTCAAGCCAAAAGCTTGCGATCAAGGATATTCCTGACTTGCTGAATAACAGTTTGCATTAATTCTTAACAGTATGCTCTGTGCGCTAATAAAACAAGTCTTCTGACACATTTGTCAAACTGAATCTGAATTACAGCTCCAACTTGCAGACACAGAGACAGTGCATCCTGTTTCAGAACTGATGCGCAGCAGCTGAAGGTTTGATTTGTTTTCTGAGAAGACAATAAAAAGTCTGCTGATGTCAGTTACAGAAGGGTAGAAATTTCCAGTAATGGAGAAACAGAAGTGTTTAAAATAATATTCAGGGAAGACAATGTTTTTTAAAAATTAATTTTCTGTATTTTCATGAATTTGAATAACTAGAGGAACATACATTATTCTCACCTTCTACTTAGCATTTTGAAAAATGTCTGAAGAACCCCCTCCCCACTTTCACTTATATAGCATAGGGTTCCAGATATGACCACTTGTAAATAGATTACTCCATTTATACAAAGAACACAGCTGTTTTCATAGCTGTCAGTGTCACATTCACTTTTGATCGCATTATCTTAGGAAATGGAGCAATGGAGGTAGAGACTCAGATGATTACAGAGCTGGTCATGAGGAGCAGTGACATTGAATTCTACTGTAGGTCAGGGTTAATTAGCTGCTGCTGGAGCAAGAAGACAGCAGAGTAACGGGGCCTTGAATCTGAGTTATAATTGCCTCCTGAGGCTGAGCATGGTATGGTTGTGTTTATCTTCCTCCATCAGATCATCAGAAGGAACAGGAAAACAGCAAAAATATCTCCTTTAAGAGGATTGGTCCTAAGCACTGTGTAACTAGGGAGCAGTTGTAAGTAAAACCACTTGACAGTTTAATACTTTTGCTGGCAATATTTTTCAGTCTTTAAAAAACAGTGAAACTATAGTAGCGGAGATTTACTACTTACCTGCTATTAAAACATTTGCTCACAGAGACCTTTTGGATTTCCATTTCTTGATAAGTAAATAAAAATCTTCCACAGAATAGAATATAATTTTATTAGCTTATTTCTCCATCGCCTCTTTGGTGCCCTTAGCTTTCTTAGCCTTTGTTTTATTTATTTTGTTTGCTGCCTTTTATTTTCCTTCCAAACGCATGACTTATTTGCAATTGGGTTGCATTTTAGTTTTTACCTCAGTTTATGTTTATGTATCCTATGTATTTCTAAATAAGTTCATTTTCTTCTTTTTTTGTTGTTGTTTTGTTTACTCTTTGGTTGGTTGGGTTTTTCATTGGGGTTTGGGTGGGTTTTTTTAGGACTCTGACATTTCTAGCAGGCTGAATGCCAGTGTGGCTTTATGTCGTGAAAAAGAGAGAAGCAGAATACCCTAAGATTAAGGTAGACTATGGTATATTATTATTTAAATGGCTAAGCCATTTCATGCAACCATGGATCTTGCATTTCTACATTTTACATCTTTAACCCAGTCCTTTTCACAAGTGTCCCCATCTCTTTCTGTTTTAAAGATTCCCTCAAAATTCCAGCCCATTTCCACAAAGAAGATTTTGATACTTAGTTCCTTCCTCCTTTCATTTTGTTCTCCATGTCAAGAGATTTGTTAGGAACATTGCATATATATCTTTGCTTGGCCCAACACAATTCTTGTATTTTTCTTTCATTGAGCATTTTGTCTATCGTTTATTTTGCTCTGAACCTAATCAGAGTCACTAAGTAGTCTATAAGGAGGAATCTGCATGCATTTCCAATTTCTACCCCACTCCAGGTTCATCATTTCTGTTGTCACATGCGAGTTTGAGTGCACTTCTCCCTGTAGTTGTGTGATTTTCCACTTAGCCATCTTTCTCCATCCTCTCCCTACACATGGAAAGGACTTTTATATGGCTCCATTGCCCGCTTCAGCCCTGCAAAGGTGTTTTCCAGTTTCCTTCCCGATCTAATAGTTCTTCAGTGTTTATTTCCCTTCTGGGAATTACATGATTTGAAGCATTGGTACACAATAAGTAATATTAAATCTGTGTGTTATAGGACTACTTAATAGTTGGGATTCAAGACAGCACATATCTAGATGCATGAGCATATTTTTAAGGAACACAGCTTACTGCTGAATTAATAAAGCTCAGGATAAATGACTTTTCTGACAACATACGGTTTTCAAACGTCATATATCATAACTTACCATACCGAGCTTCCTCACATTTGCCCTGTGCCTTCTGGAGTAGTAAGTAACCTTGATATACTCTGGAGATGACCTGGGCAGTTGTCCTCAGGGAGATGGCTGTGTGTGGGGCGGCGGCTGTGAAAGAGAAGGGAGGAGAAAAGAGAAAGGAGTCTCCTCTTACTGAGGTCAGGCGCTGACCACTGGGTTTGTCTCAAAAAAGGCGTCATGCCACGCTGCTGTCAGACCAGAGCAGGCTTCCACGGATACATCACTATCTTGATTACTTCCTCCTCAAAGTTGTTTCAGCAGCAGAAAGGGATGCTTCCTACCTATCATATACCATCATGAATGCTTAACTGCTGTAATTGCTAGCTGGTATCACAAAGGAGATGGCACTCATGGGTTTTTTCACAGCTGCTTCCTGACAGCTGCCATGCAAAAAGCCTGGTACCCATTTATTGCTTAGACTGCCCTGCTCAACGTAGTCACTGTGCCGCTCTGGCCACTGAGCGAAAATGAAACCAGTGGCCGTCTTCCTCCTCTCAGGGGAGTCTGCCGCTACTGCCTAAGCTCCCGCCGTGTGGAAGAGGCACGTGCACTTGGGTATCTGAAGGGGAGACCCCTCAGATACGTTGTTCAAAAGTTATTGTGCTTCGACCAAAAAAGACAAACATTTAAAAAAGCAGAGAAGTCCATCACTGCTTAATAAGCTCACCTAATCAACAGTAGTTTCTGTGTGCTCAAGGACTGTTTTGTTTAAGGTTTTACTTCTGCTTAGATTGTGAGATGACAAACAAAGTCTCCCCTGACAGTGACAAAACCCTAGAAAACCTTTGCTGTCTGTGCCGTACGTATTCCACAGAAATGCCACAGTCCTGATTATAGTCCACCTTCAATATTACTCTGTAGTGGAAGCCCACAAGGGCACTAATGAAAGTTTTATACTAGCTTAAATAGTTATTTCTGTTGGATAACTCAGGCAATAAAGTTAGAATTGATCTACTCTAACTTTAGCAACCAAAAGGTCATATATTTAATCAAAGACAGCTTCCATTGTGGCCCTATTCCCATAGTTTCCTATTGATGTCAATGGAAAGACAAAGGCATCTCCAGAAGGGGATTATCCCATCCTAAGACACTTGGGATAAATCAGGCTCCAGAGATATATTTTCCTTTAACTACAGAGGAGTCTAGGCCTAGACTAAACATTTAGGATCATATTAAGATAGCTAAATTTAGGTAAATAGAACCCACATATAATGAAAAATGACAGATAGGGAACTATTTTATTCATTATTATTCATTATTTTCTGTATTTTGTCTATGTATTAAAAAGGAATTCAGTTTTATAAGCTGATATAACACAGTAATGAACTGTAATTTTACTAACTGTTCAGTGGATGTAAAGGTCTGTCTCTGTAAGTAAGTATTACAAATTAACAAATCCAGTATAATTCATCAGTTTAATATATAATATTTTAACTATTTTAAATAAAGGAAGGTGTGTATATTGATTGAATATGTTTATAGATTTTAGGATAATGCAAAACAGAAATTCTAGGAATATTTTGTATTACTTAAGTGATTTTGGAATAAACTCAAGTTCTCTGAAGGAAAAAAAAAATTGCCAGTTGTACTGACATCAGTTCATTGTAACACTAAAAATTTCAGCTCAGTTTCCACAAGTGCATGTTAACTGAGAACAGATGTTGACCCAAAGGAGGTTTTGTCTGCGGAACACTGAAGGGCTTAATCTTAAATCTTTAATTCTTGTATCCATCATAAACACAGTGAAAGGAGCTGTATCTATATACATCTGAACAAGAAAAACAAAGGCGTTGGTGAATACTTCTTGCATGCAGTGTGGCACTTCAGAAAGCAAGGTTTAACTACCTTCCTGTAAATAGTTGCAATCTTTATTTGAAAGATAGATCTATTATTACTTTAGTGATATCATAGACCTATTGTATTAGCATTTACGCATGCGCACAGACTCATAGGCACAGAATAAAATCTTCTGTGAAACATTTACCATCAAGTGGTCAAATTCTGAAATCTTTATTTCAACTGCAACACCTATTTTGATAAGAAACTTGCAAAGTAAAGGCATTGACAGACTCGAGTGTGAACACAAGACAAGGCTTTTTTTCAAAGAAAGTGGAGATGATGAAAAGCTATTTAATAACTTCTTCAAGATCATGCAGGAAATATATGACAGAGTTAGAGATGTCTCTGTCCTTTGCCTTGACTGCACTTTCTCTTGTGAGCCTGTTTCAAAACATTTCCTTACCTCCTTGGCAAGACGAACATGGGAGTAGCCATGCTAATGCACTGATTAATGATATGAGACAGTTCATCTCCTGTCAGCTGAGCTTTGTTTCTCCTGTGTCAGGGGTTAGGCACCTGACTGACAAGAACAGGTCACAACTGAAGTTTTGTGGATGATGGGACTGGCCAGATTGCTTGTTCTGATACTAGACCTTTCTTTCTTCCACACTTCTGTCCCGATAGCTGTCTGTCCATTTAGTTATTTACTCTGTTTGCTTTGGGTTTTTTTTTTCTGAATACTAAATTCTTCCAAGGCAATTTAGGCAAAGCCTGAGGTCCAACTTAAGGAAAAGGATTCTACTTTTTTATAGAATGCCACAGTGCTTGGCCTTACAGGACCAAACTAGCTCTGCAGAGCTAGTTTTTGGCTTTTCTTAATCTGTTTCCAATTTTAAAAAGGCAATATTACAAGTCAGTAACAGTATTACTTTCCTTAGTGCTTCACAAAAATAAATATTAAGAGAAGATCCAATACTACACTGATCACAAAATACAGTGTCAGAAGTAGATAAGCTAGAGAGGTAGTAGGAAAACTCATGCAACTGCTGATAAGTGTGAACAGTCTCATACACTAATTCACAGGTACAGCTTGTTATGTCTTCTTAAAAAAAAAAAAGGAAGTATTTCATAAAATTGTTCTTTGTTACCTTTGCATTAACCTTAAAATCAAAGGGATAGGTATTAAAAATATTTTTGAGAATTCTTTTGATGAATTTATACTAGATAGCTCCTGATGCACGTGATATAAGACTCTGACTGTAGAAGGAGTTAATTGGAGTTCAAATGCAGTTTTGTGCAGTGTAGAAGTTTGGGTGACTTCTCATTTCATGTTTGCCCTTATTTGTATTTCATCCTAGCTACCTGACCCTGGTGGAAAGTGATTTAAAGAAGGAGCAGCAGATCTAAGAACTGCAGACCCCCTCCTCTCCTTAGGTTGCTTCCACAAAGGTCTATCAATCTTTCTGTAATGACAGGCACATTTCGCTGATTTGCCTTTTGCTGCAGACAGACCTCTTCTCTGAACAGCTGGCTTGTTGCAGAACCAGCATCTGCAGTTTTGTATCTTTTCCAAGACATTTGACAAGTATGAGCATTAGGGACTGGATCAATCTCTTAACAACCGACTGCATTTGAGCTAAGTTGTGAGAGTGCTTGAGACACCTTGCAGAACTACTGTATTATTTGCATACAGTAGGTATGTAGGCATATCTTTTGGACTGCCACGTAACATTTAATCTGCTTGCTGTATTTAATCACGGAACAAAATGTATGTCTTAAATATCATTCCGGACTCCATACAATGGAACTAAATTCTCAAGCTATTTCTTCATAACAATCATCAGAATTAGTTTTGTCTTTCACAGCTATTGCATAGTCTTACAAATGGTCTTGTTATCAGTTAAAAAGATATTTACCCATGGACGTATGCTGTACATGTGTGGTTTTAACTATCAGCATAATATACTATAAAACTAAGCTAACTCTATATCTGTATAATATATTTATCTCTTGAGAGACTTCTTGAGCTGATGCCTCAGTGAAGTAGCCACTGAATACCCACACCATTGTCATTAACCCACCATTAATGAAACATGCTAATAAAGATAGTCATTGACTACTGAAATCTGTACCACGTTAGAGAGGTAGGTACAAAATTCTCAGATATTTTTCTGGTATCAAGTCCTTTTTAAAAAAAAGGAGTCTGCATAGACTATTTCTAGCAATCAAATAAAATTCAGTTATACCCTTTCACCTCTTTTTTTAACAGAATTTACCTGTCTGTGCTTACATATTGCCTGTTAGGTTGCTTTGGAGAGTATATAATGTCCACAATTCACTCCCAAGTGTAGGTATTCAGTCCAAAAGAAACTTCAGAAATTGTTGTGTGGGACTAAATAAATTGCTCATTTTGGTTTTATTTCTTTGGCACCATGAGCTTAATGTTTATTGTACTTTTATTCGAATACCAGGTCTCCTTTTTGATTGTCTCTGCATATTTCTTTCATCCGGCTGTTGACATTGTTCTTCTGCCCACAATTTCTGAAATTGCAACGTACTTTGCATTCCGAATTATCCAATGGGGTATATTTTACTTTCCCTACTTGAAGGTAATTGTTATTTTCTTTACTGTTTTACAGAAGAGATTGAAGGCTCTCACTCTATTCTGAATATCACCTTACATATGAGTAGGTGGGATGATGAAATGTCGATATCTACGTCTAAATTGATAACCCGGGATGGTGGGGTGTCATAGATGAAAAGGTCTAGGTATCATAGGTGCAAGCAAGCAGCAGATAAAGGGCAGTATGTGTAGGTGCGGATAAGTGCCCCAGACTGAACTTTTGAACTCCAAAGCAGAAACCTGGCACCTGCTAGCTGCAATTGGTATTGGATAATCCTCCACTTAGAATGCAGACATGAGAGAGAACCGCAGGCTGATCACATATTTTGCTTCTGTATATGGTCTATTTAAATTAGGAAAACCAGGGAACAGGGGATCCAGAAAGAAGAGCTGGTGCTAAAAAAAAAACGGTTCCCGAAAAGAAGTGATCTCAGTAAGACAGGGACCCAGAAAGAAGGTGGTGAATACCCTGGCTGGAGGAAAGATCACGGAAGGGCAGAAAGATCCTGGAGACCAGGGAGGAGCATGGGAAAAAATACCGGGAGGTGACCAGAGACCTCAGCCAGTAACAGCCAAGACTGGTAGCTAAGGGTAGCTGCACATCGTTAATAACTTTCTCCCCAGTCTCCCCGGACTGGCAGCCATCTCCGCACTGAAAAGCGAATTGAAGACCTAGAGAACATAATGCTGTGGGTGGGTGGGCAGATGAAAGGAGAGCAACTGAGTGTGTGAGAATCAAGTAGGTTAAAAACTCAGATTTTGATTCTTAAATAAACAACACTATCTAGATCCAATACATGTTGCCATTTACTCTGCCTCACCCATGACATTAGGCAAGAACCACTCTCCTTACATCTGGCCCCATTAATTCTATGCACTGTAAGAGATCTGTATGGATCAGGAGGCAAATATGCAGTTTCCCCACAGAATATCAATTAATTTATTAATTGAAGAAGGCTCATGGATATTTAATAATTTAGCACATATAAAACAGAATTACTGTCAAATGTCCGAGTGTAATTTATGAAAAGATATTCATAGTCAGAAAAGTAATAATTAGAAATCAGAAATAATTCACAAAAAACCTGCGAGAAACACCAGCTGCCCTGCTTTGGTTCATGGCAACCTCCATGTCATGCACAGAAGACACATTTAAACAAATGTTCCCTGAGTGGTATCTTGCAGAGGGTTGGCACTGTACCCTCAACGTGTGATTGTTTTATATGAGAGAAAAACCTAACATTCAAGGCTTAAAAAGAAACAGAAAACACCAAGGTTCTCAATACCTTGTTTGTTTCAGTCTTTCCTGGTAAGAATGGCCTTCATGAGTCACAAGCCCCTGAGATTATCATGAAATCTGGAGCAAGAACAGCTTACCTTCAGTGGAGAAGGATCACGTTAGGGAACACATAAACAGACCAAACAAATGCCTCCATGCCATCGGATGATATGCACCAAAGGGCACTGAGGAAGCTGACCCATGTTACCACAAGGCTACTCTCGATTATCCTGGAAAGGTCATGGTGACTGAAGGAGGTTCCTGGTAATTGGAAGAAAGCAAATTTCACTCCTGTCTTCCAGACTTGCAAGAGGGAGGACCTGGGAAACTACAGGCGTGTCAGGGTCACTTCACCTGGGAAGGTGATAAAGCAAGTCATTTGTTTAAAAACATATGAAGGACAGTAAGATGACTATGATTTTTTAAAGTGAAAACCAACCTGACTGACCTAATAGGCTTCCACAAGGAGCTAACTGGCTCAAAGGATGAGGGGAGTGCAGTAGGTGTTGTTTATCTTGACTTTAGCAAAGCTTCTGAAGCTGTCTGATATGACACGCTCAAAGACAAACTGATGAAGCACAGGGTAAGCTGGACAGTGAGCTGGACTGGAAACTGGCTGAACTGCTGGTCTTAAAGGATTGCAGCAGCACAAAGTCTAGCTGGAGGTCAGAAGGGGTTGGTACGGGGGCCAATACTGTTTAACATCTTCGTTAGTCACCTGGATGATGGGCCCAAGCACATCCTCCGCAAATTTGCTGATGATACAAAACTGGGAGGAGTAATAGCCGGGATGCCAGGGGGTTGTGCTGCCATTCAGAGGGACCTCGGCAGGCTGGAGAAACGAGCAAACAGGAATCGCATGAAGTTCAACAATGAGCAGAGACAAGTCCTGCCCCTAGGGACAAACAGCCCCGTGCACCCATAGATGCTGTGGGCTGACTGGCTGGAAAGGAGCTCTACAGAGCAGGCCCCAGGGGTCCCGGCGGACACCAAGGTGAACATGTGTCCTTGAGGCAAAGGCAACCAACGGCGCCGCGGGCTGCGTTATTAGGAGCTTTGCCAGCAGGTCCAGGGGTCTGATGCTTCCTCTCTACTCTGCCATGGTGAGACACCTGCTGAGTCCAGATCTGGCCTTCCCAGTATCAAAGACATACTGGTGAGAGTCCTGCCAAAGGCCACGAAGGTGACTAAAGGAACATCTTTCACACAAGAAGAGACTGAGAAAACCAGGACTGTTCAGCTTCAAGAAGAGAAAGCTCAGAGGTTATCTTATCAAAGTGTATAAAGACTTGATGGGAGGGAGTAAAGAAGACTGAGACTCTTCTCAGTGATACCCAGTGACAGGACAAGAGGTAATGGGCACAACAAAAACGCAGGAAATTCTATTTAAGCATAAGAAAAAAATCTCTATTACTGTGAGAGTGGTCAAATCAGGTCAAGTTTTCTGGGGAGCCTACATCCTTGGAGGTAATCAGACTCCAACTGGGCATGACCCTCAGCAACCTGCTGTAGCTGACACTGCTCTGAGCCAGCTGGTTGGACTGGATGATCTCCAGAGCTGCTTTCCAGCCCCAGACACTCTGTGATTCTGTGGGAGAATACAATATGAGGCACAACAGGATCAGATTTGTATTCATTCTGTGCCTTTTATTATAAAATACTGTAATATGGAATAGAAAACAGTAATTTTTTCCTGCATGGATTTTTGGCTGCAAGAGAGTAAGTAGAGAATATAATTCTTTTAACTGAATAACATACAAGGGTTTGAAAACTTACAGAAAAGAAATAATTATCTTCTTTGCACAGTTTTTGAATAGGGCTTTTAACTCAGAAAGAACTCTGAAAGTTCACCCTCTGTTTCATCTGACAGAATCTTTCCACTGGGGTATGGTGTAAATGATCTGATTCATCAAGTGTAGTTCCCTCTCCTGACCTTTCCTATGTAGCCTTTTAACAGACACTTTCCATTTCCTAGTGTTTCAATCTTGTACACATTTAATTTTTATAAAAATCTCACTCCTACCACTAGGGGATCTGCATTAACTCCTATTGACTTTGATGATAATTAGGCACATTTCAACTGCTCTGTCTCAGCAATACATATTTCTATTCTCTCTACCATGTCCATGGCAAGAGCTAGTTAATAAAAAAAAAAATCCTTTATTTTATCTTTCTAGTTTATTTCAGAGATATCTTCGACACTAGTACCATTCCAGAATTAGCCCTCTGCCTTTAAACATTTTCTTTATTTTTACAAATGCAACCCTGAATATTTTCAGTAAGTCTAGAGAAAAAATGTATTGAGTGTTCTTATCATCATAAATGTAAAACTCTTTTACTTAGTATGTTGAAGACCTGACATATGTCAACCAATTTGTCTATTAACTTTCAATAAAAAGTTGACTATTCTATAATTTTGCAGAGTTATCAAAAGGGTCTCATATTTTCCTTTTGTTGTTTTCTAAACACTAAGAATATTGCTTAAAACCACTAAACTTTTTCTGCTATATGACTTATTCATTGTAAATATGCGTGTATGCCAAAATAGTGTAGCTGCAGAGAGAAAGTTTTCTGATAAATAATGACTTCTGTATAGTTTCACAGACCTGATGGACAATATGGTAATTGTACTGGGCATAAGCCTTCCATCAGCTTTTGCTACAAGCCCTACTTTTAATGACTTTGCCTGACACGCAGGCAATTAATCACTGATATTCATGTGACAGAATATTCAGAAGATTGCAGAAGATACCTTTAGATAGGTAAGTTTTATACAAAAAGTGAAAAATCTTTTTGAATATGAAAGTATAATTAAAAATTTCCAGCTTTTTGTACTGAACACTTTGTCCATGAAAAAGAGCTGTCTCATTCTATCTGCAAAGGAGATTAGCTTAAATAATCTTCATTGTAGCCTTGCTCAACCTTGTCCTAAACACGCAGTGTAAATCAATCAGGAGGCTTTCAGCTAGAAAATTTTACTTAAACTATAATGTAATTTGCATGAGAATAATTTTATATATCATTTAATCTATCCCTGGATGCAGCTGGTGCAGTTTCTTTCCAAATTTGCTTATTTTAGGGTACATACTTGGTAATTTAACTCTTTCAGCATATTGCTGAACAATTTCTCTATTAAAATGATAAGGGGATGAAAAAGAGATAAATGTAGAAGACAATGAAGTAGTCCATTACAAAGAAATGCCATGAATACTGGGTATACCTTCAGACTGGCAATTCTGTGAATATTCATAAATGTTAGCAACAAAGACAGACGATGAAATACCAAGTCATGCTAATACCAGATTCAGTGTTCAGTGCAACATCAGCAGCAGCAAGTGGGATTAAGAGGTTCTCATGCACTCAGATGTCCCTGAGCAGGCACTCAACTTTGCTGATTTACAAGTCATGCTCTTAGCCAGATTAATGACATGAAGTGGGTTAAAAGAGGGTCCTCCTTTCTTTCCTCTTTTTCCTTTTTTTTGACACCTTTGCAGGCAGATGCTCAGGAGCGGCCACCTTCCTTTTCCTCCTCATATACGTAACTAATGTTACAGTTCACTGCTTATGTCTGTGTAGAAGGAAAGGCCTTCCAAGGATTTTGAAGCAAAGAACCTGAATAGAAACATAATGGCCTTGATTCATCCCACCTGAATTAGGCACAAGACTAAGTTAGAAGTCTGCTTGCCAAAGCTCGGTTTGTAGCAGTGGCAAGAGATAAATGACTTTAGGGAACAACTCAGGTCCTGGTGGGCTGAATAGCTCTTTAGAAATGCCCGTCTCTCATCAATGACTGTTTGCCTAGAGTCACTGTTAAACATTAAAAGGCTTTTTATTTTGTACATTTTTCCCTAAATTGCATGGAAAAGAAATGGAAAAAAATCTGAACTTTGATATTAAACACTGTGATCTGTAAAAGCTAAATCCAACCAGCTAGAAACAGCCCAGGGTAAATCTAAATCTGCAATAGGTATCTCTTTCCTCTCTCATCCTTTCTGCAAATGAATAACCTCTCTTTTTTTTCTTTTATTTCTTTTTTTCTTTTTTCATTCTTTAAATGTGAAAAACCAGCTTAAGCTTGCCACAAAAGATGGTTTGAACTGCTGGTTCTTTCTCAAGACAGAAGTATTAAAGGTTTCTTTTGTTCTTATGGGATCAACTTCCTAGCATCAAATCATCAGAATCTCACTTCTGGTGACAGTAGATTCATTATCCAAAATCCGTGGTAGATGTCCTCAGGTTTCTGTCTTTTTCTACAGGCCACTGATCTTGAGCTTATTATTCCATGTGTGAAAATTCAGAAGACCAAGATTTCATCTCACTTTGAAAGAATGAAGATGCTTAATTTGCAGTGTTTTAATTGGCCATGCATGACCAGAGCTAGCTGATTAAAATGTTTCTTCAGGGTTTTCTTGAACATTCATATTAAATACATTTTGTTACTATTTTAATCCCGTATTTCAAAATGCTTAACTAATTTATCTAATGTTAATTTGAGATGCCCACTAGTATGCAAACTAATTGGAAAGTACATTTGTAATGCTGGGGAAAATATTTCTTTTCCCTATCTTATGTATGGCAGCATATTAATAAAAAGGAGGGGGAGAGATGAAATAGGAAAGGAACAGATTCTTCTAAAAAAGAAGAAAAGAATTAGTTGAAACTGGGGAAGAAAATGAAAAGGGTACTGGAAACATACTGTTCATTTGAGGGGAAAGAAAGCAAGAGCTAAAATGGGAGTTAATATACAACCAGAGACTTTCTTCAGACACTTTTTACTATTCACTGACTCCCTATAAATTTCATTCTGATTTTTAGCAATGAGTAGTCAACATGTTCTGAGCTAATGTCCTTCCCTTGAGTTGTCAGTTAGTCAATAATGTCTTGATTTTAAATGCTTTCCAAACTGGTACATGTAGCAATGTAAATGAAAGTAAATTGAGATGAGATGGCATTCACATTCATCTTTCCAGCTTCTGCTTTGCCTTGATAAAAGGGAAAAAAAAAATTAAAAGGGACAAAACCAATGACAAGCAAATTTTAAATGCACTGTTTTGAAGCTAAAGTATGAACACTTTAAATTAACATAAAACTGTGTGTAGTAGTGAAGAAATGGGTTAAATCTTTAACCTTGTACAGTGCAGGGATTGATACAACGTATAATACATTTTTCTGAGTCATCTTGTGCCGTGGTTTAACCCCAGGCAGCAACTCAGCCCCACGCAGCCGCTCGCTCACTCCCCCCTAACCCAGGGGGATGGGGGAGAGAATTGGAAAATAAAGTAAAGCTCGTGGGCTAAGAACAGTTTAATAGAACAGAAAGGAAGAAACTAACAATGACACTAATAACAACAAGAAAAAATGACAATAATAATAAAAGGATTGGAATACACAA
>JAVKLA010000057.1:13065645-13081969 GCA_034782735.1 Sagittarius serpentarius
GGGGGTATTTGTTTTGTTGGGTTTGTGGTTTTCTCGGCCCCCCCCCCCCCCCAATCCTATTTTTCTAAGTGGCCCGGTGCTGAATCTTCTTTTTGTAGTTTGAAATCTGGTCAGTCGGGGTCTCCTCCAGCAGGCGGTAGCAATGTGTTAGCGTTCCTCAGTATGAAGAGGAGAATGAACTTTGCTTTCCTCTTTCTCCAGGCATTCCTGCCAGTAAACTGCCATTCAAGTGGCAGTGCCAGCATCTCCATCCTCAGTCGGCTTAGATTTCAAAGGAGGAAAAATAAAACACAAAATCGCATTCCTCATTCCGGGTCCTGTCCCACCTTAGCACTGAGGTAGCTTGTGATAGCTCTGAAGAGGTAAGTCCAGGGAGATAAGTGAATATACAGAATAGAAAGATTCTTAGGCACAATCCTGTTTGGGATTTTCTCTTGGCTGGTTTTCTGACCTGGTGCTCAATGCGGTGATTGTTGCGAGTCTCTGTTGGCAACTGAAGCATCCAAGGCCCCAGAGGTACACTGAACAGCAGCAGAGTCACCGGCATGACTACACCCTTCTCGCCACATCACTGCCCAGCCTTCCGGCTTCTTGTTCTCAGCTCTTCCCTTCTGGCTTATGCTATTCCTGCAAAAGTGTTTATGCGGCCCTAGCCTGACTCAGAGAAAAGGGTCAGAGGGGAAGATGAAGAAATCCTTATGGCTAAAAAGTACTGTATCAACCTATCTGTGCATTTTTACCCAAATTAGGTTCCAGAAGGTTTTCTCTGAAACTACACAAACACCTAAGCAGGCACAAGAATAAGCAGAAAAGGCTGGACAACTTGATTCTGTTTACACTGGCATCACTGGTGAAAAGCCTTTCAAGATAATAAAAATCTAAACTACTTTTTGAGTACCGTGCCTGAGGTTGCCCACAGAACTTTTATGGATAACAGAAGATTTTCCCTTTCCTATTAAGTATGTACCAAGTTTCCTGATGGATTGGTCCTATCTTCCTCCTTTTTTTAATCTGCTTTTTGAATTTTTCACTTTGTAGGATAAAATTTTTATATTACCTTTCTTTGTCAGAACAGCAGATGGCAGGTTTTTATAGTAAGTTGATTCATTTAGTAGGGTGAGGGGAAAGAAAATAATATTCTTTTCCCATTATACAATTCTTTCCCTCCTTTTTCCTTTAAATAATCCTCTGGGGAAAATGGTCCAGAGTTGCAAAATGAAATTTGGCCTAAGAATAGTTCTCACTGAAATGTAGCCTTTTCTTTGTTCCATACAAAATTAGTTTAACGTACTTTGGAAACAGTATTCTGAGTATGTAAGACAGAAATATTCATAGTTCCTCACAGTATCGGTTGGTTTCAGTTTTTGGGTTTTTTACTGTAAACATCACAAAATGAAATAGCATTATCCTCATTCCAGGACATCTTTTTAGAGGGAATAATAATTTTTTAAAGCATATTATATGATAAAGTTAATAGAAGTAGATCCCTGAGGTATCAAATTTGCTTTGAAAAGCAATTTCTTTTTGAAAGACGCTTTTTTCTAGTTTGTTTTTTTTTTCTTCTAAGAGCTGCTGAACAACAGCTTTCTAGTGTTTGGAGCTTTCCAAACAAAAGTGCAGGAATAGCCACCTTAATAGATGCAATAAATCTACATGAGACAATTCTGCTAATTTAACAAATTTATTGAAGGAGATTTTGCATTAATTGAGTTCTGATGGTAAACTGTCTGTTTTCAGTCTACATATATTCTCACCACCAAAGGTGGGTCCATTTGAGTCACCTTCATACATCTGTATTGCATGTGTTTACCTCAGAGCTAATTTATAGCTTGGTTTTATAGCCAAGGAAGTAAAATGACACTTTGAAGTGACAGTTAATTTTATCTCATGGCAGATGCCTAAATCTGAACCTCTGAACTCTGTAGAGTAGCCTGTTTCTCTCTAGTTAGTTAGAAGGGAGTCTAGATAAGATCAGTAGATGTTCATGTGACATGCTATAACTTAAGCCATATTTTACCAACTAATATCTCTACCCTTTCTTACTCAACAAGGACCTGCCAAATCAGTTAGTTTAAAGTCAAATAACGTAAAGTGAGATCCCTTGAAGCAGTTTAAAAGCCAGCTTTGGAGGCTTGCAAAGTTTGAGCTGTACTATTAGAGGTATTCTAGGGTAAACTACACACATGTGAAATGGGACCAAATCTGGAGATTGTTCAAACTAGCTGTGGGGAGTGCATTGAGTTAATTAATTGTCATCTAATTTGGCAATCAGCTATCTTCAGGAAATTTATCATATTTTTAGACAAGTCCTAACTAACTTCCCTGACCGAAGAATGTAACTAACAATTTTCTTTTTTCAGCCTCTGAATTTTCAAATAATAAGAATATGGCAGAGGTTATAGAAAACAGTGACTCTGAACCAACCTCTTGAAAAATCTTTTGACAGCCAGCTGGAGGAAAGCATGCACAGCACAACAAAATACTTTTTATACCCTGCTGACTTTAAATCCAGTAGCTTAGGCACCAGTGTCAGCCTGGCACACAGTGGAGCAGCACAACGTTCTCGGTCGTGTCCTCCTAGTCCTTTAGGCAATATTTGGTTGTGTGTGAATGACACAGAGTTTTAAATGGGACAGTGAGGTGAGTTCAGCTTGGTTACAGCATTTCTCAGGTAAAGTGATGCAGCACAGAGGAGAATTACTGGTTGAGGGAGTAGGGTGGTGGTAGGGGACAGTGTGCAACAGAAACACTGCATGGGGCAGGCTACGGGCAAAGGCAAGAGAGACTCTCCTTCTGATAGCCTGTTCTCTACATTCTCATGTCCTTTCTCATAAAATCTCTATGGATTTTCAGTCATTTTTCTAATATCAGCACAGAATTCAAGTTTACTGTGTGGTTACAATTATGAGGTAGCTGGGGATCAGGGTTGTCCTTGCATGCACACCTAACGCAATTAGTTATCATTTCCCTGGGTGGTCTAGAAACTTCTTTGAGGCAATAAAGTGACTTGAGAAAAGTAACTGAAATCCTAACCATCTTCACAGAAATGTGTTTGACTTACTATTACAGGAATCCTTAAGATGGGAATTTCCGTCAGCCGTGGAGATTCCCCCCAGGCAGTCCCAGCTCTGGATAGACTCATTGATAAACATTCTTTGTATGCTTAAATGTCCTGGGAGAAGAATCTGGCTGTCCCAGGGACTTCTGGAGGTTGTTTCTGCTGCAGAATTGACTAAATTGTGCATAGATTAAATATATGTAAATAGTCAGGAATGGACACATACAACAGCCTGTTGCATTATTTAAGATACAGTAGGCTGTGGAGTAGTTGGGATATGGTTTGCTTGTAGTTTAAGCTAGTCAAAGGAAACAGATCATGTATAAACAGAAGTAGTCACAGTTTGTATGAGCCAACTGGTTATAAGAATTCACCAGAGCAGCAGTTCAGGGAGTCTCATCAGACTTAGCCAGAGACTCCTTTGTGTCGACACCTGTAATGGAGACTGCCATCACCAGACAGTGAACGACCACCCTGTTTCAGAGATTTGATTCACCACATGAGTGTTACCCTTGTAAAAGATGCAATACATTGGTGTTATAATAAATACTTCAGCCGTGTGTTTCTGTGCAACAGCACATCATCCCGTGTAACGACTAACACCAGTCTGAAAGCGTTGGCCCCACCGCAGTAAGCGGGCAGCAGGCACAGCTTCACAGACAGCAAATTATTCCAGGACGGCCATGGCAGTATCTGCCTCACAAAACTGTTCTTTTCCTGCCATGCAGCCCCCTCCCCTAACTTTGCTTACAGCATTGCATCCTTTCCTAATGTCAACAACTTCCTTCGAGCCCTTGTCCCCATCATACTATCATGCCTGTACCACAAATCCAGCATGTACTGTATGCGCTGATTGTAATGATGCCAGATTACAGCGTACCAAAGCTTCTCAGAAAAGATTTTGCTTCCTTCAATCATCTTTCCTGAATACACTTTTAAACTTATACTGCACTCTGATTACATTGCACAGTTTGGCCCTAGATTATGAAGACAAAGGCAAAATGTATTTTAGCCCATATAATACACATTGGACGCTTTCCTAAAATTCCCATTACAGAATATAAATAGAGATGTGATGTTTAGTCAGCTTTTACTGTTTGAGAACCACTGAATCTGAATGAAAATTCATTGGCAGGAACTGCGTTTGGTGGTGTTTGTCTGTGGCAACACTTCACATCCTTATTATGGAGCAGGCACCTAATCTGCTTAGCCTGATCCAGCCTGTAAATTTGCTGCTTGATTGAATTCTGGTTTTAGTGTTGATGATATCCCTGGGACCATGAACATCATAAGATAGCTGCCAAGAACTGATCAGCTAAATGGAGATATGAGAACAGTGAATGTCAGAACAAGCAAAGATATGTAAATTAGTGACATGATACCCCAAGAAACAGAGAGGGGAAGTAAGCTTTCATGAAAGAATGCTTCAGATCAACAGCACTTAAGGTTTGGAAGTGGCTGCTATGCTGACTCGTTCTTCTACTGTTTTATTTAAATTCAGGCAATCTACGGTATGTGTCTGGTTACAGGAAAGGATTTCTGAGCCCAGAGCAAATAACTATTTCACATAATCAGATTTTCAATAGCAGCTGGTCTCTGAGGTGAATCAAAGGTAAATTAGAAAAGCTAATGCTTCCCCTACTCCCCACCCAGATATGTGTGAAGATCCTGTGTAAAAAATATTAACTTACAAAATACTTCAGCCCCACTGACAAAAAATTAATTCAAAAGAGGGGAAAAATTCCAGTGTGTATTGTTACTTTCTCTTTTCTCCTCTTTCTGTTGAATTTCTCCTAACTTCAGTTTAATTAAATGAACTGACACTTTGTGATAAATTATTAAACTAGGTAATTATAACTAGGCTGGTCATAGCCATGGAAGAAACAGCAAGTGTCACTTTTTCATCCTTTATATCATTTGTCTAACTAGGCAACAAGTTATGTTTTGACCACCAGCTCTCCAACATACCTAGTTTACTGTACAGAGGTTTCTAGATGTACCTATATTCCACTATAGTGGTGGGAACGAAACATAAAGGAAATGATGGGTTTGAGCTGAAAGCAGCAGCAAAAGAGCAATACTTTTTAGCTTTTTAATCTCAAGGATTAAGTGATCCTTGCAAATTCTAATTATGAAGCTGAGATGTCATGCTAGGCTTTGCAGCAGCGTAGTAATTTTGGAGAACACAGAACAAGTGAGGAAATCTTTCGATTGCTGGAGAGACCAAATGGTAGAGATGACTAAAATATAGTTCTTCCTAAAATTCGGTATTCAAAATTGCCTTGTTCATTGTTTCCAAAATTCCTTACTGGAAGGCTAGAGTTGTTTCTTTACCATAAAAAGAACTTAGATCTCAGTCCAGCAACATGAATTTCTTGAAGGCAATAGCCTCTAGGCAATAATTACTGTATTGGTAATATACAGGAAATTAATGAATAAGGTCCTAAATGTTTGATATATATTCGTAGAATCATAGAAACGTAGAACGGTTTGAGTTGGAAGGGACCTTCAAATATCAGCTAGTCCAACCCCCCGCCACGGGCAGGGACACCTTGCGCTATATCAGGTAGCTCAAAGCCCCATCCAACCCGACCTTGAACACTTCCAATGATGGGCTATCCACACCTTCTCCAGGAAACCTGTTCCAGTGTCTCACCACCCTCATCATAAAAATTTTCTTCCTTACGTCCAATCTGAACCTACTCACTTTCAGCTTAAAAACGTTACCCCTTGTCCTGTCACTGCAGGCCCTGGTAAAAAGGCGCTCTCTGTCTTTCTTATAAGCCCCCTTTATCTACTGAAAGGCTGCAATAAGGTCTCCCCAGAGCCTTCTCTTCTGCAGGCTGAACAAACCTAGCTGTCTCAGCATTTCTTCACAGGAGAGGCGTTCCAGCCTTCTGATCATTTTTGTGACCCTCCTCTGGACCTGTTCCAACAGGTCCGTGTCTTTCTTGTACTGGGGACCCCAGAGCTGGACGCAGCACTGCAGGGGGGGTCTCACCAGAGCGGAGCAGAGGGGGAGGATCCCCTCCCTCGGCCTGCTGGCCACGTTGCTTTTGATGCAGCCCAGGATGTCACTGGCTTTCTGGGCTGTAAGCCCGTATTACAATGAAGAACCCAACATGCTCTTTCTCTTTTAGAAAGCCAATTAATTAATTAATTAATTAAACATAAACTTAGAATTTTCAGTATTGACAGTTATAAGTATATCCCTTTGAATTACATCTCACTTAAAGCTTTGGTAGATACCTCACTGACTAAAGAGTAGAACACATTTCTTTAGCAAACTGTAAACAACTCAGGAAATCATTAATAACTGATTTTAGTTTATTTGACGAAATCTATTTCCCCTGGTTGTTTTGTCTTCCTCAAGTAAAGCTTTTTTGTGACAAAGCACTGTTCTATAGCAAGTTGCCTATGCTAAATCAATTAAGCTCCACTATGTAAGGTGTGGATTTTTAGCCAGAGGATTGACATTTGATGGACTCGTTCATTAGTGCATTAACAAAGAATTAGAAGACTATGTTAATTTTGGCAGAGCTATCTTGAAGTGTTTTGCTAGATTTATCTATTTCTGCACCTGTTTGAGTAACACCAAGGATTCTATTTTTCAAGTTTATGTGTCAGTTATTTTGTGTCCCATTGAAGAAATACTGGACTGGCTGAGGACCCTTTAGAAAGCATATAAACCACACTATGTTAGAAAAATGCACAAGTGCATCGTTGATAACTGTATTTTTCTTTTTACTTTACGAGGAATGAGAATATTTATGCCTCAGATCTACTGTTTGCTGATTTAGCAAGGCTGACACTGGATGTTAGTATCAGTGACAAGCACTTTAATATTTTAATTTCCTACTGTTTTATTTTTGCCTTCCTTCATCTTCTGAGAATTATGGGTTTTTAAGATGAGGAAAACATACCAGCATCCCTTTTTTCATTCATGCATCAATTTAATTGATGCTCCGGAACTGTCTGCTACTATGCATGCAGAGGGAGTTGATTACTTAAAGCGCATTAGCTCCTAGAGAAATAATCTATTTTTTGTTTTGAATTTTTCATAGATGAAAAAGTCATTCTTGTATATACATATAAATCAAGTTTTTAAGTTAATTCTGTAACTGTTCTTATCAGGACTCTCTTTTATTCTTTTGTTTTGCTTAATTTAACTAACTTTTGACAGTGGTGCCTAAACAGATTACAATATAACAATATAGTCCATTTCCCAGAAGCTATTCCCATAGGCAGAATAAAAAGAGAAGAGGACAACTTCCTTTTCCCTGTATGTGCTTTCTCTCTCTCTTAGCCTTTTTATTGAGATTCCTTTCCTCTTAGCCTGTACATAGAAAAGCTCCACCTGAGGAATGGATGCTGCATGTAACTTAACTCATATTTGGCTGTAACCGAATTGTTTTTAATCATAGTTTGTTTGATAGCACTGTACTCTGTGTTCATGCGTGTCTTCCAAAAGTCTTTAGAGCTCTTGGTACACACTTTGAAGCTATTTTTATGAGCAGGGTCTAGGACCATGTTCTTTTCCCAAGGCCAGGTGCCAGAGGCTGGCTGTATCTATTTTATAGAATAATTGATGCTGGATCATACCTATGCTCCTTGTGATACCCTGTGGTACTAAATATTTTTATTATTTTTGCTAACTTTTACCTTTCTGAATGTGTTTCTTTCAGTAATAAGTGTCTGAAATAAGGTTAGGACTGTATTGTAGTCCATCAGAGGGGTTGCAGGCATCGCATGTGTAGAAGCAGAGCATGAAAGGCCTGTGGGAGCTGGAGAACATAACACTGGCCAGAATATGGTACTGAAGAGCCACATAGGGTAGAAGGTGCCTTGCACTTTGCAGGCTTGTCCATGATGATTTATGATGGCCTGAACTGAAAAAAAAATTCAGTAATTATGATAACCTTAAAACCATAGAGATGGCGGCTGGTCTAGTGACTCAGCTTGGTTACTGCACCTGGTTTTGCTTCAATGTATGGATTTACCTTGCAGCCTGTTGAAAGAAGTGTAACTAACACACATAATTTATCTTTCTTTTTTTTTTTAATTCAACATCTTTAAAAAAATGGATGTTAGATAATTTCAGAATAAATATGTGAAGGTTTTTCTCCATCATTTGATTAAAATATACAGCCTTATCACTTCTTATTGTCCTATCCATATTATATCACATAGCATCCAGGTGCATGGACAAAATGTAAGTGAAATTTTTAACGAGCTTGTAGGCTATCCTTATAGAATCTCAGTTCACCTGCCTAATGAAGTTGATCACTTTACTCAGCTGAAATGGATAGGATAGGCAGGCTATTTGCCCTTCTTTTTTTTTTCTTTATTTTCAATAGAGAAATATTGTTAACAGATATTTAGCATATATTCCTCAGATTCTGATCTGCAGGTCTATTACCCACTTATATTACCTACTCCACATACATTGTTTCAATTGAGATGTAGTTCTTCCCTACAGTTACTCTTTTGCATATCCTATAAATTACATCCTATTTTTCCAACCTTTTCCCCAATTCATTAAGACTCTTCTGAATTATTGGCCTTCCAACACCCTGGCAATCTCTTCCAGCTTAGTATCATCTGAAAATGTAATAAACATTTTATTATTTCCTGCCTTATCAGGTCAAACTTGACAATATTCTATGGCTGCAGACACAGGTTCTTAGTTTAGTCATCCTTTCTTTGTGCTAGTGAAACAGTGGTAGTATTATCTTTTTGGAACCATTTTTACATCTGGTACAACAGCTTCCTCCAGACCATGTTTTCTGAACCTGATTAAGAGAATGTCATGTGAGACAGCGTCAAAAACCCCACTGGAGTCAAGAAATGACATCTTTTTTGTCTCTTGCCACAAGGCCTGTTCCTGTGTCATAGGAGGAAATTAGATTGGTTTGACACAGGTTGTTGTTGACGAATTTGTGATGGCTGTTTTATATAATGTCCTACCCTTGTGTAGGACATTACCATAAGATAAGAAGAAACGGTAAGTACAGAGAGAAAAAACATTATCCAGGTATGTGCTTTTTTTTTTTCTTCCAAGTTTAGGAGGGTGTGGTGGTGCGGTCCCCCCGAGCCACGCTGCGATATCATGACCAGGCAGCGCTGTGTTCTTGTGCAGTGAGTTGGGACAACCCGGTACTTTCTTATCCTGGCTAGGGTACAGTGAGTCAGGACGCTTAGGCACTCCCTAAGTGCACCCAAAACTCCTGTTGCCTGTATCCGTACCTGAAACTCCCGCTGCTTGGATCATGGCCCACCTATGTGGTTGCATGACAAGAGTTATGGCCAGAATAGAAATACACTTGACCAAAGTCAATCATCTTGAGAACCGATAAACAGCAGTCCCAAGTGAGTCCCTTTGAGCTCTCCTGAACCACAGCGGGCTGTGACCAGTATCTCCCTTGCAGTGGGACACCTCCCAGAGCTCACAAGCTCTCCAGTTTGCAAAAATGGAAGGACTGTTGCCAAAAGCTGACAACGGGACCTGGGTTGATGCCCTTCATTTCTTGAGGCTCAATGCTTCACCAGTTGAGAAATGCTGAAACATTTGAAGTGAATATTTCACTGAACTCAAGGGGAATTTTTAACAGGTATACCTTTTTTTATAGATACATACTTTTGTGTCTGTATGTGTGTGTGTGTGAATTGACCCAGGTATTGAACAGTAAGTATAGTATAAATATTGCCATTTCAAATCTATAATTAAATCAATGTTGTTATTGCAGTAAATTCTATTGAATCACTTCGCAAACGTTAAATTAGTCAATGATTGAGTGCTGCTAAACATTGCGATTCACTTTAAACTGTTAATGAACCTTAGACTGCTGCTACACACATACAATCCCTTAAGACATAAACTGTTGACCAAGTCTGGGACTAGGGGTGGGTCCAGCCGCACCTAAGCTCCATCAGGAGTTTAGAAAGCAAGGGGGTCTTCTCTGAACCTCATGACTTAACAGGAAGGTCTCCCTTACCCTTTTGCATCTTCGGTCTCTGTATAAATCATTCTAGTTTGATTCTAACTTGGTTTTCCTTTGTACACTTCATCCATGTACTAAGTAAGAGAGTGAACCTTGCCATCAAACTTTGTGAATTCATGCTTTTATAAACTCCTATTAAATCACTTTTGCTAATACCCTTGACAGTGAATCTTTAAGTGGCCCAAACCACTCATTCATGACAGAAGGACACTGATTTTCAGTGATTTCAGTCTCTCTGAACCCCATGATTTTCTTTGTCCGTTTGGCATACATATTTTCTGTTTCAAAACAGCTACTTGGAATAGCCTCTTGATTTCAGGTTCAGTCCAAACATATAGCCTTTAAAATGAACACCCCCTATTTCTCATTGGTCAGTTGCATCTGGTGCTACAGGGACCATTTGCAAGGATTGGTTCCGCAGGGAGACCAGTGCTTAAACAACTGAAAAACTGGCACCGTAGGGAATAGCTTCCACTTCCAAGGAAAGTGAAATTTAAGTTTTTTGGTGTTTTTGAAGAATGGCGTGCAGAATGCTGTGCAGAGATGCAATTCAAGTTATTCTTTACCAGAATATTTTCATCTGGAAAACTTGGATATCCATGTTTATCTCACAGGTATTTCCAATAGACAAATCACATTTAACTTAAGCTGCTTAGGCTAATACAGAGCTTCCTCAGCTCTTACTCCTTCAGTTTACATGGTGCAACCTCTTTTCAAGAGCATGATATATAATGCAAACAAATAGCATAAGAAAACAGGGAAGGCGAAGTTAGTCTTGGACATACTTAAAATGCTTCAAATGATTTAAGTCATTATGTATTATAAGGTTATAAATAAATATAGAAATAATATATGAAGACTAAAAAATATATACATATATGAATATAAGAATATATGCAGAAGATAAAGTATATATATTAGAATATAAAATATGGTTTTAAAGTGTTTTAATAAAGTGTATTTTAAGTATGGCATTATTAATAAAGAATATGCATACTATAATCCCTTAAAATAAATGATCTATCTCATAAGAGCTTCTATTCTATAGGAATTATCTGGTTGTTATATTGTGAAAGAAAAACAGTAGAGTATACTTTCAAGTTTTTGAGCTCAGGCTACTCCTCAGGCAATAACACTACATTTATCACACACAATCCAGATTAAAGCTATCAGTTTATGACTTTTAAAAATTTTCAGAGAACTACAATGCAGAAGAAAAATCAAACTGCTTTTTATGCAGAGGAGGTATTAGGACTAGGGGTAAGAAATGTCTCTTTTCTGAAAACTGCTTGGCTTGCAGTATTACTTGAATTATGTCAGTGTCCTTTCCCTGTAAGCACTACCACCTGGGTACTTAGGCAATTGTTTTGTTTGTCCTCAGACCTGCTCTACTTAAAAGTAATTGAGAACCATTTTGGCTGTTAGCAGGATGTGCTAGGAATGTGTTTGCTTGGCTAAACAACCTCTGTTATACTACAAGTCATGAAACGGTCATGAAAATTTGTGAAGTTCCTTTTAAAGATTAGTGATTTTCAATGGCAATTTTATATTCTTTTTAGTAACATGTATTTATTATATACAGTGATACTGCTATGACTTTGTAAAGCCAAGCACAACATACAGAAAAATATATAGTAGAAAGAAAGCCTCAAAATAACATTACCTGTTCCTTCCATTTTCACATTCCTTTATGGAAAGTTTAGATCCCACTGGGAAGCTTGTTATAGCCCAGATAATTTGGTAATAGGATTGCAGGATAATACTTCTTTAAATCAATTGAAAGACACCTACTGATTTCAGTTGGCCTCAGTCTCTAAATAATGGCTTTCTAATTCCAAGATCATTTGAGCAAGACTTATGAGAATCTACTTTCACATAGAATAAGTTTTCACTTTAAAAAGAGAGTTCCCTACAGATTTAAAACAAAACAAAATACACGAACACAAAAAAAAACCACAAAAAATGTATGGAAATTTGACAAAATTTTTCTAGTCTTCTGTCTTGGTCTTTTTTGTCCCACCGGTACTTTTGATGCTCATTGCAAGGGTACAAGATCTACCTAAGGAAACAGACAAATGAGATTCTGACTACATATGTATAAAATACGGGCAAGTACTAGTCACATTAGTGTTGATGTTTAAGGTCAATACAGAGAAACAGGCATCTTAAATGCTTGACTCGGGTGACTTACATAGAAAAAAATTGTGTCCTAGAATTTTCTGTTTCTCATCTCTTACTGTGAATGAAATCCAGATAGGTGGATGTGGACACGTACATATGCAAATACATATATATGTACATGTTCGGATAAGTCCTCCAGGAACTTCCAGACAAGCAAGTAAAATACGTAATGTCCCATTCGTTGCAATGGAAGACAGGGCCCTGCAGAGGCCTGTAATGTTGAACTAGCACAGGGTCCAGCTGTGCAGCAGCAGTGAGAGCTGCACAGCCCGTCACTCTCTTCTGCTTCACCCTTCTCCTCATCTGTGCTTGCTGCATTCATCTTTGTGGGATTTTAGAGTGTACAGCAAATTTCATATGAAAGGAAGGGTTAATGACTACACTGTCAAGTTATTTTAGTCACCTGGGAACTTAGGCTTTTCATCTCCTAAACAGTGAGGTAAGACCAATCAAAAATTTTAAATGAAAACTCAAATGCTCTTAAACAATGTTACTGCATGTGAGAAAATTTTATTAAACAACACGGAAAGTCAATGGTGCACATCTTTTCACAACTCAGATGCAGCAAATATCAATTAGTAACGCATTGTGAGCAAGATCATATTTTCTCATCCTTACTGAAAAGCTTTTTTTTTGGGTTACTGTTTCTGTGGCTGTTAGTAAAGTTTGCAGATTTTGTGGGTCACAGTATGGGATCACAATGTTAAGCTTACTCTGTAACAGGCTGAGGTGCTCTTTGGCTGTGTCTGACTTTTATGACTGTTAATTAGTTGTTGTATGTGAACCACTTAATAATAAAGCAAACTTTTGCTCTTCATTCCTTCATTTGAACTTTTTTTGAGCAATTATTTCATCTTCTACTGTGCTTGGGTCTTCTCATATATTAACATCATCAATCATTAGGAATGTTAAAAGGTGCTTTGCTTCTCCTTGATAAATGCTAAATTATAAATGTGGACAGAGATGCGCCTAAGTAATTTTAAAGCAAAGACAGTAACATAATAAATTTCCTGGAGAAGTTTAGAAAGTCAGGTTAGTCTTTGAGATGTGAATATTTCTGTGAATCTGGGACAAAGTTTGTAAAAAAGAAGATGGATATAGTTGCACAGAAATGTAATGTCATTAGTCAGCATGACATTAGTCCTGATGAGATAGGTTTTAAATGCTTGTCTTCTCTTCTTTACAAGAGAATTTTCTGAAGATATTTATTTTAAAGATTAAATCAAAATGGATGACAACATAGAAGCCTCATCAAGGTGATTTTACGTGGAAATTATTCTTATCTCCTAATAGTACCAAGCCTTTTTTCCTAACGTCGTTTCAGATTGAAAGGCAAACAGAAAACAGCCGTGGGAGAAGAGCAGAAATACTGCACATTGACCCATCACATTAGGGGCCACAGACATGCTGCATCAGCAGTTTCATTTGTTGTTTGAAGCAACAACATTTTAGATATCACTAATCATTTACAAATTACTAATAGAACATATTGTCAGAAAGGAAAGTGCTTTTGCCAGCAGTGCTATGCAAGACATTACTGTATTATTAGATTTCTAGCTGAATTCAAGGATTCAGTCATTAGTAAGACTAGCAGTTGCCTTAGTACCTCTTGCTCTGGGTGGCGACTAACAACTATTTAGCCTTACTGATTTATACAGAGGTCTGAGAAAGCACTTTATCTCTCTTTCTTAGCTACTTGGTGTCATGTAATACCAAACTCCCTAGAGACCATGGCAGGGGGTGGTGGTTGCGCTTGCACAGTCATTTGACACACGGAAAAGTTTGAGAAATAGGTATTGCCTGCAGATAAATGGAAGCTGGGACAACAGGAATCGTTGTTCATAGAGGAGAAATACTTTCACTGAATTAAGACAGCAATAACCCTAGAAGGAAGGTACTTGAAAGGGTGGAATAGAAGGGTTTAACAGAAACCAAGAAGGAGTTTGTCTGTGTATGTGTGTGTTGGTTGGTTGGTTTGTTTGTTGGTTTGTTTGTTTTTTTGTTTGTTTGAAAACCACAGGATAACAATTTCATACAGATAAATAATTTTTCCTTTGGTAAGAGCAGATGCAACATCCTGTATAGGGAAGTGTCCTAGGCACAGACAAGGGAAGATGCACACTCCTTCTTTGTGAGGAGGAAATTCTCCATGGTACATATTTGAAAGAAACTTGGTAAGGGTACAGATTTTATACTCTATAAAGGTATGAAGAGACCTACTGTTTTCTCTTTCTCGGAATCCTTATTGGTATTTTTCCAAAGAGACACATTCAGCCTATACTTTCCTAATACAAATACTAAAACTTCCTACAATTTGTCACTGTATAATTTTAACATTAATAAGTTAGCACTTTGATAAATGAAAATTTGCCTTTCTTACGAATATCAAAATCAATTTTCCTCTGTAATAGTTTTAAAATTGCTAGGTCTTTTATTGTGATCATATGTAATGTCAATAACCTTTCTGTTATTAGTTTAATTGGACAATCACAGAAAATCATAGGATCACAGAATGGTTGAGGCTGGAGGGCACCTCCGGCATCTAATCCAACCTCCTGCTCAGAGCAGGGGCAGCTAAGGCAGGTTGCTCAGGGCTGCGTCCCGTTTTCTTTACTTCCTCCTTCCAGGTGTTTATGCACATGGATAAGATCCCCCTGAGCCTTCACTTTTCCAGGCTGAAGTGTCCCAGCTCTCTCAGCCTCTCCTCGTATGTCAGATGCTCCAGTCCTTTATTCATCTTTGTGGCTTTTCATTGGATTCACTTCAATACGTCCATGTCTTTCTTGTACTGAATGATGGGGCAATTTTTCCTTTGCATCAAGCAGATAGTTGAGGAAAATAAATATGACAGAAGAAAGAGTACAGCTGCCAAAAGTGACAAGTTTAACAAAGCAAAGACTGTTACCGGCTTGTAGCAGTACTATGGCAGGACTGCAGTTATACTACGGTATTGACAGAAGGTGGCAGTGTCTAGGGAGAACTGGTAATCCACAGTAAAAAGGGGAAGAAGCTTTCTTGAATATTTAAAATGCCTGAGTGTTTCTGTATGTTTATTATTATAAACATATCCATCTATTACTAAGTAAATATCAAGACAAGCAGAAAGATGAAATAGTAGTTCTTAGTGAGAAAATGCCATTTGATTCACGACGTGAAAACCAGCTCTTGTGACTGGTTCCTTATTTGTTTATTAACTGAAATTTATCTCCTTTGGTCAAAAACTGTATGCACCTCACAAACATTTTGTCTGTTATTAAATAATTTAATCTGTATGAAGAGCTTTCAAAATGTTTTAACTTGTACCCACTTTTGTCTCTTACTGCCTTATCCGCGGATGAGAGAACCGTAACAATGGCACACGTTAAACAGAGCTTATCTGCGTGAATCTCTGTCCTTAGTTTTGTCTCTTCCAGCTCTATGGACTTCAGAGAGAAACAAAAATTATGGTTGGACGGACAACTTCTGGCCTCTGCAATCCAGTATCTTGTTGAGATTAATAATAATAAAAAGTAGACCAAATAACCAAGGTGTTTGGAACTTTAGACACAATCTACTTCAGCCTTCCACAAAAAGATGTACCTATATATACACTTACATGAGGATTGTCACATATTTGAAAGAGACTTTTTTTTATTTTCCTTTTTCAGTCTGACCAAGAATTGCTGGTATTCTTCAGACAACGCAATGCTAGACACGTTTCTATCATTCAAAGCCTTGATGAAGTTCCAGGTTCAAGAGATCTTAAAACAGACACCAAAGTGGGACCTAATGGTTTTGAGGGATTTTTAAACATACATTATGTTCAAGCCATGAATCATTCTTTCTTAAGGAAAGCCAGTAAACACACTACAAGACTATGATCTTGACATTTATTCTATAGAGGAACAGATACAAAGACAAGTCAATAGGATTCCCTTCAGCATACTAATACAAATTAGCTAGGAAAGGATGAGAAACTCTTTGCCCCATGCTACAGCAAAACCACCGAATCCCTCCTGTCTTAGGTTACTGTCCTGGTTTCGGCTGGGATAGAGTTAATTGTCTCCCTAGCAGCTGGCACAGCGCTGTGTTTTGGGTTTAGGAT
>JAVKLA010000057.1:13100552-13111917 GCA_034782735.1 Sagittarius serpentarius
CCACCCTCATGGTCCTCCGACTCAGGGGACCGGGCAGCCCAAGGTCTGTGGGTATTATTGAAGGCTGAGGCAAAAAACATGTTGAATGCCTCTGCTTGTTCTTCAACCCTATTAGTCAGATGACCATCTTCAACAAGTACCGGTTTTGCTTTGCTTGCATTTTGCCTTCCTTATTAAACGATCTTCATCACTATGAGTTTTCTCACTTTTACCTTTCTGATTCTCTCGCCCATCTCACTGGGGAGCAGTGAGCGAGTGGCTGGGTGGGGCTTAGTTGTCTACTGGGGTTAAACCATGACATATATCAACAGCAAAACTTTCTTCCATAGCTAAATTTGTATTTTAATATTTATATCCAAGAAAAGAACTTCTAATTTTATGCATATACTTCTAAAATCGTTTCCACAGAGATATAGAAAGGAGAAAGGAGAAATATTTTACAAGTAGCTTTACACAGGATAAATACTCTGCATAAAGGTTCCCCCAATTCACTTCTGTTACTAATTTTTTGTGTTTCAACAGTCACTAGCATCCTTGGCAATACAAAAGGCAATGGGCACAAAAGGAAACATGGGAGATTCTGTTCGAACACAAGGAAACACTTTTTTACTGTGATGCTGACAGGTTGTCTAGAGAGGCTGTGGGGTCTCCACCCTCGGAAGTATTCAAAAGCCGCCTGGAAATGGTCCCAGGCAGTCTGCTCTACCTGGTTCTGCTTGAGCTGTAAGGTTTGACACGATGAGCTCCAGAGGTGCCTTCCAACCTCAGTCGTTCCGTGGTTCTGTGAAACCTGAGAACAGAAAACTAGGATCTGTAGGCCAAACCTTTCCCTTTGAGAGGAGCAGCACAGTCAAATGTTTCTCTTTTTTTTATTGACTCTGTAAGAACATAACATTGCGAAGGGTGTTCTGGATCATTGGGTTTGAGTCCCTGTCTTCTGTAGCCAAATACATCATACAGTAATATCCATAAATACATCGATTCTCAATATAACCCCCCCCTGCCTCTTCACAAGCGGCTCCAATATCTTTCCTAAGGGTCAAAAATATTAATCTGATTTTCAGCCAAGATAATTCATTAAAACTCATTACTTATAGGTAAATTGGCGCGGTTCAACTTCTCCCCATGGGAAATTTTCTCCATTCTGTACACACAAGGCATAGCTATAGCAGTCTGCTTAGCTGCATATCTGGATTTGCATAGAAGCAGTGGGAGACACTTGGGTAGTTGTAAGCATGATAAAAAGCTTTCAGACTTATGGCTGGATTGCCCAGTGGCAAGCTGCCAGCAGATTTCCAGTAAGAAAGCTGTGGCTTAAGTAGTTTTCTCCTTAATGATTACCTCTCAATGAATTTATAGAAACGCTGCTACACTAACGTGGTTTGGCAAAGTTATAACACGCCTCCTTTCGTTTTTACCCTTCTAATTGATATGTATCACAAACAAGCAAGTTCAGCAAATAAAGAGATGCAGAAACACCCCTGCACATTCACCGTTAGTAGGGCAGTGTCTAGAAATATCTCTTATGTGCCTCATGGCTGTCTACACTGAAATATTTGCTACCAACCTTTCTGCTGTCGGACTGACATCAGCAGATGATGCAAAAACTCCAGGTCCAAACCCCTTTCTCCAGGGAACATTTTTTTTTAAGTTACAGTAAAAACAGGCAAACAAATCGAATGCACACACAGGAGTTTGGAGGTACTTTTTTTAGTGTGTATGCACACTCAGGAGTAACTCGACTTACTGGGAGTAGTACTATTTTTAATAAGCCTCACAAATAGAAATTCGTAATGGCTGGCATCTCAGAAATTCAGGAATTGTGGCATGTGCTGTTCAATGATAAATGAACAGAGAGACATCCTCTGAAGTGAGCAGTCTCAGTGGCCCATATACACTTTGCTTTCTTAGGGCCAGATGGAGAGAAACGGTAATGTAATGACCTTCTCCCTAAAGATTCAAACACCTGCAATCCAGCAGGGAATGTTGCTAATGTACTGCTGGCCATATAATTGCTGAACAGGTGTTTTCCAGTCAAAGAATGCAACAGAAACAAGCTTCCAGGACAGCTGCATTATGAACATTTCAGTCTGCTCACTATTAGGCTACAGAAAATGCTGAGGTTTTATACATATATGTATGTATGTATATGTTTATATATATATGTGTCTTCTCATTTTTAGTTTTGTAATGGGAAGTGATGCTTGCAGAGAAGGAAGAAGGAACGTGGAAAGAAAGACATTAAGAAGTCAAAATACAGATCATTACCTACCCAGTCCGAGATACAATGGAATAAAGCCTGGCTATTAAAATAATATAAAGCAGATGGTGAGCTCCCACCCTGCTTTTAACACAACCAGGGATTATGCTTATTTTGAATGTGCTCCTTTGTTGTTCTGTTGTTTTTTTAAAACTTCACTGCCTGCCTACTTTTCTTCCCGTGTTATTTTCTACAGACATTTAATTCTGATTTTTTGTTGTTGTTGTGGTTGTCATCAGTTTTTATGAGAAACTACTTTGGAAACCTGAAATTATATTACTTTTAAGACAGGTTTCTTAGAGTACTGCATACTTACTGGGATGTTGTTTTAACAGTATAAAGATATTTTAGTACAGCATAGTATAACCCCTTGGTATGTAGGAACATTCTTTACTGGCAATGTGCACTGTGAAAGGAGCAAGAACTGATGAAATCAAAGCAGTACCACTTAGGAATACATACTAATACTGGGGGACATCCTGGTCTTTTCATCAGAAAAACATTTCTGCATTTCATTACACTTCCTTTTACCACAAGTCACTCATCTCCTGAAACACAGATTTAGGACGGTGAATTTCAATCTCTTTAGATTTGCTGACTCTTTGACAGTTACCCTTTATAGTTGCGAAACTCCTACATAACAAATGGCTGCTTCACCCAAAGTGATATGCTTGTCTTATTTACATTCCACAGACTGCTCAGAAGTTGGTGGACCACATATTTACTTACAGTGAAGAAAATGTGCCACACATCATCTGTGACTCAGAATGAGCAAGGCTTCTTTGCAACACACAATCTCAAAAGTAATTAGCGCATGGAATGGCTATGCAAAGACAAAAATTTCCATGCTAGCAGACCATCAGAGGATGCTCAGTGACCTGGTCTTTTGCATATCTTTTAGGGCACAGGGAGACCATAGAACACATAGCTACCACTGGTTTATTTCTCCCAGGAGGGCAATTTTGAACCTTCATCGAGTATGATTCCAGGGTTCATTATGAGACTGTAGCAAACCTTCATATTTCTCTCCAGAGTTCAGGAATCTGGAGTGCTGTGACTTATTACTTTAATACTCAACTGATGTTCCCTTTGTGCTTCTGTTGCTATTATTTTATTTGCATTCATTAATTATTACTATTATTACTCTTATGTAGTTATACAGACCCTCATTTGGCTCTTAAAAAATAAAATGTATTGCACGTTCTCCAAAAATCTAACAGGGGACTGTACACCTAACAAAGTTATTTTAGTAAAGTTGTTATCCTCATCGGTATTTTATCCTACCGAACACAAAAAAAATAATAAAAATGTTCTTACAAATTTATGAACCGCCAGTGATAGACATTGTCCTGTGACATGTCTTAAGTAGCAGAATGGACCTATCAAAGAACATGTTGTTAGGATAGGAATAGAAACAGTGTAACTCATGTGTGCTATTGACTTGTATGGTCCACATCTTTTTCTCACATGGACTTCATATCTCCCTTTTGAAATCAAACAAAGTCTATAGGTCCTTACAAGCAGTTTGTCTTATTTTGCCATGTTAAGCTTTTTTTTTCAGATTTCTTTGTGAACCAAGACAAAAAATTTCAGATGGAAAACCTAAGGTCAAGGTTTTAAATCCATACATGCAGCACACTATTATTCAAAGAGTAGGTTTTGAGCTGAGTTTTCTTTCTTCAAAACTTCTCGCATTTTGTTGAAGTGAAGTCTATTCAGTTTTCCAAACACTCTACTCTACACTCCATAAGCCCTCCTAAAAGCACAAAAAAATATTAATTCCAAGCTATTGTGTTTTCAAGAACCCACAGAAAGGAGCCCCAGAAAGGCAAGAAATGTGACCTAGTAGGAGAACAGTACTAGCTCTGAAGGCACACTTATGAAATTAATTCCATATGAATTAACCAGAGGTTATCGTTACAGAACTTTTAGTATCTTCATCAGAATTTTTTTTGAAATTATTCTGTTACATACACACTGATGGAAAATGGTAGCTTCCCCAAGTACTCTTTTTGTGGCAACATACCAGTTTGAGCATAATTTTAATTGGTGAAAGGATCTCAGTTCCAGCAATTTTTCAACAAAAGCAGTACCCCAGTGCTTAATAAATTCAGATCAAATCCAGAATCAAATACCTACCTCAGTCAGAAGCGACACCTGAACTTAGCCTTCCTGCTTGTAGTGAGACCTATTTCTTTTTTGAGGCAGCAGCAATGAACTTTTAGTCCTTCCCATCGGGACTGCTCTACTTCATATAAATAGTCTTTGGGAGAAGGGGAACAAAAGGTGTCTGTAAAGGTCAAAGCTTCTGACACAAAGCTGACAAATAGTCTCACTTTGAAGTCCCTCACTGCAATCAGAAGAACTTGACTCTGTGATCCTATCTGAGTAACATCGCCAGTGTGCTACTAGTTATGGCCAGCAAGGTATTTTCTTGTTCTCTTTAAAAACAGAACAGCATAGCTATTTCAAAGGTTCCAGAGAAGCTTGAAATTATTTATGCTCTAACTCTGTTTGATGGTAAGGGAAAATAATTTCCCATTTTCACCTCTTGCCCTCTTGCCAGTGTCATCTTTTTCTTGTTTAAATATTTACAGATAACTGAACAAACCATCTACAACTAGCTGATGTTTTGACCAGCTGTTTGATATGGGTACCTGTGTGCATATAATGATATATTTCATAATGTTTTTTCATCATTGCTATAATTATTTTAATGTAACTTCCATTTCTATTTCAATTATATTTAGCTACACACATAAGTGAAAGTGGTCCCCAGTCTTCAATAATTTTTCCTCTGTGTCTTCATAAATACTACTTTTTCATTGAGCTATCAAAACAAGCTCAGCATGCCATTTGTACTTTTAACAGATAGAATGTCCAGAAGGGATATCTGATGTGAATTTTATTGCAAATTCAAGTGTGATTCTTTTGTATTCCTTTTTTTATTCTTTTGGTTTTCTTTATATTTCCTTTGTCTTCATGGAAATATGCCAAAAAAATTCTCAGCCAAGTTACCTTGTTATCCAAAGCATACTGCTTTTTTCTGTAATCTGAAATACAGAGACTAGTATAGAGAATGAATGGTTCTGACTGCCCTACTTCCATCAGTTTTCAACTCTGCAATTACTACTCTAGTCTGTTCTTGAGATTTGTGCTTGAAGAGAGTCTAAGCAAGCCAAGAGCAGGAATACACTGCAACTTCTACATTAACTCTCTTCAAACTTCCCTAATATAGCACATTTTAATTATACAAATATGATCTGAAATACTCATATTTTCATTTCAATGCTTTTTTTTGCTTCATTGTACATGTTCAGCTTGCATTTTTGACCTCTTGACATCAGTTAGTATTCAGTGAATTGAGGAATCCCATTGGCCAGAAACAGGACTAAGCTGAGATGATTGTCTTAGTTCCAAGATCATCTAAGTAAATGCTACTAATGTTACTTTCTAGGTCTGCTGTTCAGTTTCTCTGCCTGTTGTGCAGTGCTTCAGATGCTTATAAACTGCTTCTGCTGCTCCCTAGGGTAAGTATGTAAAATCCATCTGTTCCTTAGGATAATTATATAAAATCCACTACCAAAGTTCAACATACCAATAATCTACTCTGTTACATTTGAGACTTTTACTTCCTGGCAGGAATTTCTAACCATAGAGGGTCGAATTATAGTGTAACTCAGTGCTCCCATTTATTTTTGTCAGGACTCTTGTCCAAGAACTGAGTCAGTCCACTGCAAGGGAGGGGAGAGTGCTGCCTCTCTGGCTTTAACAGCATTCTTGAAGTAGCTAAATAGGAAGCTTGCAGACAGGTGAACAGTAGAAAGGAAAAAAAAGAAGACCTGGGGATCAAATAAGCTGTCAACAACTGAGTACATACAGGAATCAGGAGGTAAGATACCAAGCAGTGTATTTTGGGAGCTGAAAGCTAGCCATCTAGGAAACTGGAGATCACGGAAAATGGTTTTGTAGTGGGACATGAGGTGGAGAACAAATGTGATAGCATTCAAAAAATAAAAATATTTTATCAAAATATTTTAAAATTTAACAACTGTAAACATTTTAATGAAAACTGTTATTTAAGATAAAATCCCCTACAGTATGGTTTTTTTGCATTTAGAACTCATAGAAACCCCATGGAATCACAAATATAATTGGCTTAGTACAGAGTAAGATATTATTTGTTATTGTTATCATATCTTTCTAGTGACTAATTCCATAGCAAGAGATGAAGTTCCCACTAGGAAAAAGGCAAACAAAAATCTGTATCTAATAAAAAAATCTTAGAAACTAAGTTTGGAACAGAAGACAGCAATAGTTCTGTATGGATTCTGTTAACTTCCAAGGATGAGGAAATTTATTCAGGTTCTAGTGAGGCATCAAAAAGGACAATCCACCTGGAAGCTACTCCACTCCTCAGGGAAAAAAAAAAAGGAATTACATCCCCCTTGTCCCCCAGATTACACTAAACATAACTGGGGGGAAAAAAGTCCACTTTTTAAGTTTTCTCTAAATGGAAGTTTGGAAGAATAAGTCTTTAAAACATGGTTTATAGAGTTAATTCAAGCAAAGGCATAGCTGTAAATGATGTGCATCAACTAGAAATCAAAGAGCTGTGAGTGAGGGGCAGCTCATCGGCTATTGAAATGGAAGTCTCAGAAATGTAAATAAAGACAAGTAAAAATTAAAGATTTCAAAATAATTCCTCATGATTTAATAAAGACTGACAGGGTTCATCCATCCAGGGTTACCACAAAGATTTTGAGACTGGAAACATTCAAGCTGGATTTGTGTTTGTTTTGTTTTTCAACACAGTACAATTTCAGGGAAATACGTGTAATACACACTGAAATCAATGTCATTTTGCTGAATCTGATACATTGTCAATTGCTTCTGAAATCGGTAACAGTACTTCCCAACTGATAGAATTATATTTTTATATATAAATAGGTTTTCTTTCAAAACATATATTTATAGAAGCCAGTAATTTTTTGTCAAAGTCAGTATGTTTTCATTTACATCAATACATTTATTTCTCAACTTCAGCTTTTTCCAGAGAAAAGTAGTTGCCCATCCAATGTATATTTCTACACAACATATATCCATTCAAGCTAACACAATACAGCACCATCTGCTATTCTGCTATGAATAAATACAACGTACTTCTGTGGAATTGAATGCGTATTATTGAAAACAACATATCTGAAGCCATCACACTTTGCATTAAATCAGCACGGCATAACTGCAACCAAGATTTGTCATTTATTTTTCAGCTTCTGCTGAATGCATACTCCTCTACATATTGAATAGACAGTGTTTTGCTGGACAAAACTTACATCTAGTTGAATATATATTCAGGTACTTTCCAAGTGGAACTGAAATGCTTTCAGTAGTGATGGGAAAACCAGTTCTCGTAACCCAAGCAATTTTGCTTTTCTCTAGTCTCCAGTTCTTAAGACTGACAGGTGAAGGGCAAAAGATTTCAGAGACCAACCCCCAGAAATCTCATTACAATCTCTTTCTCTTCCTTACTTGCCAAGTGTGTCAGCCAGTAGTGGAAAAAGTGGTTGTTTTGGGTACAGATCCAGAAAGTATGAACAGAGATCCTTATTATTTGTATTCACACTATGGGTCACCAGAGGGAATCTTTAGCCAGTGGAAACTCAGATTTTTATTTTTTTTTTCTGTTTGATCTCAGAAGGGCTTCTCCAAAGTAAGCATGAGAACATGAGGAGGTAAGACAGCTTGCTGTACCTGCCTTTATGCATCAGCGCTTCTGTTAGTACTCTTTCTTGATTCCTTCACTGATGATCATCATTCTGTGTACCAGCAAAACATTTTCTGTTATTCAGATTTGAAGATGAGAGAAATACCGGCACTTTTTCAGCCCAAGGTGCTGAGTCACCTATCAGTCATTTTTGTTGGTATAACATTCATGTTTGAAAAAGTATTTGACAATGCTACGTAATTTCACCTTCCCTCTCCCCTGCAGGACTGAAAAAGTTGATGACCGAAGAACTATAATAATTGCTTGTCTATGAACTCTGTTTCCAAGGAGGACTACTCTAAGTATATGTAATATAATTAGAAAGAGGTCATTTTTTAAGTATACCGTTTATCAAAAATTTTTTCACACAGCTTAAAAGATTTTTATCTGACAGTAGTAAACAAAGTAAAACAAGAACAGTGACAGCTACCAAAGGAGAAATGGATTTCATGTTAGCTTTGACTCGCAAAAATTATTTTTTTTCTTCCTTAAGCCTTGCTCCCACAAAAAGTGACTGATCGAGGGGACTTTTAATAATTCTATGTAATAAGCCACAAAAAGATTTCAATCATATAGTTCTTCAAAATTATTATGTAATAACAGATTAAAATACCAATCATATATACATGGAACTAGGTCCACCTCTGCAGCCTTTCTACAGTGGACAGTAATATCCAGGAAAAAAAAAATTATTGTTTCAGATAAGGATTTATATTTTCATTACACTGTTTGACCTTAGGCTGCAGATATTTATTCAATACAATTTCTTATAACTACCATACCAGATGTAACCTTAATGATGCTCCACAGTTTTGCAATGCAAATTATAATCTGTTTATGATTCCTGATTGTGCAAATTAAGCCTAATTAAGTCTTTTCTATTCAGGGAAACATTACGCATTGTAAGAGGATTTTTTATTGGAAAAGCAAGGTCAATATAAACAATTAAAAAGAATTTGTTGCTGAGCAGTCTGAAAATGTAATTTCAAATGCTGTTTATTGGATTCAATTTAGGGGTTCCCCACTGGTTAATTTTTGAAGCACATTTATGAGAACTGCAAGCTTCACAGTGTCCTGAATCTACTTCTTCATTAAATTAAGATAAGAAAGAAGTAGACATACCTTAATAAACTGTTGCATGTAGACTTTCATCTCATAAATTGAAAGTTTTTTGCTAGAACAATCTTTTCTGCATTTGCCCCGAACATAGTTATTTCTCCCTAACAGAAGTGCACTGCTTGGTAAGGATTGGCAAAAAGGAAGTTTAAGGTACTGCCCATAGAAAAGAGATTTACTACTTTGACTTTGGGCAGACCTTCTGAAGAACTTAATCTAATTTAAAATATTTTCACAGATCATATTTTATTTAAAATTTTATTAATTTGTTAGAATAATATTGATTTTCTCTGTATCCTATCTACATTATTTGGACTTAAGACAAAGCTTGTCTGTACCCAGATATGGCAATACTGTGAACAGAATAAAACACCCAGGGAAGAAATGGAAGCAAGGAACATCATTTAATATTCAACTTCCCTGAATGAGCTGCAACATAATTTGGACAATACAGATACCAAAATATTAACAGAAACGCTGACATTAAACTTCACTGCTCTTTTTAAGTTTTGACATTCTTTAAATGTGATTGCAACATATATAACATTATACCCATACATAGTTTTGTGAATGTATGAAGGTTTCAGCAAAAGATTTTTTGATGGTGTCTATAACGGCATTGTGACTTCACCACCTCTGAATAGTACAACTCATCTGAACTCAGAAATCCAACAGTTACAAAGACCTTCAATGGTCTGTAATATTTTCTCTCCCCTCACCCTACCCCTCATCCCTGTGACCTGATGCTCTATCCACTGCAAACATTGCAATTGTGTCAGAAAACTTTCCACCACTAAGGAAAATACTGGTGAATATTTTTTTCTTAACTGTCTTCCATACAATCCCACTCAGAGAAAACCTTCAAAAAGACTTTCCTTTCCCTCCCTCCCTCCCTCCTTTCCTTCTGCCCTCCTGTCCTCCCATCCTTCCTTTCTTGCTGTATTCCTCTCTCCCTCTCACTTTCTTTTTCCCTGTTTCACTCTGTCTTTCTCATGTAGTACCATCAGAAAGAAGATTATGTGGATCAGATAGTAACTTATGTCTTCTATATGCAAAATCTTTATATTAAGTAGTCTCATACATATATATATGTCCACATTGGATTTATAGCGACATTAGTAAATGCAAAGCTTGGTAGCATGCAGGGAAAACAGTTCCTAAACTCTCTTGGTAATGCATAAGAAAAAAATTGAAATCCAATTGCTTATTCCAACACTTCATTTGCTCTTCAGTGCTAAATATAAAATTACTCATGTAGATAGCAATGACATATACTTACTACAGTGCCAAAGAGAAAAAACTTTGGTAATGGGAAGTTGTAAGTGTATACCCAGCCCTACCATAGTATTCTGTGCATTGAGAAGTTGTAAGCTTCCTACTTTTTTCTGATTCATCTGAGGATACCTACCAGAAATGCTTGTTCCTGCTGAGCTGCCTGTGCTACAGAGACGCTATCACACTAGATGACATTTTAACTTTTTCATCCCAAGACTGGGTAATGTATTGGAAGTGAAGAAAAAAAATATACAATTTTAAAAAGTAAATAGTTTTAAAACTTTTGAGGTGGAACTTCAACTTTTATGTCAGCAGTGATTTAGCTCTTTTAATCACTCCTCATGCGATACATTGTTTTGTATACAAATTTTTCTACTACTTACCTAAGCTTCTTTACAAAAAATGGTTTATCTTCAGGCTTGCAACCATAGTGACTACATAAGTGTACAAAATGGTAGGGTAAGGGTGGCCATAAAAGATTCTACACATCAGACAGATAAGGCTTAGACATCAGTTTCAATTATCATAGAATCATAGAATCATAGAATGGTTTGATTTGGAAGAGATTTTCAAAGATCATCTAGTCCAAACCCCTGCCATGAGCAGGAACATCTTTCACTACATCAGGTTGCTCAAAGTCCTGTTCAACCTGACCTTGAACCCTTCCAGGGATGGGGCATCCGCACCCTCTCTGGGCAACCTGTTCCAGTATCTCACCATCCTCATCATAAAAATGTCTTCTTTATGTCCAATCTACACCTGCTCCCTTTCTGTTTAAAACCATTGCCCCTTGTCTTCTTTAAAACCACTGCCCCTTGTTATGGCTTTAAACTAAAAGAAGGTAGATTTAGACTAGATATAAGAAAGAAATTTTTTACAATGAGGGTGGTAAAACACTGGCACAGGTTGCCCAGAGAGGTGGTAGAAGCCCCATCCCTGGAAACATT
>JAVKLA010000057.1:13112017-13137618 GCA_034782735.1 Sagittarius serpentarius
GCTGGCGCTCGCGCTGCTGCGGCGGCCGCCTCTGCCGCCGCGTTGCCCGCCGGTGCTTTTATCTCCCGCCGGGAGCCGTCGGGGGATTTCCCGGGCGCGGGGAGGGGGGTGCCCGGCTGGGCTCCCCACCCCCTCTGCCGCGGGCCAGGTGGCCCGGGAGGCCCGTTGGCCCCTTTCCACCGCCGAGAGTCGGGTGCTGAAGGAGCGGGGAGGGGAGAGAAGGGGGGCTGCTGCCTGCCCCGAGGGGCTCCCCGCACAGCGGCTCTTCCAGGAACCGGGGAGGGGGAAGCACGGCACTGCGCGGTGCCGAGGCTCTCTCAGGCTCTGCGCGGGACCTGGAGGAGGCTGACGCCGTCCTCTGGAAGGAGCTGAGGCTCTTTCGTGGGGGATCTCGGGTTGCTTTCAGTTAGTCTCGGTGCAGGGTGCAGGGCCGAGGGAGGCTTTGGGCTCTGGAGCTCGCCTCGCTGGCTAACCCCCTGCCACTACGCACTCTCATCCAGTGGGGCTTGCTCCCCGGAGCACCCGTTTCTTCACCTGCCTTTCGAGAATTGCACATCCGTTTTTCCTGCAGCTGGGAGACGCTCAAATTTCCATACTTACATGCCACTAATACAAGCCCTCTACTCCACTACTCTGCACAGTTAGGTCTCTCTCTTCATCTTGATGACTGCCAGGACATTTTGCTAAATTATGTTATAAAGCAGCAAAAAGGCAGTTTTCTGGGAGCTTTTGAAGAAAACTAGATGCAGTTTTTCTGAGCTTTATGTACACATAGGTTTAGTTCAGTTATGGTCAAAGCACTTTCTTTTGTAATTACTTTCAGTATGAAATACGGTTTTGCACGTCCTTTTTTTGCAGCCGGTCCTTTTTCTCTCTTCCAGTTACTTGTGAACATGAGCGGAGTTCAGCAAATCAAATTGTTCTTGGGACAGGCTGCCATCTCCCCCTGCGACTTTCTAATCTTTATGTACTTAATAAATATTTCTTTGCTGTCGAATATACATCTGAAACTTTAAGCACGAATGCAAAATGAGATTTTTTACAATAAGGGTAGTGAAACCCTGGCACAGGTTGCCCAGAGAGGTGGTAGAAGCCCCATCCCTGGAAACATTCGAGGCCAGGCTGGACGGGGCTCTGAGCAACCTGATCTAGTCGAAGGTGTCCCTGCTCACTGTTGGACTAGATGACCTTTGGTGGTCCCTTCCAACCCAAACTAGTCTATGATTCTGTGATTCTATGATTGTCCTGTCACTACAGGCCCTGGCAAAAGGTCTCTCTCTGTCTTTCTTATAGGCCCCCTTCAGGTATTGGAAGGCCGCAACAAGGTCTCCCCAGAGCCTTCTCTTCTCCAGGCTGAACAACCTCAACTCTCTCAACCTTTCTTCATAGGAGAGGTGTTCCAGCCCTCTGAAATATGAAGTAAAGCAATCTGCCATTTCCAAATATAAATGATCAAGGCTGTAGTAAGGCTGAAGTGAAGATGAGGCATCTACATGATAAACAGGAGGTTTTTGAGAAGATACTGGAGAAACCGATCTGAGAGCTGCCTAGACATATTTTATATGCATTTCTTCTCCACAAGAACGCTTCACTTTCTCTAAGGAGGTACACAGCTGGTATAAAACACCGTACCTGTGCCATTTTTTTTCATATTGTGAATTATCTCACTATCAGTTCAGCACAGTTAGGTAATTCTCTTCAAACAGCTGTCAAGAACATTTATTTTAATTAAAGTATTATCTTCATGTGCATTTTTTTTTAATTAATGTTGGGAGACAGTATCCTTTGTCTGAAATATGAAGTTTAAAACAGAAAAGCATCTAGTGCTTATAACCCCTGAGTTTCACAATGCATATCACAGAAATATTTGTATCATCTGATAATAGGCTAAGGCTTGGAAATTTTGCTACCAGATGTGCATACATTTTTCATATGTGCGTTTTCTATACAGATAGTGATAACCTGGAGTTAAATTGTAATTTCTGCCTGTATAACTGAACTTCACAAGGCTGGAAATTGAAAAATGAAAACTTCTCTTCTGTGACAACAACAAAAAAAAGCAATTATAATTTCTGCCCACGCAATATTTTACATAAATCTCATTATGGCATCTGGACAGCTATTACTCTGGTTATTCAACAACCTTGATGAGCTCTCTTTTTAAAGATGATCTAGCAGCTATTTTTAGTGTAGCACAAAAGCACATTTTCAGTATATAATTTTAATGCATTGCTGTCATTTCTTTCAAATTTTTAGTACAAATCGCTAAAAACATGTGTGCCGTGGGCCTCATTCAAAACCTATTTTAGTCAATGGAACGAATCTCTCTGACTCTAATGGATTTGGATCCATCCTTTTGTCATTTGGTTAACTCATCCCTTTTCCAAGAGTTTTAGAAAAAGAAAGTGTTTTCAAGACTGGGTCTGCATTTCATGTTTTGTTTTGTTTTGTTTTACTTCAAGGATGAATGAGAAAATACCTTGCCGGGGAAATCTAGTTAGTTTATTTTCAGTTTCATTAGTATTCGCAAAGGTGATAGTTAGAGACATTCAATGAGTTTGCACGTGTATATGTTTACACACACATACACAGAGCAGTACATACAAAAACTCAAGTGCACACATGCGTATGATCTGTCTAAATCTTTATTATATGAAACAAAGCGTTCTGTGTTCTTCTGTTCACCTCTAATGAATGAAAAGTATTAAAATTCATGGAACACCCAATCATAATCACTTTAGATATCCAAGCTATCGATCTATAGTTCTGATAAAATTATTATGCAATTATGATATTATATCTATTACCATGAAAGAAATTAAGTCAGATCTCATGCACAGAGGAAAAGGATACTAAAAATCAGAAAGAAAAAAAGCCTAATTCACTGTGGTTCCTGGGTAAGAATACCTATTTGAAACTTCGCAGAAACTCATTTGTTCTGTAAATTTTATCTCAAAACAAGACAGAAAATAGCACAATCCCTCTGAGGTAGTTAAAAAGGTGTTTTGACAGTGCAGCATATGCAACCAAGCCTTGCCAATGGCTGTCAAGTCAACATATGCCCAGTGTTTCCTTGGTACAAACTGTTCCTGGCAACTGCATGGGATGTTATTACTATTAGACCGATTTTATATTTATGGCCTCCCTTGTTTTAAAGTACAAGTAGAACTGGTGAGTGATATAGAAAAAGAAATATCAAGATTGTGTCTGTAAGAATGCGTAAGTGGACTCATTTCAATTACTCCTATGAGGAGCATGCACAGTAACGGACTGATTAGCCCTGTTTCAGGAACTCTTCCACCTTAGGCTACTGCCACTGCTAGCACTCCAGAGGTTGTGCTAGAAAACTAGAAGGGAGTAAGGTCTGTCTTTCAGGGAACAGCATATTTAAAGAATGAAAAAGCTAACTCAGAGGTTAAAATGTCTGGTCGCTGTAAGGGTAGAATAGCATTCCCCACATACTGGGAAGGTCTAGGTGATGCTGAGAACATAGACTGAAAGGGTGTCAGCTGTCAAGATCCCTCCTGCATTCACTGACAGTTATTCTGTCAACAAAAGTAAGCATTACAGCTGACTTTCAGCACCTACACGGGTTCAGCACTAATGCATACACGTAAATACATAGCTAAGCACATTCCGCACCTAAACGGAGGATGGATTTTGCAGTAATAACTACCGGCTAAGAAACTTCACGGTACTTTTTGGGTTCATTCTAATATTCCTGTAGCAAGCACACAAAAATCCATTGACTGCTCTTGCAGATTTCTACACCCATTAAGAACATAAGGATGTCTCATGAAGTGACAAGCACCATAATCTAGAGTCAGACTAACTTTTATGCTCAAGAGGTGAGTTTTATTCATTTGCTGAATTTGTTACGGACTAGAACTTGCCACTTATGCTGAAACATGGTATCACTTTGTGCGGAAATGCATCAATATTCATCAGGCAAATAGCAAAGTACAAAAATCAAATGATAGGTAATCTCTCTCCAGGAAGAAAATGTCACTGAATTTTGTCTCTTGTGCTGCATACATCTGTGGCTGTTAAGCAATTAACGTATTTACAGTGTTGGAAGTCTTCATTGATCTGGTTAATAATTAGTACTTAAACCAGCTCTTTGATTTGTTGCCAGTTGCCCTGAAAAAAGGCAACTTACAACAGAAGTAGAGACTCTTTACTATGCTACCTGGTGATAGGTTATGTACCCCTAAGCAAGCAGACGACACAAAGAAAAATTACCTCAGTGGGTGATTTATGTTTTTCTTGCAATGTGTTTGCATATGCTGCAGATGGTAGGGGAAAAAACAGCCGGCACATGCTGATAAGTCTGCTGGAATGGTATTGCTGTTATTCAGATCGGTAGATAAAATGTGGCCCTACACACTAAATAATAGGGATATTTTCTGCCTCTAAGTATTGTGATCTTGTATGTCTATGTGGCATGCAATTATGTGATACTCTGTGTCTATGTGGCATACAATTATTGTATTCCATGTTTGACAGCTATGTTGCCTTGTATGTAGTTAAATGTGTTAGACTGTGCATGTCTCTGTAAGGGAGATTGCTTTTCTATTATAAACTACTTTTCCTTAGCAGTCCAAGTCCACCATAAAAGTATCTACGGAAAAAACCTGACACATTTACAGTTTTAATGATGATAAAGATTGAGATAGAATAAGCAATGGATTTAGGCTTATTGGTGTAAGTGGAAATTCTTCAATGTGAATACAATTAGTCATCGAATGTTCTCAAGACCTGAGGGGATCTCAGTTTTACCCATATCACAACATCAGAGACCAGTCCAGGTTGGAGGAGACTTTAGGAGGTCTGTAGTCCAACCTCTTGCTCAAAGAAGGCGCTCCAATGTGGTCCTGCATTCCAAGCATCTGAGTTTTAACTGTACCGCAGAAATGGCTGTGTGCACTAGCCGCTTGAGGAAACTAGTAAATGTTTTGCATAACATAAAGCCAAGATTTGAGAAGGTGCCTGCAGAGTGCCACAGAAATAACAGGGATAGCTCAGCTTAATTCTTGTGAAAAGGCACCTAATGGACCTCCCCTTGATCCATGACTTTTCATTCATCCTAAACTTTTACAAAAAGGGTGCTTTTCTCTTACATCACATCATTCTCCTCACTACTGCCCAGAAATCAGGTGCAATAGAATGACTCCGTGCTCTAGCAGAAAACTATCCTGTTGTTTTCCCCCACATTCTTTATAATTATTTTCTCCCAGATATTAATTTGTATTACTTAAGCTTTGAGGTTTAAACAATAACTGTAACTTTTGTGTTACTTTTTTTCATTAGTTTGGATTGACATACTTCTACCGGTGTATTTTTAAGAGGCTCTTGAAAGACCCATAGTGTGCTGAACAGCTATTTATGTAACAGAGCCACTAGAGATTTGACAAATATCTGCTTTACTTAGTGTCCGAGTCCTTGGCTTTAAGAAATTTCTGAATATTTGACTTTAAAAGACTGTATTCATCTCCATACTTCATGAGATATACATGTGATATTATTTAATACGTGTGGTAGAACAACAATGATATTTTACAATGCATGAAGTAGTGACTGAACTACTTCATATAACAGAGCAGGTCAAGCATGTCATCAGTGCTGTTCTGATACTAATTTACTATAAGGGAAAACAGGTGGAACAACAACTAGTAAGGATATACTGGTTCTAATGTCTGACAACGTTACAAATTTCTTAGCTTCGATATCTCTAATGTTTCTGTGTTGCATACCCTACACTGCAAAGACTACAGCTTAAAAGGCAGTGAGAATAAATTTTGTAAGCAAACTTTTGGTGAGGAAGTATAATGTTAAAGTTGGATCACAAAAAAAGAGTGCTCTATGTTTTATGATTTAAAAAGTTAGGCTTGTGTATCCTGTATTTTTATAGCAATACAATACCAGAAATGGAATATATATGTATAGATGGAAATAGATTCCTTGTCTTTTAGAACTGCTCAGATATTTCTGGAACAACTGTTTTGGGGAAAATGTAGTTATTTGACATAAATAATTAAATACTATAAAATACTTAAATGGCACACTTATTCTAAAATTATGTAAATTCATACATTATTGTTATAAAAAGTAAGAGAATTTTTTATCATTCTCTTTTTTTAAAAAAAAACATATATGATATTCTGAATTAAAAAGCACCAAAGGAAACATTTATTTATCCTTCTGTAAGGACTTAGGGTTTTAGGCAGTGTTCTTTTTTACCATATAGATGAGTCAATTTTTAAAAATATACAGATTTGATAAACCTTACTAGAGCTCTACTGGAAGCTTAAAGGGGATTTAACAAGTGCTGCACAAGAGAAGTGAGGCTTTGCTTGTTGTAGTTAAAAAATAACATCTGCCATTGGCTTTCTAGCAACAGGATCTGTTCAAATATCCATTGGAGACAATTTAAGAAAAAGCCAGTCTGTTACTCATTGCTGTTTAAATCAATTTATAGATGCTATTATCATGGTAACTAATCAATGCATACATTTTCTTAAATTTGGCATCAGTGGCAGGCATCCAAGACTATATTTAAAATACAGTTGCTGAGGATACACCTTTGCTATTTTGAACATTTTATATACAAATACAGTAAAATTTTTTACATTCAGAAAGGACTGCAAATGATGCACGTGTTTTATGGCTGTCTGTTTTGGGAAATATTGACTGCAAATCTTCAATGAATCGTGCACTGTTTAACAATGAACCCTTTTTAGAATGCAAAAGCTCTGCTGCACAAATCCATAAATAAAACAGGTGCCTACAATTTGGAATGAATGACGACATGGCAGCCCTGCAATGCTGAATAGAGTTATTAACTCCCAAACACTTAATAGCAGTAGTATTCACAGAAACAAAAAACAAACAACAAAAACAAAAGACAAAGCCCCTGAAGAGATTCTTTAAGTTATTCCCCAGTTAAAATGAACTCAAAGGATCCACTACTAAGATCACTCCATGGAGTTTATTTTGCAGCTCTCTTTTGCTGATGCATGCTGCCCCTCATCTGAAGCTGTGGTGTTGAAAAGTTGGGATAAACAAACCAAACATTTCCTTCATTTCATTTAATCCTTTATTTCTGTAGCAAAACTGCTAGGACTGTTAGACTGTGTTCTGGAATTTAAGCATCCATTTCCTCCTCAATCCCATTTTTTGATGTTTCTGTGGATATGGCACCCCGTGTTTTTTCCCATAATATTTTCTGTTTACAAAAGGCCTCTTCTTTGGCAGTTTCTGAGAAGCAGATAATCTATCTTGATTACTGAAATAATATTCCAATCCATCAAGTTCTTACCTTCATCTGCATACTCTCAAAATGCCTTTCAGCAGACTGTTAAGCAGTATGACAAGACTGGATACCTATGCTTAAAGCTCTTACATGACAATAATAAACACTTTATAGGTAGTAGAAGTTTACCACCCGCTCACTCTGTTCTGAGAAAGCTCAGAATGGAAAGACATTTTTCCAAATTTAGCTGATTAAGATATGTCAGAAGTATGAACAACATCAGTGAAAGCCAACTGTTAGGCTGTAGTCCTTTCCACTTAATTTACATACTCAACTGAAATATCGACAGAAGACTTCTTCAGGTGAGACCCTCAGACACGTAAAATTAATTTTGTAGTAAATACACAAAGATCAACCGCAGGTGAAGTAAAATAAATTTACATTTACATTTAAATGTCAACGAGGTTCTGCAGATTAATTGGCAATGTCTAATCTTTATTTTCAATCTATACAGTAGTAACTCCCTAAAGTCATGCGAGGAAACGGATTACCTTCAACACTGGAAATTCTCAAGGCTGGGTGAGGGAGCCTGGATGCTGGTAGGAAATTAAAGAGGTAACAGTGACAAGTGATTTAATGTTGAGTAATCTAAAACTGGATATACTCCTAGAAGAAAAAAAATAATTAAAGTAGTATAGTGTAAGGCTGAATTAAGTTAGAATAGTCTGAAAGACTTCACTGAGTATACAAGTCACCTATGTTAATCAAGACTAATATATCACTGATTAATTCCTTAATTGTGGAAGTTTTTGTATGAGTAAGGCTATTAGTTCTGCAGCTAGGAATGCCAAGTGAGTTCTTCTGAATATTTGTTTAGGAAAATAAATCTTTTTTTCTCCTAAGGTTTCCTTTGCAGGATCTTTAAAGGATACTGCACCCCATTACAAAGTAGGTTTCATTTCAGTAATATAATTCTTATATGGATTCTTATAATTCAAGGTTAATATTGACAGACCCAAGAGAGATTTACTATTCATTTCAGAAAGGACAACATTTTATTCTTGGGTTTTAGGTGTAAATTTAAAATATTTCATGAGAGTTAGAGCTCATGAAAAATCTAGATTTGACACATTTTTTCTCTGAGTTCTTTCAGTGTAAAGAAAGAATTAAATGAATCAAATTGTTGTTTTATGACAAGGGTTCTAGAATAAAGCACAGTACTGGAAAAACTGTCTAAGCTGCATTCCACAATGACAATTCAAGTCTAACTTTAAGAAAAAGAGTAAGAAGCTATTAAAGAAGTTGTATTAAGAGTAAAAAAAAAGGTAAGAGAGAGCATAAGAGAGAGATAAAGAGAGCAAGAGGCAGTTTAGCACTGTTTCAAACAATTATGACGCACTAGAAGATGATTTACACTTTCATCAGGAACCAAAAAGAATTTTAACACATAATGACACTTAGCATTGTCATCCTGAACGTTTAAGCAGCTGGATCTGAAGGTGCAACTAATGAACACATACACTGTAGCTGGGTTTTCTCAGTTTATCGCCAAGCAACAGTACTAGATGCAAGGAAAAAGAATCACAGCAGCATGATCCCTGATCAGCAGGCTGCCAAAACCAGTCTGCTGGAAAATCTGGAGTAAGGAGACCCACTGCCATCCCTGTTAGAGGTACACCACTGAGCAGTGATGGCAACATGTCACTTTTCTGGTGAAGAGTTGAGAGATGAAGTGGTTGCCCTATGACCAGTTAGGCATGGGAATGGGAGACACAGAGGCAGCTGACCTAAAAATATTCACGTTAGATGATCTAAGTTATTGCAACCTCACATTTCTGTTTTGATTTCATAGTCATACCTGTTGTTTCACCGGTCATGTTTATCTTATGTAAACTTTTTACCAGATTCTAGGTATTTTTTTCTTGTAAGTGATTATTTGAAAATAGCTGCTCAAATTCTTTTCTGGCTGGTATTTTCCAGCTGGAAGGTGTGAACAGTTTTAACAAATCTTTTCAAATTACTAATTGCCCTGGTTTCAGCAGGGATAGAGTTGTCTCCCTGGTAGCTGCTACAGCGCTGTGTTTTGGGTTTAGGATGAGAAGAGTGTTGATAACACCCTGATGGTTTCGGTTGTTGCTCAGTCGTGTTTAGACTCAGTCAAGGACTTTTCAGCTTCTCCTGCCCAGCCAGCAAGAAGGCTGGAGGGGCACAGGAAAGGTGGGAGGGGAGACAGCCGGGACAGCTGACCCGAACTGGCCAAAGGGGTATTCCATACCAGGGGACGTCATGCCCAGTTTTGGTGGGGGGGAGGAGGAGGACAGCTCAGGCGTCAGTCAGTAAGTGGTGAGCAATTGCCTTGTGCATCACTTGTCCTGTGTATTCCAATCCTTTTATTATTGTTGTCATTTTCTTGTTGTTACTAGTGTCATTGTTAGTTTCTTGCTTTCTGTTCTATTAAACTGTTCTTATCTCAACCCACAAGCTTTACTTTATTTTTCTGATTCTCGTGAGTGAGCGGCTGCGTGGTGATGAGTTGATGGCTGAGGTTAAACCATGACACTAATAAACACTGGCTTTATTGCTTATTTTCATTTCTGTTTTATTATTTATTCTATGTCAGTATTCCCTCAGCCTGTCTTACAAACTGTACGACAGCCAAAGAAATGCTGAACTGAAAACACATAATAAATGTGAAGAATTAAAAGTTTGTGTCCCCAGAGATCATGGACTCATTTTAGAAATTGTTACAGTAGCTCATGTTTGCAGAATTTGGCTGCTTGAAGAAGCTTAACATGGACAGCAAGGGAAACAGCCAGAGACAAGCTGGAGAACAGTTTAGAAGTACTCCTAGAAATGTCTCTACTGGGTAAAACTCTCCATCGGGTTCTCACAGGAACAACTGAACACTTTATGAATAAATTATTGTAATGAGCAGGCAGAAATCTATAGTGTTGGATTAGTTTAATTAATACTGAAAATGTCTTTATTAGCCCAAGAGTGGACTGCATTTAATATCAAATGAGTGACATTAGAGTCTCAGTTTTTGTAGCAGACTCAAGAATAGCCACCTTATTTTCTGACGGTGGATGCTGCAATATAGATGTTCTCTTTATATGGGTATTATTTAAACGGTATCTGTTGAGCATAAAACTTAGTGATGCATGCACATTTTAAGAGTTGGCTTACTGTACTGTGGGTCTTAATGTGAGCATTTATTGTTACTCTATCTAGTTGAGAGAAGTAATTATTCCTGATATTATCTACCTGTCTAGTAAAAGGACAAATAACCTTTAAGCATGTATGTAAGGCTTTGGAAGGATAAATACTTCCATTTTGTACTTGTCAGGGCCCTGAGGGCACCAACAGCCCTGACTGTGCCTGCTCAGCCTCACAGTGGGGCTCCCCCAACCCTGCCCAGGGCCCAGGACCCTGTTTCAGCCCAGCGTGGGGCCGTCAGTCCCTGCCCCCTCCAGTTTGCAGGGATGTCGGTCTCCAGCCCTGTCTGAAGTGCCAGCAAAGGCCTCGCTCTCTCTGCTGATTTGCGCAGGCAGCCTTGTCTGTATCTTGTGCGTGTATGTGTCTAGTGGTAACACGCATTCAGCCTTGCTGCTGGTAGGACCTAGCGAGAGGGAGTTGCAGCAGCCTGGCTGTATGGGACTGAAACAGGATAAACCCCCTTGGCTTGAACAATGAGCAACTCTGGCTCCAGTGGGCCTGGAAGGAGAAATCCCCTGTCCCCCAAAATCACTGTATTCAGCTTCCCTTGACAGAGCTGACACTTTACCTTTGTCCCTATCATGTTGTTGCTCTCCTGCGTTCACACATGTGTTTTAATTCCTGACTTGTTGCACTGGTTGGTGGAAACAGTTGGAAATTCAGTGTTTCATTGACAGAAGTGCTCAGTGATGGAAGTGGGTGAGCTAATCTTTCACCATGACCTAACAGAGGTGACTGTTCCACCTGTGCTTCCTGCCGCTTCCCTGCAGCCCTGAGACTTTACACACTCCTCCAAGACATCATGACATGTTTTAATGTTGAAATTTACCTTCTGTAGCATCCTACTGTAAAAGGTAGTATTTGGGAAACCAAGAAAAATATCTTCATTTCAGAGAACTCATCTTCCAGCCTTCCAAAATGCAGATTTATTTGGTATCTTGTGGGTGTCCGCAAGTCCTAGATGTGGCTTCATATTTCTGTTGATGAAATATGAAATATTTTTTTTTCTTTAGCAGTATGCTGCCGTCAGGCAGGAGATATTCCAAGCTGTCTTCAGCTTCACTGGGGCCAATACCATTTAAAAGCTGAATGTGATGGGTTTTTTCTTACTGCATCAAGCGTATAAGACAGATTTTTAAATCTTTCCCCATTACAAAAGTCTACATGGGATCTTTGTAGGAAACCACCACTGCCTCTGGCTGGTAGCAGCCTTGAAATATCGCCTGCCAGAGCCCTAAGGCTGAGAGGCCCTCATCGACAAATCCAGGTCTAGCCCTCAGTCATCCTCAATATCAGAGGAGCAACATGGAGGCTGACTGTGGGGGGAAAGGCATTCCAGCTTCCCATCTAAATGGCTTTTGCAGACTTTTATCCAAGTTGCTTTATGCAATATGTGCCAAATGCAGGCCAACACAGAGAGGAATGGTGAACAAGTTTCTCACGCAACACGACGCAGTGACAGAGTTTCACTTAGATACCCAAATACATACCTGGAAATTTTTACCTCAATCACCAATTATCTCAGTAGCATCCAGCTAATTTCTGTATACTCCATGTGCACAGTGTTACTTCTTCTTGATAGCCTTCCAGTTGCTTTAGTTTTTACTCAAACTTATCTGAGAGTGAATGAGATATGAAGAACTCCTTGTATCCATGCCAAGGGCTTACTTTCCTTGCAGAAAATGCAGATGGTCCTGAGATATACCTCTTCCTGATCACAAGTTTTCTCAGATGTGTCTCTGGATAAATTCAGATCAAACACTAGAAGTCAGTGCAGGAGTTGCACGACCACTACCCATTGCCTGCTGGCTGTGCAGAAGGTAAGTGGGAGTATTTTATTGGAAAGAACTAACAGGCATGAGACAGCTGGAGCACAGTGTAGACACAGTTGTTGGACTCCAAACAGACTTCGAGGACTTCACAGGATGAAAATGTGGTGGGCTTAACTTCAGCAGGCATTTGTGCTCTGCTATGGCAAACAGTATAGGCCCTAACAAACATGGTCACACTCACTTACATCAGTCGTTGAATAAAGCGATTTTCAGCATGAACACAGCCAGCAACTGACAGTAACTGTAACTTACAACTGCTTCTTTGAAATGAATTTTTGCTAAGCTTATGTGTAAACAGAAATACATTTGCCTGTTACAAATCTTACAAAACACAAATGACAAAGAAATAAAAGACTTTACACTGGTTTCCAGATGATTCTTGACTTCATTCTGTCTGAAAAGAAATCGGAATACAGTTTTCAGGAATAATTAGTTGCTAAATGTACTGGTACAAAAAGAGCTTTTGTGAGATGCCTTTCCATCAAAAGACAGGTAGGAAATCCGCTACATAAAGTTATCGGCTCCTCTTTTTTTTTTTAAATATGCTTTTCATTCCAGCCTAAATTCTGCGATGGTCTGGTTTAGTCTTTTCCTGGTTTTGAAGATGTTATAAATAACAAAAACTAGAATTACAGTAAAAAAAATGTTGAGCAGGAATTTTTATGCAATATAGTTATGATATTATATTCTTTTTCCTTCACCCCTTTCCTTTTTCTTTATTTCGGTGCTGATGATAGCTTTGTATGTCTAGTGTGGTTCATTTGCAGCTAGATGAGGCACTGTCAAATGATCCTGCTGCAGTCATATAGAATTTACACAATAAGCATCCGACCATCTTTATCCTATTTTTTTTTTCACATTGGCCTATTGCTCAGCTTTTTAAATACACAGAAACACTTTTATGTGATGACATTGCACAGTTAGTGTCACAAAAGAAAATAGAGAAATACATTAGGATCTATGCCTGCAAAAGTTATGTCAGGAATGTGTTGGAACAAGTCAACAGCTGTGATGGGAAAAAACAACATATTGGCAAATAAATAATCAGTGATTTTTTTATATTTTAAATTTCCTTTGATGCCATGAATTTCACTGTTTCCTGACTTCTATTAAAACTGCATAGTTTTTGATTAGTTTATCACAATGTGGAACCAAACAACTGGGTATGAGAGAATTTAATTTTGCTACAGAAGAGCCATTCCCTTGATGCAGTGGCTGGGATCACCCAGTCAAAGCCAGAGTAAAGGTTAGGAAATACATCACAGTCAGTATTGCAGGAGGCATTTGATAACACCACAAATAACCTTATCCTTCCAATGATTTGAAAATGGGAGGGAGGAAAGGAAAATAAATTGAAACAGAAAGCTCGTTCAGAGCATGAAAGCCACTTTCAAGAAGTCCTTTTTTCACTTTTCTGCACCAATGCCTGTCAGTTATTAATTTTTTCTGCTTAATGAATACAGACATTCTGGAGGAAAAAAGAAACAAATAAAAAGACTTTCCAAGATGGAATTTCCTTGATGCTTTGAGTTAAAACTAATTAGACTCTAAACCACAGCCTTCCTGTGCATATACAGATAATGACATATATGAATTGATTTTGATTGCACTAACAGTGAGGTAAACCAAATAACCATAATGATAAAAAAATACTTTCCTTGATTAAAAATGCTACTACTAATAATGCAGGTCTTAAATACTGCATTTGCAGTCCCACTGAGAAACCTAATGAGTTTTCACACTTATGTATTAAAAATATGGCCTTGCATAAGACAGAACTCGAGTTATGGGACACAGCAACAGACACAGTGTGGTTCTGCTGGCCAGGGGAATGTAAGAATAACACTGTCCATTTAGGTAGAAATTACTGGTGGTTAGCTGAGCGATACCAGATTATTTGGACAGAAGAGTCAAAGTTTAGACTTCATGCTAGCCATGTTGCTCCCTTCTCTGTTGCTCACTGCAGATTTTTAATCACACTAGCCAAGTGACTAACCTCGAGTCAGATGACATTTAATTGCTTAAAATCTGTGCTTTAAAAAATATATTCTGCAAAATATATTTGCTTCATGGCATGGATTGGTTACCCTTGCTTTAAGGATCAGTGGCCTTAAGAGGGGAGATCTTAAAGAAAAGATTTTGTACTTTTTTGGTCATTTTAATTAGTTTCTCAACATGAAATTTAGCCTCAACATTGCAGTAACATAGATCTTTGCCTTTAATTATATCAAAGCTTAGAAATTTCATCAGACGGCCCTAAAAGACAAATACTGTTGCATATGACTTATTTCCCAAAGTAGCAATACTGCTTGTTTCTCCCCGAGTCGCAAAAATAATATTACAGAAGACATCATGAATAATGCAATAAGTCTGATTTAACACCAGGATTATTTCTGGCATTCGGTATCTGTGAACAGCATATTAATAACATATACCAGTTTTTATGATTGAATGATAGGAATAATGAACTGGCACTGAGCCTTTGTGATTCCTGGCCAAAAACGGGATCTGTTCACTAAATCTAATAAATTTTATTTCTAAGATTAAGCAATTCAGTGAGTTGGACTGCAGGCTAGAACACTGGCTTTTGCTTTATTTTCAGTTGTTATGTGAATTTACATGAGACTCATGACTGGTTATCGTGATGTCCATAAGGAAGTAAAACATTCTTAATCTAACAACAACTATGCACCACGTAAATGTGAAATAAATGTATGTCATAAAAATGACATGCAACATTCAGAAACATGTTGAATCCTGTAGCAGAAATAAAGCGATATTATGGCCTTTGCCTTCCCCAGAACATAATTTTTAGGCTCTGGTTTGGCAGGTAGGACTCAAGACTGTCAGAGCTGGTTCGAGTTTCTCAGCAGTATAAATAACAAAAGAGATTACGAGAAGAGGAGCCCTGGAAAACAAGATTTGCTGTTGCTATTTTTCCATCACTCCACACACAATGCCGTTCCTTGGCAGCAGCCAGCCTGGCTTTTCCTCCTGCACAGAAGGAGGAGAAACTATCTCTGTTTTGCTGGTCAGTGCAGCCTGGTGCCCAGAGTAACTCTTTCATTCGTCCAGATCTGAAGGTAGTTTGAGGAGAAAGGCAATATTCCTTAAATCTATTAACCGCACCACGTGCATTTCTTTTTTAAATCCTCTCCCAGCTACATGTACTCAACCAAGCTGAAATGTGACTCTGATTGGTAAAGACAGATGTATATGGAAATGAAGAGACTGTTAATATCGAGGTGTTTCATGGCACTGCAGTATTTTCTCAAAGAAAACAGATGAATTACCAGTGAATTTTTGGAACTGAAGTTGAAAAATGTAGCAGATGCAGTTACCTAATAGTTTGGGTTTCCAAATGACCACTGATGTCACTTAGCCTGAGACTACCTCTGCTTTGATTACTCTTTTACAAGGACACTTCAGAGCTAAATCTCTTTAAAATGTTGTAAAGGTTCCTACTAAACTCTACAGCAAATACAAACATGAACACAGCAGTACAGATCAGTAGGTGCAAATAGCTGCTCCTAATTAGCAAGCTGATCTTGCATTTAATTTTGTATCCAAGTAAGGAGCAAACATCTCACTAGGAATTCTAGTATTTAGGACCCTCATTATTGTTAGCATTTTTTAATGTCAGAGATTATATCTATATTATATTAGGGCGAATTTCTGTCTGCAGTCATTTTTGCCTGTTAAAGAAAGAAACAAAGACTGCAGCACTGTCACACAGACCTGTCTTTGAAGAATTAAGAAAGGCAGAAAGAAAATTTTAAAATGTTCAGATTATGTATACAGTTTATTTTTTACTTCCTGTAACTAATAAAAAGCCGTTTCTGTGCTCATCTGTCCATCAAGTGCAGTCTGTTTAGAACAGAAGTCAGTTCAATTAGTTATCTTCACCATTATTGTAATTAACATTAGAAATAATATGATTGTATCCCAATGCTAAGACCAAACTTACATGTGCACACAGTGCCCTCAAGAAAGAAATAAGTTAACCGGAAATAATTATTTAATGTTATAATTCGTACAGGGACATAGTGGTTAACACTTAACTGTGTGAAGATGATGAGTCTTCACTACGTGTCATATCAAATCTATAAATTAATTATTACTTGCTATGCTACTCTACTCCTCCATCAAGCCTAGTGTAACTAGGGGATATGCATGACTATTTCCCATTAAAGTAGTAATTCATGAGGTAGAGCTGAAGCATTCAGTAGTGTAGCTAATTCGTTTACTCCAGTCCTTAAATAGAGGCCGTATTTTACACCTCTCAGGTCTCTCATTGATTTCACCCCCAGTCAGTATGCTCCCAGGAAGCAATTCTGCACTCTGAATTGAGTTTACTAAAAGGCATGAAGTGAAACACTCAGCATTACTGCTGTTTGCCGTAGATCCCTGAAAAGGAACAAACAGTAATGGATAATTTCTTTAGAGGTGTTATGTGGTTCTCATGCTAAGCAATATTGGTTTTAAGCAGTATGTATAACTGGACCAAGTATGACATATGCTTTATAATCACCATCAAGGGGAAGATTCCTTTATGTGAAGGCAAACTGGCTTCTTTCTCATCTTTCCTATCCACAGCTGGTTTGAAAGGTTGCCTCTTGGTAATGCTGTGAATCCAGACTAAGTGAAAACAGAAATTGCCCACAAGTCCATTGGTAAATATCTAGAACAGTCGTATAACATTGTATTATTGTGGTAGTTCTCTAAATAAGAAATTAACCACATGTGGTAGAGATGAAGCATAACTATGCCTAAAAGAGTCTTCTACTTTTAATCTCCAAACTCCAAAAAATTTGAATGGTGGGAAAAGGAAATACACAGCAGAAACCTAGTCTGAAGTTGGGCTTAGCATTGTTTCCCATCTCTGTGAAACATTTTGTTAGGCCATTTTTCTCTAAGCTTGATCCCTGTTCCATCATGCACAGACAAATAACCGCTTTCAGCCACAACTAACAAGTCTTTCTAAGGACAACTATGGATTAAAATACTCCACGTTTCTCCCAGCTATGCAAGGAAATCATGACTCTAAACAGAAAATATCTCTCCTTTTCAGGTTTCTTCATTTGGTGCTTTTATTTTACTTTCTGCAGTTTATCATGTTCTGTCATGGCTACTAAACATTAGAAATTTTTCCTGTAAAAGGTGTTTGGAAACCAGAAGGCATGATGTGCTTAAGTGTATTTTTACTTATGGGGAAAAGCCAATGAAGACCAACGGAAAAAAACCCCTCCAGAGTATCTCAACTTAAAGCATATACTGCTGTGGAAAGTTTCTTATGGCTGAAAGAACAAAGCAGTAGAAAACTTTATTCTTTGGTCTGCAGCTGAAATACTTTCTCTTGTCTGTTCGTCTGGGAAATAGGATGGAAATTGTAATTCTGCCCTGCCCAATCTATGGGCTTTCCAGTGCACGTTCATATTGCAAGCTAAATTTCATTTGTCTGTGAGCCTATTTTTCAAAATGTGAATAGGAATCTCCTATACAAAGGACAGCTCTAAGTGCAGTAACTTAAAACTTGTACCTGTAAAGTTCAGTTTAAAGGTCACTCTGTAGCCAGCACATACACATTTAAAATCTTCAGAACTCAACTTTCATTTTCCTGGTTTTCTCAAAGATTGCAAGGGCCACTCTAATATGAGATCCTTTTTTTTTTTCTTCTTCTTCTAAGTCAGAGCTCTGTTCACTTTCTTCAATTGCTAATTGATTCTGACATTTCTTTTCCAGCTGCAATTGCTTTTTGCACCTTTATACAGGTCCATCTTACTTTTTTTCGAGGGGGGGTGGAAATCCATCTAATCTGTCTCCCCACTTGAAAGTAAGAATCCAAAAGAGATGAAAATAGCAAGCCTTTGCTACAAGGTATGTTCATCTTGCAGTGAAAATACTTCCCAAAAGGAAACATAGACTTCAGTGTACTACTTCTACAAACATCTATCCTAATTTTAAACTTCATACATTTCTGCACACTCAGAAAGCTGAAGACTGATTTTTAGCACTTAGTACTGAAATGCAAAAAGTGCAGGTGTATAACTATGTATTATACAAATAAAATGTCAATGGTCTTCATTTTTATTATTATTCTATGAGAAAAATACATATAGATATCTACAGACATTCTATGCCACTGTATCATTCCTGAGACTATTAAGGTACCTCTTAGGTAAACTGTAAAAGGTCAGTTTTCACAACATGTTCATCTCTCAGTATTTTAGCAAGTATGTTTTAAGCTTGTGATGCCATTTCCCAAAGCATACACACAGGAGATGTAAAATACTCATGTATATCTGGTTGTTGCTACCAGCTGCTCTGTGTGGGAAATGTAGAATTTTATTTAATACTTCCTCAGAGATGGCAAACAGATGGTTTAATGCACTCTTGAAATGTTTGTGCTTGAGATCCAATTATTTTTGTTCAGTTAACAGCTTATTAGTACTTTCAGGGTAAAATGATGTAGCATTCCTGATCTTAAGGCCATAGACTGTTGCAGGCTAACATATAAACATTGTTATACAGCTTGTTTAAGATTCCACTTTTGTTTAAGATTTCCACTTTCCCTGCCCAGTGCCTCTTTCTTACCGCACTGTTTAAGTTTTCTTGTTTAATTGTATGTTAAACAGTTACAGTTGCTGTTATTTTTATCTTAATACCTTTGGATGATGCTTACATTAACAGCAATTCCATAAACCAAGCATTTTATCAAATTGCACCTGAACGTAGTTCTTGACAGAGCTGAAGACTTGATCATTTTGTGTGGCATCTCTTATGGTATTTCCCCTTCAGTTCGTCAGTGCGAGTTTGGTCTTACAACTGAAGAACCGGTCTGGTGCTTGCTATCCACCCGCTGCTTTACTAAGGAGCTCTGACAAATAAGTTCTGGTGGGTGGTCTGTCACCTGTGTTGTTCACAGGGCTGAGATGGCAACTTCCAGACAGCTGACTGAACTATCAGCCCATGCGACACATGCTGGTCTATCAAGTGTTGGTGACATAGGCAATGGTATGTGAGAGTTTCTCTTGGGGAAGCATGCAGGGTTTTGAGTCTGCCAGCTTCTTTGGACAATGGTTTTAATAGTAACCAAAGTTTCCAGTATTACAAAGCCAATAACAACATATTTCTGACTATGTTTGGGTTTTCCTTACCAAAAATATAAGGAACGTTCCTCATTGCATCATTTTGTCCTATATAGAGCCACCTTATTGATTCTATGAAGTTTCATTTAGATGAGAATTTTTGTGTTTCTTTTCATTTAATACAACAGTATATGCATAGGTGTATAGAACTAAAAATTCAAAATTATATTCATAACATTATTAATAAGTTATTTATATGCCAAGACTATGCAAATAGCAAAGCTCATAGGCTATGTTTGATTATTTTTAAGACTTCTCCACCCAGATGTCAATGGAGCAAATACCTTCTTCTTCCAGTCATGAGTCTTCAGTAAGGTCACATTTAACATGATCTGTGGCAACAAGGTTTTTGTCAAGTGTTGCGTACTTTTGGGACTCAAGTAACTCCAGCCAGTTACTCCAACTGTCTTTATCACCACCCTCACATTATAGCAGAATTTAGATTAACCAAAGAGGATAGATGAAGCATGGTCTTGATAAAGAAATGACACAGTTTGTACATTAGGATGTGAAAGGTTTGAGTGGCATTAGACCCACTGTCTTGTATCACAGCATAGTGATCTACAGTAAGGGAACGATAGTGAAGGATATAGATCATGAACCAAGTTGTTACAGAGGTGTGAGGTCTGCCTTCTTCACTCTTGGAGGTTTTGATGATGTAAAAACCTTTAAAGGATTTAGAGGAGCACTGCAATAAACAGTGAACGAACACAAGTTATAACAAATTGGAACTTTTTTTTTGCCTCAGTTAGTTGAGCTGAAGAGTTAGAAACAAAAGATATCCTGTTCAAAGTAAGTTTTCAGAGAATCAAAAGAGAGACCTAGACATGTCATCCTCTCCACTTCCCTTCCCAAGGACAAGATCAGGTGTCCCAAATAATTCTTGACAGGTTTTTGGCAGTCTCTTCTTAAAACCCTCTATGCTGGAGATAGACTGCCTAGGAAAATTCTATTCTAGTGCCCAACTGTCCTTCCAATTAGAAAAGTTTAATTCCGTAAGTTCTAACACAAATATATTTTGTGTGTTCAGATCTCTTCCTCCCACATTTACCCCACTGGATGTATAGGTGTATGTATAGCAATCATACTCCTGCACGGTCCCTTTTTTGCTGTTTGAGAAAGCAGGTCTTTTAGATTTGCAGTCTGCGTTCACCGTCTTGATTTTTATTAAATATGAGTGATAGAACTGTGGAGAATAATACAGATGATGTATTACTAATGCCTTGCACTCACTACTGAATGTACCGTGCCTGATATGTCACCCATTCATTATTTTCTTGGCTGCAGATGAATCACATTAGTTTTAAATTATGTATATAGTATTAACTAATATACTTAAAAACTTCTCTTCTGTTGTTTTTAAATTAAGAATCCCTGGGTTTAGTACCATTTTCTTTTGTAGTTTGATTTTTCTGCTGTTAAAAGTATTCTCATTTATATGATCTATCCTCAATACAATCATACCATTTTCCCTTTTTTGTATTCTGGTATCATTCTGCAGTGACAACGCTTCCTTTAAATTTGTGACAGCAGCAAATGTAGTAATATAATGTTACTTTTTAGAGTTGCAGTCATTATGAATTGTTTACAAGTTTTTCCAAGGCTTATATTTGTTTTAGGAACTCTACTAGCAACCTCTCTCCAGCCTTATCTTTCCGTTTTTTTAATTGTTCATTCATTTTATACATTATAATTCTTACGCAAATCCTAAAGCTTTCTGGTCTAACATTCAGTCAACTATTCTAACAATCAAATGGTTTAGTAAAGTCTAGACAGTACTACTGGTATTCCTTTGTTTTGGAAATCAGCTGTTTTATCAAAGTGACATCTCAGTTTAATGTGACACAGTCTTCCTTTCTTAGTATGTTGCCTATGCTGTTTGTTTCAATTTACTTTGGGAGGGAAGGTGAAACCAAGTGATTGTTCCAAAACAATGATAAACATAATACGTAAAGTCCTTAATACTCAGAACAAAACCCTAATAAAACATGAATTAAAATAAAGTAAGCATGAAAATTCAGATTTGTTAGGAAAGAACACACAACACTCAATCTCCTTTAAGCTACTTACTATAAACCATTTATCAGAGGCTATATAACTCTGTACATGAGATGTATGTGTAACTAGCTCAGTGTGAGCATCTTCAGATTTCTGAAATAGCTAGAAAACACAGGGCACATTCAAATGCCAATAAAGCAGTATTAACATAAATGTTCTTTTACTATAGTCCATTGTTTCGTTCAGTGGTCTACTCCTTCATTAGAAACATGATTATATGGCTTTAATGATGGGGGGAAGTGTTGGCCTCTCCCAGGTTAGGCACACAGTATGTCCTTTTTGCATCCATGCTCAGAATATCAACACTGACTCACCAAAATTCTGTACCCAATGCTCTGTTGGCTTATGACGTGAACAGCTAAAGAGAATATACTGTCCTTTTTCTAGAAAAACGAACAAAACAAAATCGCTTACAGTAATGAGACAAGATTTTCACTGCAAATACAAAGACAGGGAAGACATTTTAAGAGTGCAGAGAGCTGAAGATTGCAGAAAAATTTACTGTTTCTTTGTTATCGAATGAGAGAACTAAGGAGATTGAAAAGTCATTTGGTCTGGCACGAAATGAAAAATTTCATGGCATTTTTTATATCTTTGATATAACAGATTTTTCCTCCTTCTGTGATTTCTTTTTTGCAGTTTTAATGAAAATCAATTGAAATAAAAAAAAAAATTAAAATAAGAAAAGGGAATTTGAAAAAAACTCCACACTTACCCTTTTTCACTGAAAATTCAGGGAAATTCCATCAACTGGATCTGAAAGTGACACATTATTTCATCTCTATGTAGGTGGGTTTTGATTTTTTTTTTTTTCCAAATGAATTTAGCTCTGCTCTTGGTGACTTTAAATTTTTATGGAGAGTACCTGGAAGAAATGAAAGTAAGAATCAAAGTAAGAACAAGAATGAAAGGAATGAAAGGAAAGGAGAAAGGAAATCTTATTTGCTCTTGGAAACCTTTAGTTATGCTGTATGGGAAGACTATAGTGATTAACAAGAATTATTCTCCATACAAGTAAACAAAGAGGAGTCTTTGTTATTGTTTAAAATAACATGTTCATTAGCTAGCATAAACTAAATGCTTTATAAGCTTCTTCAAATCAAACATTTTTACCAGGTATTTTAATTGCTGATAGCTAGGCAACCATGAAATAAATTACAAGTTGCCCTTGCATGATTTAAACTTGGTATGAGATTTGCCACAAACAAAAGAAATATTTCTCGGCTGGATTTCTTTCTGCATCATTTACTCCCTGCAGTTTAGAACAGATTAATGTGTTCAGAGACTGATTGCTGTAATTACTCTGCCCTGCTGCTCTTCTATATTATGCAAACAAATGCACATGATGAAAGAGAGAAAATGGACAAGAATAGAGATTCTTAGGCTCTCCTGATTTCCAACTTAAAATATCAGGTCATGAATAAAAGCTAAAACTTTGAACCAAATCAGAGTATAGTTCACAAAGATAATTACACATCTCATTAGTTATTTCTGCATGTTTGTTTCAATGACTTTTTATGTAATAATTTTCCATTCAAAATTATTTAATTCATGCTCTTAATTTAGAAACTTTGGAACTCTAACAGACTTTCAGTGTTGGTAAATGTTTAAGTTCTTCTGAAAAACTACCTCCAAATTTTTGTTTGCCAGTAGCAATCATCAATGGAAATCATTCACTTACATTTCAGTTACAGCAAATGACCATCATAAATAGTTTAGTTTTGCTTTTTTATTCCAAAAGATAGTAAAATAAGATTTAATTTTTTTTTTAAATCCAAAACAAGGTTGTAAAATGGGTCAGGAGGTTTTGGATGATAATCCTGTAATTCCTACCAGTAGTATGCTGACATTTTGTATATAGTATAAGTGTTTATATGTCCATAGACGCTAATGAAATCACTCATACCTGTTTCTGTCTACGCTTTATCTCTCTAGCACACTGTAAGAAATGTGATCTAACAGTCCCACTTCAGGCAAAAGACTGGACTCAGTGACCTCCAGAGATCTCCTTCTACCACTGTTTCTGTGGCCCTACGAATCCTGACTTTGTGGAAATCAACTGAAACTCTCCCATTGACTTCTGTGAACCCGCAATTCAAAACTGTCATGTAAGTGTTCCTGCTTTTGCCATATGGGTTACAATTTATTGTTTATGGTCTACATAAATCTGAAATGTATGGCACAGAAGAAGTTGACAAGATGTATGTTTATTACTGCTTTTTCTTCCCCACCCCACTTCATTAACCTTTCTGAATATGAATAAAGACAGGAACATAAAATGGGGATTGTTGTGTTTTCCTTTTCTTGTTGTTTGTACTTACTTCCTTCGATAATAATCAAGGGGCAAGGTTTAGTGATTTTTTTGTAATAAGCATTAAGTAGCCTGTATTTATAAATTCTCCTGTTTCCATGTTTAGGAGGACCTAAAAGGATCTCACAGCATTGAGAGTATATTTGGGATTAATTCCAAAGTTACAAATGGTAGAAAAATATCTTTTCTTTATTTCCTTTGTAAATATTTTTCACTATGTTTGTGTGCTGTATCACTGAAATTTCTGTTACTGTTTCATATTTTGTTAAATATTTATTTCAGTTACAGTATTGTTCTTTGAAAAATTAATACAAAGCAAACTAATTTTAGACATCATTCAAGAAAGAAAGAAAAAAAAAGTCAGTAAAATTTATTTTTGGAGCAAGATACCGAGAAATGGCAAACTTGTTTTTCTGCCACTGGGAGCTGTGTCTTGAAGTCACTGGCAGTCAGCATGGACTCAGATAAGAACACATATTGTCCCTTATAGGATTAGAAGAACACTATGTCTGCTTTATCTAATTGCTTCCTTTGAGACATACATCTTATTTACATTTGTCTCCCCTTTCTCATGCATTAAACTGCAAGACCAGATCACCATCTCGTGTGTCTCAAGTAATTTATGGAAAATGTGACAAATTCAGTTAGAGCTTTCTACTATGTTTTTTTTTTTAAATTACACAATGATGTTTGTTTCATCATTGCACTAAGAAAATAAAAAAAACCAAAAAAATACCATAAACCAAAAAAACAACCCCAAAACAAAACAAAGAAACAAACCAAAGACAAGTACGGTATTTCTATGAGGCTGTCAGCCTGATAAATGTGGCTCACTCTTTAAAAGCAAAATGAATATTTGGGATGCACATCTCAGGAAAGCCATCTGTGTTCAGAAATCCCTAGATATTACAAGGCCTGAATACTTCTAGCAAATATTTTCAAACAAAGGTGAAAGCCATATAGTCCAGTGGCAAATGAAGGCACTGAATAAATGAACTGGGCTTACTTTGCGTGTGCTGTCTTGTCTGTTTTGTAGCTCAAAGTCTATCTGCACATAAAAATAACCCCTTTCATCTTTTTTCAATAACTCCCACTAGGAAGCTTACCATTCAAAGTTCATTTATCATGAAACTTGCATGTCAACCAGAATACCATTATGTTCAGTCTGCCTGCAACCATGTTCATGTGAGTTCAGTCAACCTGCAAACAAATGCTGGAATGAAATTTTTCAGTCTTTTTATGTTCTTTTGCATATGCTTACTACGGTTATTAAAACCATAGCATGGTTTTTACGGTTATGAAAATCCAAATTTTATTGCATTAAGTGTCCACTTAAGACAAGCTCTTTGTTGTGAATCAGGCTGCAGCAGTACCTTGTCTGTACTACTGGGGGCTTCCCCCTTTTCCCTGATCCCAGTCTCAGGCCTGGCACCAGCTATCCTGTTGTCATGGCTTAAACCCAGCCAGCAACAAAGCACCACCAAGCTACTCGCTCACTCCTTCCCCACCAGCCTCAGTGGGATGAGGAGGAGAAAATAGAAAGAAACACTCATGGGTCAAGACAAGGACAGGGAGAGATCACTCACCAGTTACTGTCACAGGCAAAAGACAGACTCAACCTGTGAAAAAAAAACAAACCCCCAAACCACAAATAAATTTAATTTATTACAAATCAAAACAAGGACAGTGAGAAGTAAAACCAAGCCTTAAACCCCCTCCCCCCACCTCTCCCTCCTTCCCGGCTCAACCCCACTCCCGCGTTTCTCCCCCTCCTCCCCCCCACC
>JAVKLA010000057.1:13139184-13174173 GCA_034782735.1 Sagittarius serpentarius
ATCTAACCTAAATCTCCCCTCTTTTAGTTTAAAACCATTCCCCCTCGTCCTATCACTATCTGCCCATGTAAAAAGTCACTCCCCCTCCTGTTTATAGGCTCCCTTTAAGTACTGGAAGGCCGCAGTGAGGTCTCCCCAGAGCCTTCTCTTCTCCAAGCTGAACAAACCCAGTTGCCTCAACCTTTCTTCATAGGAGAGGTTTTTCTTAAGGAGATAATAAGTACAATTATCGTTTACCTTTTACCAAGCTTGAATAAAATGGCAGAAGTCAAGTCCAGATACAAAGACTCAGAAGCTTGATAACCTCTACAGGACCTTGCAGTTTTACGTTAGATTTATCACAGCATAGCAGATCACATATTTATATCTTAACTAGGGGAACAACTCTGCTACATTTTTTGGTGCCACTGTTTTCTCCTAGTCATGCTGTTAGCGACATCATACATGATCTTTTGAACCCTGAAAACTACATGCAGTTACCACATCAGAGACAATGAGCCTATATTAAGTGCAAGAATATACAGAAAAGAAAATAATAGAAATAATTCTGTAAACCACTCTGAAATAAATCAAAGAAAAACAAACCAAAAAAAGCAATAAAACAACAGCTGAAGATAGTAACCAATGGCACTGTTTTCAAAGAGAACATCTAGTTTGGGTTTTTTTGTTTGTTGGGTTTCTTTTCCCCAAAGGCATGGATGGCCAATTTCTTATCCAAACAAATCTCTGCTCTTAGGAACAGACTTAATAGTGTGGTCTTTAAAAGCAAATTGGAAACTGCCCTGCTGACCGCTAATTTGCATTCACATATTGTGCTGGATTTCAGTGACTGATTACTCTGTTAAGAACACATCAGTGAAATCAGGTAAAAATACTCAAAAACTGAAAAAAAAAAGAACAAAAAATATTAGCCAGTTGCCCTGCTACTGTGTGTGCTATAAATTACTAATCAGCCTTAGACAACTCAAATCTTGTATCACCTGATTTTCCATTACTTAAATAATAAACCATTAAATCTAGTTCACTGTTTGATTGATTTTCTTTTTGTATAACTATATCACCCTTTTGAATGGTTTGAATTTTACCTAGTCTCATTTTCAAAGTCTGAAAAAATAAGAGTATTTAAAGCTAATAATATTTTGATACAGTTTTGAGTTTGTTATTCAATCCAAGGAATGAGTGCAGGATTCAACCTTGGATTTTACAAGAAGCTGTTGTAGTTTTACTCAATTTCTTTAATATTAGCAATCTCCACTTACTTTTTTTCCCTGTCCCTAAGAACAGGTATTTCATCTGAGCTGGTCATCAAATTATGTCTAGTGACACCATATTAATAATTATGTACTTGTTCCAGGAAAAGGCAACCAAGATCAGAACTTAACATGATTCCAGGGAGGCTAAACAAAGCATCATGACAAATGATGAAGAAAGAATAAGATCTCAGCCACAGTTTTGCTGGAGAAATCACAAGTATTTGATTATTTCATCACCTTTCTTTTCCCTTGACACCTATGCCTAGGTCCAGCATGAGTACCTTCTGCCTCTTGGCAGAAAAAGATGATGTTGCACAGTCTTATTGTTCCTGATTTTCCAGATTTACACTTAGTAATATTTTGATGCAATTTCCAGAGCCTGCAAGAGTTACCTTGTGAGACTTGAACTGCCTTTTACTACGAAAAATGTTTGCTGCTAATCCCAGAAATGTCAGTGATGAGTGCATGTAGACCTGGAAGGCTGCAAAGAAACAACAAACACATTATCATGAGGGGTCAATTGTTCTCTCCTTTAAATGCCTTATATAAAAGAATCAGTGTCTTGTTAAATGAATATATTTTTCTCAATTTTCTTCTCTCATTTATGTGTATGTCAAGAAAGAGGATTAATTCATATAAACACTGTCTAATGTAAATTATTTTCTCTGTTTTCTATTCTTTGGCCTTTCACCCAAATTAAAATCTGTTTTACAGACTCTGGAAAAGAACATAGCTTTTGCTTAATGATACAATAACTAATCCGTACACATTTTTTTACACATCATTTTTTAACCTGAGGCAGAAGTCTTCTTTAGCATGTTGTAGAGGGCTTGTGTTTTAAAAAGTATTCACTATTTACTTATGGGACTTTTTTTTTTTTACTTTTTTGTTGTTGTTAAATGAGTTGTCTTAAGATAAAAAAAGATGCTATTTTGATTTCTTATTAAATGATTCTCATTTATTCTGACAGTTTTACTTTTATAATAACAGATTTATGAATTAATAGATATGACTCAATGGTGCTTCAGCATCCTGTAAATGTTAAAGAGGGTTAATATGTTCCTGACAAAGACACATCTGCTTGAAGTAAATTAGACTTTATCAACTCAATGATTTTCCCTCGCTGGCTTCTTAAAGAAGGAACAGACACTGAGGAATTATTTTCCAGTGCTTTTCAGTAAATTCCCTGTGGGCAACATAGGATAAAAATCAAAATACTTAATTACAAAACTTCTGAAAATGCTGTTTCATATGAAAATATACAATAAGGGTCTTTGCAGAGCAACAAGAAAAACATTCTGTTTTGTCATATGATCATATATAATTCTGCGTATATACTTCAAACAAATTAAAATTTGTAACTACCCAACACTTAGTAGAAGCTGCTTCAATCTTAGAACTTTAGCTGTCCAATGATAAGTTTCTGTGTTTATTCCCATATTAATCTACAATTATTCCATGTTAGTTTGATATTCGTTGTTAGTTAGAAATTTATACATGTACCAACATTTTCTTTTAGTTTAAATATGGTTTTTTGGTCTCTTTTAGATGCTTAAAATAGTTACTCAGGTATTTAGGAAATTGTGTTTCCTCTAAGTTTCAATAATTATGTTAAACTCTGCTCACAAAACAAGGTTTCTTCACAGGCTTTTTTTTTCTGCTAGTTCAGTCTGAGCAAATCTTTCCTGAATATAAAGATCAGAATTTCTCACAATGAATATTCCATATAAAATTTTAACATTTAAGTTCTGTATGATTTCATTAATACTTTGATCTCTCTCTTCAAAATACTTCAGATGAAAATTTCTTTTGCTGTCCTGTAACCAATGCCAGGAATAAACTAAATCTTATTTATGGCCCACAATTGTCCTGTGATTAACTAGTGCATGTAGGTCTATCTTCTCTTCTCTTTCATTTCAACTTAAGGAGCATATAGCTCTGCTAGAAAATCTTGCAGCTAGCTGCCAGGAGTATAACCTTTTAAAATTTCATGGTTTTTTTTTCTTTTTTTTCTCCTTAAATTCAATACAATATACTATTTTATTAACATTTTACTGCTGCTTCTCATGTATAGCTTCATGTTGTCTGAAGCTGGATCTTCTAGAAAATATTCCAGACTCGTTTATGAAGGTAGCCACCCAAAAGATGATACTGTGCTATGATTGTATCCTGTTTTACAGGAGAGCAAGGTGAGCATCACGCGGTGTTGTACTGAGATTGTGAACTTCTAAATTATTTCAGTAACACACAGGAACATTTTCAGACACATAAACCCACAACCAAATATACAGAATTATGACTAGCAGCCAGAAGCCACTCAGTAAAAAAAGTTTCTGAAGAGTATTTGAAGTGTGCAGTCACCAGCAGCCCTCCGTTGCTGGTCTGATCTTATTCCACATCAAAGACTGACACTACTGTCCTCCTCTACTACCACAGCCCAGGTTCAGCTGTCTGTGACCGAGCATTTAGTTTGGTGCAGCTGTGCTATCAGCAGATCAAGATTATTTCTCTCACAAAAAAAATAAAAAGGTGCCTTTACTGTAGATCATAATTGTTCTGATTTTCTAAAGCGGTATGAGCATCAAGCAGCTTTATACTATGAATATTAACGTTTACTCAGAGCCGAAATAGTTACCTGTTTTCATCTTCCTGTTTTCAAGTGCTTTATTCTGATTCCTTCCTGGAATATTTGGGGGTTTATTATTTTAACAGGTGAGCTTCACAGCATATCAAACAACACTAAACAGCCTAGTCCATATGGAATTTTGTGATGCAAGAACACAGAATGAGTTCAGAAACTTTCCAGCAAGTGCCATAAAACGTAGCTCTCCCGGTGTATCAGAAATGAGATGACTCAAGTATTTTTTACTGTTTAAGAGGTGGCAATGTAGGAAAGAGTAACAACAGTGTTTCAGGAAAGCTATGAAATGTTCTATAGCTGAAAACCACTGTCTTAAATACTACCTAAACTTCATATAATACTCACACAATTTCTATGCTGCTAGTATACTCTGCAGCTGAGAACTTACAGGGCTTTATATTAAATTTGATTTTTAAATCTACTTGCTTTTACCCACCTGCCAGAAAACCTTTTTTTATATACTCTGAATCTATATATATTCAATAAAAGAACCCTTTCTATATAAATCCTCCTCCAAATAAAAGATTTTTGTAATGCTGCCCTTTCCTGAGTTCAAAATTATCTCTTCAGGGGTTTCAAATCCAGCAAAAGTTGTAGACTGTTTAGAAGGAAGCTAGTGCTTGTGACAGCGAATACATGCAGGCTGGCAAAGCAGGGACAGGATGTCCCATGATAGCTCCTTCATGGTGACTGAGTCTTTGTAGTCTCTTTCCCCATGAAACTTGAAGAAAGACTGCAACAGGTTATCCATTTCACATCCTCTTCCTTCCTAAAAGAGTGACAGGAACCTATTTAATGCTCCTGAGAGACTCTGACTGGGAAACTCAGCACAAATTATAACCAGAAATTTCTGTGTGCGTGATTAAGCCAGCATGTTTAGTTATTATTCTCTCCTCTCCCAAGAAAGATCTTGGCTTTGTTCACTCCATTTCTTTCTTTTTAAAAGATATTTCTCCCAATAAATGAAATTAGACTAATTTCAGAAAAATGCAGTGTTTTATCTTAAAAAAAAAAACTTTCTCTTTCATACTGTATTTTTAGACAGAAAGTACCTGTGAAAGTCATTCAAGAAGAAGAAATTTTTTTCCCAAAATCTCAGATAAAAAGAATCTGCTGGAATAAAACTAGATACAAATATTCATAAAAAGAAAATGTTAAGGAATTTTTTTGTCTTGTAAATAGCATTTTGAAAAGTCTTAGGTCTGGGAGTAGTCTTGTATTTGAGTAAATACTTTTTGCTAATCTTTGAACTTTATTTGCAAGCTCCCCTGAATTTTTTTCAGTTGTATTGTGTCTTCTTTTCTTTCACTGAGATTGTTGTCTTAGGCTTGCACTCTATATTCTGTACTCTGATTTTTTATCTTTTCTTCTCTCGATTTATTACTTTTATGTATGAAGTCAGGTCATTCAAATGCTTAAAACATTTTTGTCCAGAAGCTCCAATTTAGGAAGTTTCCCCAAGTTAAAATACAAACTTGATATTAATATGGACTTTTCTTGTTTATTTTTTACAGTGTTGTATACTCCTTTTAAAAAATACTGTCATCTAACTCACTATACCTTTTCTAATTGTATTTCCAGATCAAAATACATGTTAAGCAAATTTTAGTGAAAGACCAAGTGGGAAAATGTATAAAGTGCTATCTAGAAGATTGCTATATAGACTTGTTGTTTTGACGTAGGCAAAAAGCATTACAGCAACACAATCTGCACTTATAACCGTAGAAAAAAATGTCAAGTACAGACTCACAAGTTTTATATAAAAAAGCGAAGAGAAATACCTTCATTTCATAGTCGATGTAGTTTTTTGTTTGAGAATTGAGACATAAAATGTAATAAAAGTGAAATTTGGAAAAAAGAAGTGCTTCTAAGACCTTAATGAGGAGAAACAACTAAATAAAAGACTGAGGATAAGGTGTATTAGGTACATATTTAGAAAATGCACAGAAAAAAATACAGATATATATCATGCACATCAGTAATTCTCAAGGTTCTTTACAACAGGAGAAGTATCATAACTCTCATTTTAAACATGTAGAAATGGATATACTGTAGGTGTTAAGGCTGGGAAAATGGCCAGATGCAAAACATCTAGGAAGAGCTTACAACTCTGAGAAGTGTGGTATAATTTCCTGTTCTGCATTAAGTGATCTTTTGCCACAAGAAAGTTAAAACGAGAATGAAAGAGGAGGGGTTAATCAACAGACAACAAATTTTAAAGTGCAAGTGGAGAAAACAACCTAATCATAAGAATTCTTGAACATACAGAAGTTTTGCATGTTAAATTCAGTTACTTGTCAGAAGTCTCTTAAAAGATAAGTAAACACTATGCCTACATGATCAAAATTAGGAGAGATGTTATGACATTAACTCTCCAAACCAGTATCAACTCTATATTCTATAACTTCTTCCCTAAGAGCTATATGTTATCAAGCTACCATTTGAATTGGGCTGATAAGACATTGCAATCTTTCTTTTTAATATTTGGTTCATATACTCAGATAGAACAGATAGCAGTAAGAAAGTACAATACACCAATGGCAGACGGTTGATTTTTCATGCAGTCTACCTGGATTTCTTCTTCTTACACATTATAATGAGACTATATGAGGTCATTACTCAGAGTACATGAGGTGAGAGCAAGCCTCTTACTTTCAGAAACAAGGTGAGTGCATTGTTCAAATTAGCCCTTGGCTGTTGTGCTGTTGTCTGTCTCCCCTGAATCCACTTTGAGCCGGATGCAGCCATCACGACCAGACCAGACATATCCATTACGATTGCCACTGGTGGTTGTCACTTGGGCAGGGTTACAGGAAATACAGGTTGGAGGGGGGAATGGGGGGAGGATGTCACCGCACTGTGTACTGGGTTTGGCTGGGACGAAGTTAAATTTCTTCACAGCAGCCTGTATGGTGCTGTGTTTTAAACTGCTTACCAAAACAGCGCTGAGAACACAGGGATGTTTTAGCTGTTGCTGGGCAGTGCTTGCACAGCATCAAGGCCTTCTCTGATCCTCTTGCTGCCTCCACAGCAAGTAGGCTGAGGGTGAGAAAAAGGCTGGGAGGGGACACAGCTGGGACAGTTGACTGGAACTGACCAAACAAACATTCCTGAAAAGTCATGCTAAACAATAACTTGGCAAGGGAGGGAGGGAGATGTTCTTCCAAAGTAGCCATTGCTCAGGGAATGACTGTGCATCTGTCTGCTGGTGGCATGTGATTGCTTTTAGAATCGCTTTTTTGTTTTCCTTTTTTTTTCTCCTTTCACTTATTAATCTGCCATTATCTCTACCCATGAGTCTCTTGAGGGTCTTTGTGTGTTCTTCGTTTGTTTGTTTGATTGCTTGTTTTTTCCCCTCACATTGCTCTCTGATTCTCTCCCTCATCCCGCTGGGGGTGAGTGACTGAGCGGCTGAGTGGGAGCTTAGCTTCTAACCAGGGTCAGTCCACCACAGTATGATAGAATAATTTCTCCAGAAAAGACTTTCCACCTTTGGAATATAGCTATTTTAAAAGAAACACAACACAAATAAGCTCATGGACTGCTTTTTGAGGGAATGCCACAGCAAGTAAAAGAGTTGTTATTCATGTGTACGAACTGTTATGTGTATGGACGAGTTACTCATTCATATGGACTGAAATGATACAAAAAACCCAAAGGTATCACCTTACGAGATTTAAGGCAGTGAAACTGACTGTGCAATATCTGCCCTTAGCTCAAATACATATAAAGTTTGCATCTTTATATTGTTTCATCTAATCTAGCGGAAATTAATAAGATAGTAGTGTAAAACATTACTTTGAAGGAAATCTTTCCAAAGATCCAGGGCAAGTCAGAAGATGGTAGCTATACACTTAGCAGCCCATGTTTCCTCATTTCTTTCTGTTTTATAGGGTAGGAGGCCTGATTAAATCTCCATTAGAATAACAGAAATTTGCCATAAAAGTATTTATTCATTATTTTTTAATACTATAGCACTGACATTGAGCATAAAGTGACCTAATTGTTCTGAACTCTTCATAGTCGCTTTTCCAAAGAGACTATGTACTCAACTGTACTGTACCTAAATAAAAACATATAGGGGGTGATACATCCCTATGGAAGTCCTGTGTGTAAGATTAAGTTAAGTCTGAAAACAAGCCCCAGTGACGGATGAAGGACAGTTGTAGGAGTGGATTAATGCACTAGCTTTCCTTTCAGAAACAGGAGAGGAGTCTTTTTGGCCACAGCTGCAAATATGTCTGATGTTCTTAGCCTTATTCTTGGTGCAGCTATACATATAGCATAAGGCAATCTACAGTTACCTCTCTGGTCCTGACGTAGTGCCATGGCAAGTCAGTAGAAGAGATTCCAGTGATTATGAAAGACACAAGCCTGCAGTGTGTTACTTGGGAATGGGTTTGCCATTTAGAAAAGTTTGCAAAGTGTCTGCTTTTCCACTGGTTCTGTCTCAAGAGCCAAATACACATCATTCTTTTTTCGGTGTTTTTGTCAGACTGTCAGATTACATTACCAAATGAAATATTGACTCCTCCTGTGTAAAACCAGTAAGTGACAGCATAATTTCAGCTTTCTGTTTTAGGGTGAGAACTCTACAGAGCAGATCAGAAACGTGGTTACACAAAGAATTTCATGGTGCAATACTGGAGGGCTTTCAAATTAAGCTTTTCAAATGTCATAATCTGGTGTAGATTTATAAGAACAGATTTAATACAAATGAAAATATTTTTACTTTAGCTCTGCTCTTTTGGCTGAAGAGTAGACGCTGTATAGTTTGGTTTTTAACTTGGCATGGTTCTGAAATTATAGCTGTGCAGTGTTGTGCTGAGTTGCACTGACAGCCATGTTTATGCTCATTGTCACATTTGGAGACTCCTGAGAGCATTGCAGGAGATGCTTTCATACATTTAACAATGATGAGAACGTGCACTTAGGCACATCAGGAACAGCAGAGCTGTTGTTAGTGGTACCTCAGGTATAACATCCCTCTGAGAGGCTGTTTGTCTCTTGAGCATTCAACACAGCGTGCTTAGCTGTACAGCTAGCTCACACTTGATTTTGCCTCTCTGTCCTACGCAAATTTCTAACTGATTGGTTCAGCAAAGCGAATGCTCTGTGCTGGGGTTTGTTTTTCAATAGCTTCTCTTTCGTAAGAAAAGCCAAAAAGATATTGGCTAGGTTATTCCAGCTTCATCTCTTCTCTCATTTAAGTTAAATGTCTGAGTGTTCTACCATTTCAGGCCTTGATGTCCTTTCAGTAAGGCTGATTATCCTTTCAGGCAGCTCTGGGTGTGTCAGGTGTCTTTTAATAATGGATAAAAATGTGTGAACTGCTTTCTGCAATGGGACAAGACAGATATGGTAACTTCTGACAAGATATGACAAGGTACAACATATCATCTGTCCCTAGTGCTCAAGGTACAGTAAAAATCTGCATACGTACAGAGAGACAAATCAGCTGCTTTGCAATAGCTGCCTATGTGCAGACAGTTGGTAAACATAGTGTGACTTAAAATACATCCGTGGTGGAAGAAGGGTGACCTATCATATATTTATTGTAGGTTAGGACGTGTAGAGAAATAGCTGATAGTTTGATAGCAGATAGCCACTATAGTTTGCATCGTTATGCAAAGTTGTTTGTGTATCAGTGCATACTGTATTAACTCTTCCATAATAATCACTTGTGTATGAGCTTTGCCGTGTTAATCTAAAGTGATCACCACATTATGATTCCACAAAAAATCGAAAAAAATCTCACTTTATTGAATAGTGTATAAAAAATATTGTAAGCTGGATTGCATGTCAGAATTATATATAAATGAATTAATCCTAAAAGCCACAGAGACGATTTATTTTATCTTTTCCAGTGCTGATTTATTACAAATACCTATTTGTTATCTTTTCCCAACATTCGTTAGTATTTGTAAAGTAGTGCTATATGTGATCTTAAAACAGGTTGCCTCCTGTACAAACCCAGATATATATGTGTATAAGTAAAAATGAGTAAAATATTTTCAGAACTAAAATATATGAATGGTTTCCATGAGTATTAATCACTTTTTTTTGTTCTGCATTCATTGTAAAACTATTCAGAAGAAAGAGCTGACAACCTCTTCATATGAATACACTTTTGTGAAAACTTCTCCTTAAATTGCACCTGAACAGGTATGCAATTAGACACTTTTGATTTTATGTTTAGGGAAAAAAAAATTAAAAATCCCTCCTCAAAGTCTTCTGAACAGGTATGTCATACCTCTTCCCTAAGAGCTGGTTTACTCATCTGATTTATTTCATATTAGTTAGCAAATTATGCTCAGATTGCAGTAAGTCTTTGATGCAGTTGACTTCCTACAGTAAGTAAATAAATAGAGCTCCACACTTTGTTACTAGAGCTATTTAAAATACAATAATGCAGGCAATGCTTCTCAGGATTTAGCCTGACTAGGAAATAATTTGGAAGCATTGGTTTTTTTCTCTGATGATCTATTTACTATTATGTAGGGCTGAGAATGGATTCTTCATTTTGGTAGTTCACTGTTCAGTGTTCTTTGTATTACTGATCATCAAAGGCATATTTAGTTTGAATTTTTTATTCACTTTATATTTAAGTGTGTTCTTTACTACAAAGGACCAAACCATTCATGACTCAGGAGATAATTAAAAATATTTGTTGTATTTTGGTACACCGTCTTTGCGCTGGGTGATGAGTCTCAAAAAAATGAAAACAGTTTATATGGAAGCAGCTTATTTTAACTCACTGGACAGAGATTTATTTTGCTTTTCCTCTTCTTTTCTAAACAAATATACAAACATATAAATCAGACCTTGAATATCAGACAAAAGACCAGAAAATAATTACAATTCCCTAAAGAACATTTTTGGATAACTAATATTTTTTCTGAAATACAAAGTTCACTTCTTGAAAAGCAGGCATAAATAGTAAAAGTTTGTCTGGAGATACTTCAGAAGGATGTGAAAAGGAGCCTTTAAAATGTACGCTGTGTTGAGAAGATACTCTATCCTTCTTTCATCTATTGTGCTGTCTAACTGCATTCAGTTACTTCAGTCTTCATATCTGTTATAATACTATCTTTCAGAAGAAATCCAAGCTATACACTCTATTTTTCATCTATTCTTAACAGAATGAAATAGAGGAATAAAAACTAGAATGGAAAGTGCTTTCAGTTTGTGTTTTGGAATACAGGTTTTCCTAGAACACATTAAGATGTAGACTTCCTCCATGTCTAATTAATTCAACTTTGCTTTGTAAGCAGCATATCCATGCTCTGGCTTTTATGCTTTTCAAATCTCCTGAAGTATCTAAATCAAAGTATTTGCAGATCATCTTATGGGCTGTGCTCTCGCTCCACTTTGAGCGTGGAGCTTGTGAAATCCTCAGATCAGAAGCTAGCAGTTGCACTTGAACAAAAGCATTTCCCATTTATTTCCACATCTGTGGGTAATATCCATTCTTCACTTGCTATATTAGGTCTGTTCAGCTTTTAACTCAAAGCTTTTCGTTCTGTTCTAGCTGGATTTTGGAAAGGCTTATTGATATGTTTATCATGTAGGCTATAAAATGTTTGCCTCCTTTTTAAAAGTGTAATTGCACAGATGTGCTAGGCTGGCTGCTCTTCCAGACATTAAGAGTAGTCTCTGGTTCAGGGAGGAATGCTGTGTTGTAAGCAGGAAAATACAGTTTTAATTAGTGTATCTCTAACTCCAACCACAGGACCAATAATTAAATCGGTATGGTCCAATTACTGTTTCAATCAGATTCAGATTTTATAGCCTTCTGTCTAATACTGTAGCAGCCTTACTTCTTTTAAGCATCTAAAGTGCTTCTTATAAGCAAAATCCTTTGTTCAGCATTCATGAGAGCACTGTGGATGTTGTTAAATGCTTAGTGTTGTAGAGCAGGTTGCAAAGGGCTGCCGCTGACACCACCTCTGAGTCTGTAATGCAGCACTATTTGCCAAGGTGGAGTTTAGATGGGGCAGCAACAAGACCAGCGGCACACCGTCCGGCAATACATAACCTGGAATTACTCAGCAGGATGGGTTTTTTCAGCTAGATAGTGATTTCTGTCCAAAGATTTCTATTGTAACTCACAAATGCGTGCGTGCATGTGCACGCTCATGTGCACACACACCAGTGATGACCCCTGCCCTTCCAATGCCTCACAGACCACTGGGAACTGGGCGCTTGCTCTGACCGCCCAACCTGCCCCATGGGCTCAGCCTGCTGCCCCGTGTCCGACATCCAGGGATGTGCTCCTGCCCCACGTCGAGGGGCTATTGTTTTAGCTGAAGTTTGGAGAAGATGATTTGCTTAAATCTTGTCCAAAATTATAACAACTGAGTTATTCTGCAAATGAAAGTGCTTGTTTTACCTTTGAACAGTCTCCTTATATCTGCATGGAATCCAAGAATTACTTTGCTATGGTTGAGACTATAGTCTCAGTAGTGACTTATGATAATACTTTATTCCTAAGGTTCTGCTGCTGTTTCTGATATGTATACTTCACTTATTCCACGTACAAATCACCATCTCAATATTATTACGTGACCTTTTGAGAGCTGTTTGATTTTCAATGTGTTGAAATCCACCACAATTCTGAAAAACAAACCAAACCAAAACAAAAAAACTTCAGAAGAAATGCTAAATGGAAACCTGGGGAGAAAAATTTCTGTGACATCAGCATATTTTTCCTTCCTGAAAATTAAGCACAAGCAACAACAAGAACAGAAAGAAATCTTTATTTCCCTTTTAGTGTAATTACTACTTCTACAACCACTGTGAAAGTATTAAACCTATTAAAATTAATGCTGATGGCTGAAAAACAGATGATTCAAGGCACTATGCAGCAAGTACCACACAGCTTTAATTCTTGCATAATGCTTCATTTATCAACAGTACCTTGAGGACTTTTCCTGTGCTGAACTCAATTTTTCTGTTGAATAAGATGAATAAATTTTACTACTGATCAAAACTAATATTTTGAAGAAAGTGCTTATTAGCATAAGATCAGCGTGTTTTCTCAATAATGACACCTTTTGCTTGATGATTCTGCAGATATTTCCTGTTAATATTCTACTTTTAAAATAAATAATTAGAATATGAGTGTCAATATGAGACCAAATATGTTGACAATAAAGGAGACACAAAAATTGTTTTTTTCAACCATTTGATTGTATCATATAGAGGCTGTATTCCCCTGCAGGCAAACCTCCGTGCAGTTTCATGAACATTTTGTTGGACTAGTATCTTTAAATAATTTGGGAAAAAAAACCCACACCAAACCAGAGCTCTTAACATCAAAAGACTACATTTTGTAGGAGAATTAAGGTATATTTTTGTTTAAATATTCTGTAGGTAAAGGCAAACATTTTCAAAAGGTAATATTCACAAAAGAAAATATACTTTGTCCAAAACAATTTTTAGCTTAATGATAAAAGACTCTCTATTAAAGAAACCTTAATTAAAAAAGAAAACCCAAGCATGAAATAAAAACTTTTTCTAAAAAACGCAAACCAGAAACTCCATGGCAAATGATGAAGATGGAAATACCTGTTTCAAATTTGACAAGCTATTTATTTTTAGGCAGGGTGGACTTCCCATCTTTAAGCATGGGCTAGAAGCGTATTTGTGAAAGAACTGACAGATGCCTCCTTAATTACTATTATAACAGAAGAAACCTGTGGTTGCTACTGTCAAATTGTAAAATGTAATTTTTAGGTTAGGCCTTAATAATGCTAAGTCAATGTTGTGGTGCACAAAAGCAGCTTCAGTATTGAAATACAAACAAATTACTCATGTATCCAAAATGTGTTTAAAATAATGTAATACGTGAGAATAAAGATAGCTTATAAAAAAGAAAGCCTTGAAAATGTGGAAGGTGTAGATAGAGCTTATCCAGATAAACCCAATCACATTCAACATTTCACTTCTTCATTTGGCCAATAGAAATTGTATAAATTACGCATTTTTCTCTTTGTGAGACATCTGCTGTGGTGAGAATCAGAGCTGTGCAACTGTTGTGCAGGGAGGACAGACCATTGTCATGTACAAGCACACAAAGGCTCTGAAACAGTTTCTGAGGCATAGATAATGCTGTCTGGTTTTGGTCTTAATATCAATGCAGAATTAAATTGTCTTCAGTTGCCCATACTTCTTATTTTCATATAGGCACACAGCATTTATCAAGCAGCGTAACTCAGAAATCGATCTCTCTGGGGCCACCTTTAGACACAGATAAATGAGTAGCTGTTGTGGGTATCAGGACCCAGTAAGCTAAAGCCATAACCTTCCTACTTCACCCTATGCCAAAGACTTGAAGAACTGGGCTGCTGAGGGCAACATCAGGAGAAGTGTCGCAGGGACTAACACAGACCAAAGCAAAACCATTGCCCAGGGCATCCCAGGAGACATCACTGCCACCGCTTTCCTGGTGCCTATTTTCCCAAGTGGGGTAGAAGAACCTTTTGCTGTATTTCTCCAAGCTGTATAGTAGTGCCTGCCAGGACGTAGCTGTCCTTAAATCAGTGGTGAATAAAATGGAAATGGTTTTACTAATCTCTTGGATTTTGAGACTACAGGTTGAAACTAGGTTACATTTTCAGGCTTTTACTTGCACTTACGAAAGCTAAGACTGAATTATGTGTGTATGTACTTATGTGGTTTTTTTATATACATACCTTTGCTTGAAGTTTTCAGATAATTAATGGTCACCAGGAACTGTTATTTCAATTAAACATGTAGCACGACAAGATTCACAAGGAAATTATATGCTTTAGCATTTTCAAGCAGTGTAGGGAAATATTCCATAAATAAATTTTTCCTGCCATATACTGTAGACATTGTATTACAGTGATTTTCACTAGATATTTTGCTAGAGATCTTTTAAGATTCATCCTAATACTGAGGTGTAACATTGATCTAATAGAGATGTCCTGAGAGCTAATAGACTCTTTATAGATAAAGTGTACCTATTAATTTATAGTGAAGGTATTTTCTATCCTCGCATTGAATAGAAAGTAGCTGGGACAAAGGAGACGAAAAGCTTTTGATAGGCACTGGCCACCTTTCTGCCAAAATTATCTCATGCTCTGTAGATCCTCTTCTTTAAAACAGATCATTGAGCAATTACCTGGCTCTGCTTATACTTTCAACAGCTTCTAAAGGCACTAAAATCCTCTCAGAATGAGAGCCCATGCACAAAGTTAAGCAGTGTTCGTGTGCATTCAGGGCTGATCAGAGAGTAAAGAAAAAGTCACACTCCTGTCCATCAATTAATACCACTTCAAGTTAAAGGTGATTTTCTTACAATATTACCACTTTATAGTATGCACATTGGCTCCCATTCAGCCAAACACTTATGCTAGACCAAGTTATTACTTTGAACAGAGAAAAGAGATTTGAAATCAGAAGCTCCTGCAGATTAGGAAGCAGCTGTATTCATTCAGTGGCCATCAGGGTATTTTTCCTTCAACAGTACTATGTTGCTTTCTTTTTTTCCTTCTTTCTGTTGCAGATTTATCCCACCCAGTGTTAGATGCTGAACAGAAGCACCTATATCAGGAGATTATTAGCCTGGGCTCTTGAATATGTATCATGAAAAATAAGTACATCCTTCCTTTGACTATAAAGGGAACCCAAGGCTGCTTTTCTTTCAGGTCAGATAACTCCTTCAATAACACTTCCCATCAAATTTCTCCTACACACACACATGCACACACACACACACACACACAAGTTCTGTCCCCAAATACACTTATCTCCAAAATCATTAATAATTGCTGCTCACAGCCTGGAAGGAGTTCTTACGACAAAAGGAAATGTACTCATATTCAGACAAACTACACAAAGAACATAAGATCCACGTGCTGTTGTTACTGTGCCTGTGAGGCCATTGTACCTGTTATGGTCTTCACTTAATCACCTTGCTCTTTGCCTTCTGCTCAGTATATTTCCCAAAACTGTTAATTTCTTCTTTCTTCATTCTATTGCCGAGTCATATCCAGGTTGAGGTGGTGGGGAGGACCAATTGTGTACTCCTACTATTTACCAGCCATTTCTTGAATTCTTTCAGAAGGAAAAACTGGGACTCCCTATCTCATGGAAGCCAGTTCCTAATCTTTTATCCTGCCAAAGCTTAGACATGTGTTTAATATTTTGCTCACAACAGAAATATTTCAGAGAATGGAACTACAGCTACAAACTTAGAAACACACATAAGTCTTAGCAGGCTCAGGGCCTAATTAAATATGTATATTTTCTCTCTTTTCTTTTAGTCTCAATAAAGAAAGTTGGAGAATTTTAAAATATCATTATATATGGCTTGTCTTACTGCATTTTATTGTCATGGTGCAATTTTAATCAACCTAGTGATGTATATTAATAACGTAAATGGAACGTATTATTATATTGCTATCTTTTACAATGAATCTAATTTTTAGGATTCTGTTATTGCATAAGTATGAGAAAATATAATTTTAAATATCTCAACTAATAAAATAGAATTATGTAACATTTCAATATTACTAGTATGCCAATATGCAAATATTGTTGCCATAAAGTAGTAAAATACATTATTATTTCACTCTTTCCATTTCTAAAATAAATGATGAAGAATGTTCAGGGAATGCTGATGATTTCTATGAATGAGCCCTGTTACTAGGACCACAACACTTTTTCCAGAGATACTTCCCTAGAAATAGTACAGTGTTATACAAAGCAAGTCATTAGTAACTAGCTGAGGTAAAAATGGTCGCTTCTTTTCAATAGTGTCTCTCATATGGAAGTTAATTTATAGGCTTTAGAATGATTTATCTTTAACTTAAGTGAAATTCTGTGTGAAGGCCATCCTGAGGTTATTTGCCTTCATCCTTTCCCCATAGCGAAAGCAACTGGCTCTGGTAAGATAGACATTATGGAAAAGAATAATTAAGTCAGCAGAGTAATAATTGTTGGAATATTGTGAAGACAAAAGGATCTCATCATTCTCTATGGCAAATGAAACAAACAAGGCCCCCATTTCTAGAAGAATTTAATATTTGCCGTTATTGTGTGAGTTCAAACTCTCATTAGTTGCCTTTACAATACCTTTTTATTTGTTGACAAGTTAGTTTCTTAACAGTTTTAACTGCTAAAATGGCAGAATATTCATGAATGCCATTATTCCTCTCTTGATGATGACAGGATTCTTACAAATCAAAACAAAGTTAGTAAGAGACAGGCAAGCTCATTAAAGGATTTTTTTCCCAGAGAAATAGGTTATATAATGTCACATCTAGCTGGTTCTAATTGGAAAGATTGTTCTAGGAGCAACTCAGTAAAACCAAAAATACATACAAGGGAGGAAGACATTATTCAGACTAATCTCCCTCTTTCCATTTTTGCTTGCTTTGGAATCATATTGAATGTTTATACAGTGTTCACAGAAATACAAAAAAAAATGTTGAGAATAAGAATAAATTCATCAGTAAGAAGACTGGGAATATAAAATTTCTCAAAATATAAATTATTGGGCTTTAATAGGCTACCTTCAGAAGGGTGTATCAGAAACAACCAACCTGAAGTCAGAAATGTGTTAGTTAAAGCATATAGTGAAAACGTTTATGAAATTTCTTGAGGAAATAAATGGTAATCCATTTGTTTCATGTAGTATTCAGGAACTGAACCACAAAAATTTTTCACAATGTCTGGAGTCTCAAGACAATTTTGAAACTAAATGTGGCAGAAGAACAGTCTACTCAGGATGACCTATGCTGTCAATATGAAGTCATATAAGGGCAAGCACTACCAGGGAAATGCACAATGGCTTGCACAGAAAGAGGCAACCTTTTATTTTTTGCACTTTCCTCACCACATTAGAAAACAAAACAAAACCAAAAAAAGCCTTCATCTTTCATTGACGGATGGGATTTCTGGCTTAAATCCAGAAATTAAGAAAGATAAAGTCGGGTGGACCCTAGATCAGCTGTTGAATCAATCCAATATAGGATTTCTAGCATGATCAAAAGACAACGTGTTTTTCTCTGCAAGAGCTGTGTTTCAGATATGAGGAGAGTGTCTCAACTAGGTTTTGGTACAAATATAGAGTGCAAATATCCACCTCTGAAACAGTCATCCCAGTCTCATTTTCTAAACAGAGGATAAAATAATACATTCTCTAGGAGTGAGCTCTCAGTCATTAGGATGGAAAAAAATATTTCTGCTCTTCATAATTTATATGGTTATACTACAGTATAATATGCCAATTAATGGCAGCTGATTCACATTTACAGTGCCTTCTGAAAGCCAGTGGAAGCCTGAAAAACTGTCTTCTGATAGGGTAGGTGGAATCCCCTCAGGAAGTTTTTGGTTAAGTGTTTGGAAAGAGAACTAGAGAAGAAGCATACAAAAGGAGAAGGGCAACCAAGTTTGAAGGAATCATTTAGTGAAGATGAAGGCATAGACATTATGAGTTCTCAAGACACAAGTAAAGACTTCTGAAAAGATAAAATTCTGGTCAGAAACAGATGAGAGCATATTCAATGGTTCAAATACTGCTTTAAGCATAATAAAACTACATGGAGAAAAAAATCCCTACATGCTTTATACAAATGATAACCATCTGAAATACCAGGGGAGTGAATAACTTTTTTCTAACAAAGACGTAGACACAATGGATGTTTCAGAAGTCTAGTGGCAGGAAGGCAGTGCATACGAAGACAATTTGTGGTATATTCCATAAATACACATATGGCATGGTATATGCTCTACATGAAAGGCAAAGTAGATACATTAGTGAAGAAGTGGAATTATATGATAAATGAAATGCTGAGCTCAATAAATTATCAAGAAATTATAGACTATCTGTGTACTGAAACTGCAATATGGATTGTGCCAAATATTAAAAAGAAAAACTTAGAAGATGTGTGATGTGAACATCATATTGTTGTCCATCCAGGCTGCAAGAGGTACTGTGACCAAGAGCTATGGCAGATTCAGTGTAATGAGGGCAGAAATCATTGCTTTTCAGAAAACTATTGGTAGCCTGGAACAACATTATAATGAAAAAGTAGATTTTTAGTCACAGTGTCTTCTGGAGCAACTATTCAGAAGAGACACAAACAAAAGGAAAACAAAATATTTATTTCTGAGGAGTGCATGGGATGTGGTTCGAAAGTGACTTTTACACTCTGTAATAATGAAGATAATCTAGCCACATTTACAGGAAAATCTGCCCTACAAAAAAAATCTGTCCCAGTATCACTTAACTTCAAAATCAGTATAATACAAAAAAACCCAAACAACCCCTTTTTGTTGGTTTGGTTGAGGGTTTTTTTTGTTTGTTTCTTTCAGAGGGAAGGTAAAAGAAATATTCAAAAGGACATAATACTTTCAGGTAGTACAAAGCTGTTTAAGGACGCTGTGTTAAAAGGTAATATTCAATGCATGTTATGTATCAGAAGATATCCTTGACAAGGCAGAAGTTAGGAAACTCTGACAAGATAATGGATAGCCACAAACGGATGGGCCAAAAAATTTAGAAAAACAACTTATTAAAGGTATTTAAAACCAGCAATAAAACACAACAGAAACAGGTATAACCTTATAAACTGAAAAAAGAAGTTTCCATCTCTGTATTTAATTCATAAAAAAGTTCTAAAGGAATTAAAGGGGTGAAATTCTCCAATTATTAATTCTAAGAATTTACAGATTTAATCATTCTCAATACTAAAGTAAACAACTTCAATAGCAGAAACTATAGTGAAAAGATGAATGTGCAAGCATACAGATGGATATCTCCATAAATCTGGTATAATGGTGAAAGGTAAGTGGAATCATATTAAATTACAAGGAAGAAGTTCTAAAACAAAGAAAAGGAAGCTGCTTTTCACACAACATATCATTAAACTGTCTAATTCAGCACCACATTTGATTTCTAATGCCAACTTTGTGGATAACCGCAGGAAACAATTAGACAATGCACTGGTGAAAAGCTCCAAGGGCTGTTAAAAAACACCTCTGCGGAGGTCCCTAAACTGCAAGTTTGTGGAAGGTAGGAGGGCGTAAGGGGGGAAGTTTCACTGTACATTTCCCCACCCTTGTATTTCTGTAAATATTCATCACAGGCCACTGTCTGAGGAGTACTGGAATAAACAGACATTTTGTCTGGCTTAGTAACAGACATGTTAATGTATATTATGGTGTAGATGTATAAATATAATGCATAATATATATACATTTGAGCTGTATTATACTTCATTATGAAAGAACAAAGCCTCTAAGAAGAAACCTTTATAAGAAAACTTTATAATGGCATTTCCTATTTCACTTTGATATTATACTTCTGCTGTTTTTAAAGAAAAAGGATTTTGTAAGGATATCTTTGTAACTTTTGTAAAGAAAAACACAAGTAATATTTGGTTTAGAGTAGCTCTTAAATACACTTAAGCATTAGGCAAAACCACTCTGGAAAAAAAAAAAATCCCATATTCACATTGTCCTTTTCTATAATTGTGCTTCAGTGTCAGTCAAACAAGACTTTATCAAAATTAAAACCAAAATGGAGCAAAACTCTGAATTCAGCCATAATGATTTAGATCAATTAAATAATATGCATATAATAAAATTTAACAGCCTGAAGACAGAGGCTGACAAAATACATTTTTACTATAACTACAATGGCACAAACATAGCATGACAATGAAAAAATAACACTGATAATATATTTGTTTCTAACTGATAATGTAAGGGGAATTATACTAATCAAGGTAACTCAATGTTTATATATAAACACAAAAGATGGTATCAAATCTGCATATGAATAAGTATTAGATTGTTGAGAAATTAATCTGTATTTGCGTAAGTTAAATATCTGCTTAGATTCATTTTAAACATGTACATATTTGTAAATAAAGAGATTTTAAAGACTGGAGCTAATGTTTGTTGGCTAATTATCTCCAAATAATATTCTGAAAAGTGTGAACACTCCATTGGTTTTCAAAATTAAAGTCAATGTTTAATTTCAAACTCATGATAGCAGCATTTTCTTATTTATTGCAAGTTAGTAATCATCCTGGGAAAGGCTTTAAGGCAGGACTGGGGCACCTACCAGATATCAACTTCCAGCAGAAGTTGGGAATATTAAAATGTCCTTTGCATCTTTGTTTCAAACCAGAAGGACAAAAATATAGTCAGCTGTTGTATCAATAGATAATATCTGTAGAAGACAGATTCCTTTTTATTTCCTTCATTTCAGATTTTTATTTTTCTCTTTTTGGAACTCAAACACCTTAGATGCTGGTATTACTTCTGTTCTTGTCCCAGGCTTATCACCAGTGAGTTTACCTGAAACAGTTCATGACCACATAATTACTGAAAGTCCTTCAGTTTTAAAGTTTTCTCAAATTATTATCCTTATTTTATAGGACATTAGGGGAAAAAAGAAAACCTCTTTATTTCCTGTTTAGTTGAGGACAGTCAGCAGTGGAGCATGGTGCCCTGAGAGGCCGTGCCATCTCCGTTCTTTGGAGGGTTTCAGTCCTCAAGTGGACCAAGATCTGAGGAGCCCGGTCTGACTCCAGAGGCGGCCCTGCTTCTGGCAGGAGGGGTGGCCTAGAGACCTCCCAGGGTCCTTTCCATGGTCTGCAAAATACTTGCAGGTACTCAACTCCTCTATGTCATATCAGCAAAGAGAATAAAGAATAACTTGTACAAAAATTGGCTCAGTTCTTCTCAGTAACAAAGATCTGTTAGATTTAGTCACGTGTCCCTTCAGGTCACACTAGGTAAATAAAGAAGTAAGAATGGGTATGTTTTGGAGAGTTGGTCTGTTGTCATCTGCTGTGGTATCTGGAAGTGACGGCTCAAGCTCTTCATGGAATAAAATAACAAATTTTAAAAAGCTCGTTAACGTTGTACTTCTGTTTGCGTTTTCCGAGAGTATTAGGGTGCCTGAATGTATTCCTACAAGATGCTACAGAAAGAACTCCATAGGAAACTAAGATTAGATTTTCCTTGCTCATCTGTTGTAAAAAGAAAGTCTTCTGGAATCAAGGGGGGATCTCAGGGCACCTCTCCCTTCATTACTTTCAGGTTTTCAACTAATGAACTACAATATATCAGGATTTAATGTGTTGCTTCATTAAGGTTGTAACTGTAGGACTGAACTAGCCAAGGAAAGGAGCGACTAGGACCTTGAGCCCAGTGCATAAGGAACAAGGTAAAGGATATTTGGGGTTAGAAAGCTGAGCAGGAAAACTCAGATGTTTGAGACTAGTGTGGTCTCTTATTTTTCTGTGCCCACAAACACCCTGGGTACTGAATTTTGTTAGATCCTGATAGCCGAAGAAGAGCCATTGGGGGTTATTTCATCATATTCCTAACACCCAAGAAAAAAAAAAAAAAAAAGGTCAGCTGGCATTTGATCAAAGGAATCCGCTCTGTACAGGCAGAGTGTCCTGCCTGTCCTCCCTGCACCGCCCTGTGCCCCGGCACATGTAGGCAACCATGTTTCTGCCCTACGGACTGCACAGCTGCATTTCCTCCGGCAGCCCCCCGAGAGAAAACTCCAGCAGCCTGGATGTCCTCTGGCAGTGAGGACCCCGCTAGCTCCCGCTGCAGAAGATCAGGATGTCCATCAGAGGTCTCCCAAGCCATAGAAACAGGCACTGCCTTTTCAGAAATACTACCTACTCTTCTGCCTTTAGCAGAGTGTACAGGTGTAACGTACGTTTCACTCTCAAAATTCCTGTCAATATAGACAACGTTTTAAATGGAACTTGAGAAATAGATTATAGCTGTTTTCTGCGCAGCATCCTGTAATCATCAGAGCAACAGCAGGAGAAGTGATTGTAGCTGGCCTCATTTGCAGTGTTTGTGGCACACGCGTTAGATTGAGAGTGGGAACATTTGACCCGTTGCAGCTGCTTTCTGTGGTTTGACGTTTCCAATGGGCATCAATTTAGGCACAATTTGTTTCTGCTGAGGTAAAGTATATATGCTAAGATAAGCTTATACCATGTAAGCTAGGACACAGGCCTTTAAAAATTATCATCCACTCCATGTCATGTTACTACTTTTTAATTGCACTGGCAAATAACATAAGGGAGATTATATACTGAGCTGCAGTCAGAACAATAGATTTGTAGATGTTGTAGGTTTCTGTGCTTCATTAAAACTTTAACACACTGTTGGGACAAACACTGTTTCTCTTCTCTCTATGTCATTTTGTTCAAAGGACTTAATAACATTGTTTCCTTCTCCGCTATGAGAATATTGACCACCTCCACATTGTCAAATATTTCACAGCTGCCCCAAGGCTGCAAGTATTTCTTGATGTTTTTACAAAGCATATTCACCAGTTTTCATAATACATAAAGTTCATAATTTGTCTCTAAGGCAGCCTCAGACAAGATCTTTAAAAGATTTACAAGGAGTTCTTTATTATTAAACCACACAAGTAGTTTACTGTCTGAGAAACACATAACACCAGGAAGGCTCCTAGTCCTTGTCTTGCTTTCACATATGTGCAGAGTCTCTTTCTAATTTCTGGCATGCTTTTTTTCAAATGAGTCCTTGTACAGACTAATTGTGAAGTAATTCATGTTATTCCACTGGAACGTGGAAGGATCTCATTTAATCTCTGAGAAATGGAATCATAGAGCCACAGAATATCTCAAGTTGGAAGGGACCCATAAAGATCATCAAGTCCAACTCCCTGCTCCTTGCAGGACTACCTAAAACTAAACCATATGACTAACCATGGTCCAGACATTTCTTGAACTCTGACAGGCTGATAAACTAAAAAAGAAACGCATTTTATTTTAGGTAAAATATACTAAGCTGTGGGCTCTGATGGGTAGTGGGAAGCTTGAAACAAACCTTGACACAAGCAGTCCCACATTTTTTTCTTGACAGTACTCACACTCTTTTTACCTATGGATATAGTCTGACAGCACATTACACAAAAGGCAAGTTATATTTGCTTTCATTTTAAAGGTGCAAGAAAACTTGCATAATATTTGAAAATTATTTGCTCCTCACAAATAAGCATGTATTTTAATTTTCCCAACCTGCCTTTTCCCATTTTCTGTTCTTTTTTCTTGTCCCCTTTTTCTGTCTTGGAATTAAAAATCTGTACTTAGCCTGACTAATGTATCTTCTGTCTAGGAGGTAAATCTTTTTTTGTCATTAATGCAGTTCAGTCATGAGCTGAAGAGACAGAAGGAAAGGATATGAAACTCTCCTTCTGTGTTACATTTTTTTAAAGAGGTGTAGAGAGCCAAGCACATAGGTCTGGGCAATGGATTTGTACCAGAGAGATGTTTAAGGCCTTTGGAGGCTGAGAATTACTTTCTGACAAGCTGCTAAAAGCCTGTGTGGGTATTAGTGTGGTGTGAAGGTGAGTTTTTTGCATTTCTGCAAAAGGGATATTTTTATTTCTGCACATGCAATTGAGAGAGGAACATTGGCCTATTGACATAGGAGAGATGGGCACTGCGCGTGAAATTCATCTCACCTAACTCTAGCTGCCTGAGAAATAGGCATCTAGTCAAAGCTATTTGTCTCGGCCTCTTCTCCCTCCCCTTCTAGTCAATGGAGAGAAACAGATACTGCTACAGGCAATTCATCCCCCCTATCTCGGACACACAACCAACATGGGATGAATTACTTTCTGGGAGTTGCCTTTTTTTCTTGAGTAACTATATACAGAGACCACATTTCTAGCTCTGAGCAGCCATTTAACTTTTAGATGGCTAGCTGAGCTGAAACATACCATTTGTAGCTCAGGTTTCTGTATGCAAACAAGGAAATTAAAGACTTGGCAAAGTCATTCCATATGCTGGAAGCAAATACCCTTAGTGTATGTTACAAAAAAAACGGTATTTACATGGACTGCCCTTCCAGCCTTTCATCTGCTGCTGTGCCAGTGAACTGCTGGGTTCAGAGTCAGCGATTATCAGGCCAGCAAGATGAAGGGGCTGAGGAGCAGCAGGACAGAATGGGCATCTAAGAAAGCTTTTAGATAGCTTTTATGAGAAATCAGTAATTATCGGAGCTTCGCATACCCATAGATAAGGGAATTATCACTAACTTTCAGCTTTCTGATAACACATCATCTAGAACTCTTCAGGGGCTTACTTTTAGTGCTTGGAGAGTGAATTCAGAGCTTATGAACTGGACAAGCAGTACTACAGGAGCTGAGAACTGTGTTGTCCCAGGTCAGCTACAGCAGAATTAGTGAAAGAAGTAACCTAACAACAAGGGACTGTGAAATAGAGTAGCATTATGCTAGTCCACATAAATAGCACAAAGAGCTCAACACAAGTTGGAGCTTCCGTGTTTATTTGTAAGCCTCTATGTTTTGAAACATCAGGCCAGGAAAGAGAGGGTTCAGGTCTTGGGCTTTAGAAATTTAAAAACCAACTGAAGTAAAGGTTAAATTCCAAGGTTTGACCTGAGCACAACATATGTATCTTGCCAATATATTAATAAAAACCTAATATAAGCTCCTTAAGTTCCTAAAATTTTTTATTATTAATTGCTTTCTGGACAACATGAAATTTCTGTGAGCATATTTTCAGAAACATCTGGGTTATCAACAACTTATCTACAATTTTTAAACAAATTCACTTACTCCTCCAGTGAAATGACAGAAATGTCAGGCTTTGTAGTAAGCTCTACTTTGAAGCCATCTTTCCGCTTGTATGTGAAAATAAATACTACTTTATTCATTGTCTTCTAAGCAAAGAAGCATTGGGAATGTCATGGTATTTTTGGTAGCTTTCATGTTGTCATCTATAGTGATGAATCTGACATCTAACATTACAACAACACAGTTACGTTTTTCTATCAACCAGCAGATCTTTTGTGTGTGCTCAGTGTTGCATAGATTCAGTTTCTCCTTGAATCAGTCACTGTGAGTCAGTTTCCCCGAAGAGCTGAGTTGGATAAAATGGGTGTATGAAATGAAGGAGAGGGTATACAAAAGCCATACTAGATTTTGCTGCAATTTCCCTTGCAGCCCAGGCAGAGACTGAGAGAAGACTGAGCTCAAGGGCTAGAGGCAAGTGACGCTAATAAATGACAATATTATTTTGTGGTTTTATACAAAGTGTATTATCCTGCTAGTTTCTTTACAAATTTTGTAAGATTGATGTAACTTGCTGTATTGGGTTTGTGTCACCACATTTTGGTATCAGGAGGCTGTATGGTGGCCTCTGGAAGAAGAGGCCGAGGGCTGCCCCGTGTAGGGGACAGCCAGTTCCAGCTGGGTCCACAAAGGACTCACCGCAGGACACGGCACTCAAAATGTATTTCACAAAAGGACAAAAACACTGCACGGCAGAAATAACAGTGAGAAAAAAAAGGTGTGAGTGAAAACCCTGCAAACACCAAGGTCAGAGAGGAAGGAGGTGCTCCAGGCACTGGAGCAGAGATTCCCTTGCAGCCTGTGGAGAGGACCACAGTGGAGCCGATACCCACGCGGCAGCCCACGGAGGACCGCACTCCAGAGCAGCTGGGTGTTTCCTGAAGGAACTGCAGCCTGTCGAGAGGACCCATGCTGGAGCAGGGGAGAAGTGTGAGGGAAAAGGAGCAGCAAAGAGGATCTCTAACGGACTGACCTGAACCTCCACTCGCCATCCCCCTGCGCTGCTGGAGGGAGGAGGAAGTAGAGGAGTCAGGAATGAAGGAATGAGGTTGAGCCTGGGAAAGAGTGGGGGGAAAATGTTGGGGGTTTATTATTTTTGTCTTTGTTTTGTAGTACCCAACTCTCTTTTAACTGGCAATACCTGTGACAGTAACTGGTATGGGATCTCCCTGTCTTTATCTCAACCCATGAGCTTTTTCACCTTATTTATCTACCTACCCTGTTGAGAAGGGCGAGTGAGAGAGCAGCTGGGTGGGCATCGGGCTGCTGGTCAAGGTTAACTCACTACTCTTGCATATCTTAATCATACTTTTCCATTGAATAAAAATGTCTTCGTATCAAGTCAGTTTCAATAAATAACTGGGTTTGTATTGTTACATTTTGTGTAAATTGTACCTTGACAAGTTCCTTAAACTTTTCCTAAACTGACAAAGCTTTTTTTCTTTAATGCAACCAAATATTTAGGACTTCTTTTCCTTCTGTGGAAGTAGAAGAATTCACAGCTGTCAGCGTTATCACATTTGATATATGTACCTGTAGTCCTGGTAGCCAAGTTTAAAGTCAGTTAGTGGTGTGCCCTTGTAGAGAAGAAGGTGGACTGTGGACTGCATACTGCATGAACAAGAGCAAAGGCAATAGATCAAGGGAAGCAGTTATTCCCTTTACTGAGGATGCATGAGGCCACAACCAGACTACTGAGTCCAATTCTCCCTTCTCCCTTCCAAGTAACTTCGAAAAACTGGAGAGATTTCTGTGAAGGACCACGAAGAGATCTGTCAGTTGGAATATATGACTTATGAGGGGATACTGAGATGCTGCTGAAGTTTATTTAGCCTGGAGAGGAGAAAATTAAGTTTGGATCTAATTGCAATGTTGCACTAAATAAAAGCGGTTCATTGAGATCTGAGCTTTTTTCAGAGGTGTAAGATGAAAAAGTACAAGAGCCAAAGGTTACAGTAAGGTTGCAAGAAGAAAGATGCTGATTGTCCATAAGGAAAAAATCCTTCACAATAAGATTTTTTGAACAGTGAACCTGATTTCCCAGAAAGGCTGTGAAATCTTCATCTTTAAATATTTTAAAACTTGTATGGATAAGGCTTTAAGCAACCAGTTCTCACTTTGAGATTAGCTTTGCTTTGAGCAGCAGCCTAGGCTCAATCATTTTCAGATATCCAAATCAACCTAATTATTTCTGTAATTCCATGACTCAACAACAATCTTTACCTTAAAAAACCCGAACAGATTGAAACATTAAGTTAGTGAGACATTTGACTTTCGAACACATTAAGTTTCTACATACATAAATATGCACATACACACGTCTTCCAGTGAAGCCTGTGTTAGATATCATTTATCTCTCTCAATATTTATATCTCATAAAATGAGAGAAACATAAAATAATTTAAATTGGAAAGGATCTCTGGAGAGCAAGTGCTTCATCCCTCTTATTAAAAGCAGGGCTAAAGCAGGTTCACAAGCTATGTGCACCATACACAAAACACCTTCTTTAGAGTGAGAGGACTATTCATTGCTATATAAATTATGACTACGCTGCTGATATTGTATGTGTATATTGTAATGATTTAAATACAAGGCATGTATCAATACCTAGAAGAGTAGGTTTTATTGTTTAGGACAACCAAAAATCTTTAGGACAAACATTCTGTATCTGCAAATACAATAATTTTACTGAGTAATTTGATTATCTGATCAGCATCATGACTACAGAAAACCACGACACACGTCAGCTGATATTAAAAATGCATTTTAGCTGAAGCGTATGAAAAATCAGTATGTTGGCTGGCTTTGCTTTTGCTTTGTTTTCGGATTAGAAATAGAACTCTTTTGGGGAAATATTGCCGAGCTGGTGCTTGAAGGGAAAGGTGGTTCAAGTACTACTAGTTCAATTTTGAGGAAAGATTTCTTTCCACCTAAATCAGATATAAATTTGCATTTCCCCCTTGGTTCTGATGCAAAAATAACCATGTCATTACTTTGTACTGTATGGTATATGATCTTTCACTGATTATTTCTTTACACTGCTCTGCTATCTTACAAGAGCCAGTTTCAGCGAACAAATCTGCAATTTTCTAATACAAATTTTGAATGTCTCTTCATAACACTGAAATATTCTAATTCTAGTGTATTTATAGCTCTAGTGATTGTGATTAGACTGCCACTCCTCTACCAGTATATGTATATTTTTCCTTAGGATGTGTATCTAGAACATCAATTTTGTGCCTAACAGTAGAGATACCTAATATTTGAATAAAACTTACCGCATAGATTTCCTGGAAGTGAATATGTTATAGACATTGCTAATAACTCTCAATGACTTTATCACAGTAGAAATCTGTTTCTCAAAAGCTCGAACACTAGAAGGATCTTACATTTACTGAGTGGTATAGTTTATGTCAGTGTGCATTTGAACTCGACAATTTATGGCAGACAAGATCTAAAAAAAGACTTTTTTTGTCTCTGGAAACCAAGTAAGTGAAAAACAGTATCTTCCTGTAGCTGAACCCAGGGGGAACTGTGGAAAATTGATTTTTCTCTCTCTTAAAATATGTAGCTAAAACTAACCTAATAAATTATCAATAGGAGGACAAGCATTCCTCTTAATAAGCGACCCACTTTCCTGAAATCTTTAATAATTTTCTAAAACTAATTAGCAGTTTGGTTGTTCTGATACCTTTGTGTACAACACGGCAAGATGAAATATGTGAAATATGCAGAAGATTTTTCTGGATAACAGACATTTATTTCTGCTGAAATAATGAAAAATGTGTATTCCTTAGGCCCACTTGTCAGAAGATATTATCTGTGAAATAGTTTGGTACTTTTTCAGTAATTGTCTATCTTTGATATGAACTATGATATTCTAAGGTGGTAGTCTAATTTACCTTTCTAGTTCCATTATTTTTGAAATATACATATGTAAATGATTTAACGTATGTGAAAAAAAATGAGACAGCATGATTGTTTGTATGTACGTATCATCAGTTCTTCATAGACATTGAACAGAAAATTTTCAATCAACAGTTTGTATTACTTACATAATGGGAAGCTGTAGGACTTACGTATATGTATTTGTGTATCAAGAAGTAGCTCACAAATTAGAGAGAGTATGGAGAGAACTGAAGATAAAACATAATTTTGTGATTACATGATTGTGCTGAATAACAGATGCCTGACCTGGTCTGACACCTCTTAGGCTTACTAGAAGCAACGATTTACTTTAGAAATACAACTATTGTTTTAGAGTTGATTGAAAAATTTTCCCCCCAAAAACCCCAAAGTTCAAAAGTTTCAGTGAGAATGCATATCTTTACATGAACGTTATTAGAGAGAAAGACATGAAATTTTTTTCATGAAAGATCAACATTTCTTTTTAGTTCATTATAACTTCCAGAGAGAGTTCCTACCTAAACCCTACTACCTCAAGATACGTTTAGCAGTCTGTTGTTTTTTTCATCTCAGAAATCTATACCATCTACTTTCTCCCATGTATAACCCAATGTTAGCAAGGACCTGAACCCCACCAGTTCACTTTTGATACCCTTTACTGTCAGTGAAAAGAAGCAAGTATTCTTCAAATGTGATTCATCTCACCTTAAAACAAAGGCTTAAAATAAGCTAGATGAAACAAACCCTTGAAGTGGTTATTGCTCTCCACAGGGAATCAAGGGTGACTAGATTTGCTAATATATCTACACTCAGATAACTAAGGTTGAGCTGGATGATCCTCTCTGATGCTTTGTTGCAATTCTGACGTGACTGCAGCAACATCTATACTGTATTTTATTATCCTCTAGAGGGTTTGATCTGGTAGGCATACCCATCAAATTCTTCTGGACTGCGTTCAGTTCAGTATGAAATGTGACAGAGCAGGTACTTCAGTTTGCAGGGAACTGCCCTAGCCATTGTGGTCACTTTGACATCTCTTATTATAGCAAGAACTGAAGGAGCCAGGGCAAGAAAACATCAGTTTGGGATGAGTGGGAAATCCATAATTCATTTTTGCTGTGAATGGAAATTCATGGCTATACTGACTAGTAAAAGACAGTGGTAGCAAAATGTCATCCAAAGACTTGTCTAAAATTTCTGTCCTTACTACACAGAACAAAGCTGGTTGCATCTCAAAATATAAATGGAATACAAATTAGGTATTATGTTTCCACACTTCAAGCAAGTAATACTTCCTTGATTGAAGCTGAGGGGAAAAAAAATCCCCAGATTTCATGATGTCCTCCTTCCGCTCTTTGACAAGATTTGTATTACCAAGATCTATTTCTTTGCAAGCAGCGATTGCCTTAAGCAATTTCATTATGGAGGTGCAGATACAGGAGGGTTGGGATTCCTACAACATTTAACACTGAAGGATCTGCTTGGCTGACAAAATTAAAAGCTCACTGTCAAGTCAAGCAGTACCAATTAAGTACATTACCAGGTAAAAGGCTTTCAACTCTTGTTTTCCAGAAGCCACACATTTTACTAAGTGCAAAGTACAGAGGTACAAGGAATTCTATCCTTTTTATTTGACTGTAATTAACTTACTATTCTTGTTCTGAAGTATCACAATGCTCTTGGGAACAAAGTATAATGTTCCAAATTTAATGTGAATCATCTCTGTCTAGTGAAAGGATATTTCACCTACTCATCCTGCAGTGGTACAAGCACTCATGCAACCACGTGTTCCCCTTGGCCAAGGAATACAGACAGACGAAAACTAAGGCACCAAAAAGAAATTAAAAATAATTTTTTTTAATTTTCAGCCCAGTGAACTTCTTCATCTCCCTAACTGTTGTTCAGTCTGGTGAATGTCACTGTGAGTGCGGTATCTGTGTGGGCAGAAGGGAAACAGTGGGACATAAAGCTGGAGGCAGGAAGATGCACAGGTCAGCAGCAACACAGAGTTATATGCTCCTCATAAGGCTGTGACCTAAGCCAGACACCTATTTCACTGTTTTTCCTGGTATTCTACAAACATGGAGAAGTAAATTTTGAAGCACATGTAATTTGCTACATTAACGTAGCAACATTGCTATGTTAAAGTCTCACTTTTGCATCAAGCGTTATCAAGTAAGAACCATTCTAGCTGCTCGCCATCCGAGGGACTAGCAGTGAGCTGGCTTTTTTGTAAGCCTAGCTGTTGCCTTACAGCAGCTTGGACGTAAAGTGCCAACCCCAGGTGTCCAGATGCAAAAATGTAAGTATGGGTCTGAAGGACGTGGCAAGAAGAGGAAGTTTTGAAAAGTCTGTTAAACTGTGGTTACAGAGGATGGGAAGGTATGGAAGTACATTACAAGGCTAAGTTTCTTCAGGCTTAAAGCCAGGGTACAAGTCACTAACAGTCAGTGATCTGTTTTGTTAGACCCAGTCTATTCATGTAGCCCGGTAATACAGTATTGGTTTTGCTAGCAGCAGGCCATAAGCTTTGTAATCATTTTGCAAGGTCTCAGGAGTGAGGGTTAGCTGTAACAGCAATTTTTGTGATTTCTATGGCTGATTTGATTTACTTTTGTTTAACTTTGTATGAGAACACCATGGTTTTACAATTCTAACATAACAATATAGTACAGACAAATACAGTCCTGGTACAGTAACAGAGGGCTTGAGAAATAACCACTTAACAACCCCCCACTGCCACTGCCTAGATGAAGCCACTGACTTTAGGGCTCAGGGAAGCAGGGGAAAGGAAAGCACAACGTCAGGAAAAAAGGAAGAATCTAGAAGTGTATGTTAACAAATTTAATTGTGTTGTTATTATTACTGAAAATTCATAGATATATTCTTTCACTTTCTGCAATAATTACAAGTTGGCTAATAATGATTCTTGGATTAGACTGTTAAAATACCTATTATGCTAATAATAAATTATTGACTTTATATATAAGGTATTTTTTTTCCCATAAAAAGGCTCTGAGCACAAAACAATTTACTTCTGCTAATTACCTATGAATCCATAGTTTCCATGGAGGAAATGAATAATACTTCAAAGCTGGAATTAAATGGTGAACTGCGAATAAGGCAGTTTGAAGAATGAAAAGAAAAGCATGATTTTGAATAGAATCTAACTAAGGAGCTCACACAGTGAACATTATCCACACTGTGAGGGGGATGATAGTGGACTTTTAGTGCAAAAAACAGTTTTGTGAGTATGTACTTAGAAGCCTTACCTAGAGCTCTGCTCTAGGATGCTAAACTAAATGTTCATAGCAAGTCTCAGTTATTGACACTTCCTAACTTCTCATGCCCTGTCTTTGTATTCATGACAGTATTTTTTAAAACATGGATATTTTCCTTATAATAAATATCTATAGTATAAAAAGCAAAGGTATTTTATTAGCTGAATACATGTTATTTAGTGGACCATTTAGTATAAAACTATTGATATGAGGACCAATAAATTGCATAAACATTTTCCCATCAATCATTCATCTATTATAAGGTTATACCGCTATTCCTTCAAGAGTTTGCATTTAATGTTTATATTTTGATTTGTAGAACATAAAATGAAGACTTGGGTCTCTGTGCCGTGTGCCAGGAGCATAGCCATGTGTCAATGCACACCAGCCAAGAGTTATCGCTTCCTTCTTCTGGAACTTCAGAAGTGAACCCCAGCAGAATATTCTGAGGTAGTGTGGGAACACCCACAGTCCTGATGGTGCTGGCTTTAAATGAATACCAGTAGGGTAGTCCGCAGCCAAATGCTCTTCAACTGAGCTACATAATGGAGTTTAATCTTGGGAGATTAGCTGGGGAAACAATCACTTTAGAGACTAGGCCTGTACTCTTCCAGTCCCAGGGATCAGCATATGACAGCCAAGCTACCACAAGGAAGGAAAAAGGACAAGATGGGAAAGCCAGATGCAGAAATTCTTTGTTTCAGTTGCCATTTAGAACTGTGACAGAAGAACCGAAGATAACATAATTGCCGGAACACCTTGTGATGTTGACTGGCTGAAAAAAAGTGGTCACAAGAGTCATAGTTCTTTGTGCTAAATTTCCCTAGATTTTCAGACAGAGCTCAAACCAATATGCTTGCTAACTTTTCAGTAGCAACCGTTAAACATTGAACCAGTCTATTTTTCCGCAGAATAAAGATGGTAAGATCAATTGTAGCTATATTATTCACTCACGAGTAGATCAATTTCTTTATGCTCAGCCTTTATTGCAACACGTATTCCTCTCTGGTATTGTTAAGGCATATTGAATGAAAAGGGGAAAAAAGAAGAAGGAAAAAAAATAATGTTCAGGGCCCTGGGCCTTTATTCTAGCTAAGAAATTATCTCAGGAGTTCAAATGCATGCATATGGGGAAGCCGTAAGCCTTTTGCTTTTATTTTCCTTTCTTCATTACCACTGCTCAGTTGTTCTACCTGATTTGAATGTATGTTAAAGACTTGACCTCAGAGAAGGCTAGATTGCGGTTTTAGAATTCACATAGGTAAGGGACAGTTCCTAGATAGACTGCTACAGGAAGAGACAAAAAAGTCAGTGAAAATTCATGAAACCTCACACATTTCCCTGTTTTGTCAGAAGAAATACATTTTAATAAAGCATCTGCATGCTCTTGAAAACAAGCAGACGGGTTCCAGGTTTTTGCCTCCGCCACAATTTTATTTCCCTTCCTCCTGTCTACTTCTTTCTAGAGGATCCCTGCTCATCCATGTCAGAGGAATCACAGCCTCATTGTCTGCTGGGAAAACACTTAAGTGAGAACTGTGTGTCTAGCCCTAGGAGACTCTGAATGCAAAAATACTTGGCTGCTAACTCTTCTCAAGTTAAGACCATATGCCACATATGCAGAAGCTAATTTAAGGTTTAAAAGATGATGAAATAAGTAAAAGACTGAGTGGTAAAATGAAGAGACTCTTTCATCTATTATATTATAGATTATTGTAGTTTTGTGCTTTTCTAGAGATTTATAACTCCTGATGCCATTCTTTCCAAGTTTTATTTAAAAATATTAATGTTTCATCCATCATGATATTAAAGAAAGCTTTGAAGCATCCACTGAAAGTCTGAACATTCAGAAGATAACTCCCCCAAAATAACTTTCATTCTTGATATTAATTCTTTTGGCTTACTCATGCTTTTATAGCTAATGTCATTATTTTGGATGACTAACTTCTGTTTGTATATACCTTTAACTGTCAGTACTGCATTCCCCTCTGTCTTTGGGTATTTGTTAAAACACAGATTTTTACATGCACAGACACAACTCCTTTCTGTTTCTTGAATACATTTTTTATTAAACTGCCAGATTCATTTATTTTCAATCTCGATTTAGAGGCTAAGAGATCCATGATTGGATGTTGTGGTTTAACCCCAGCCGGCAACTTGCAGACGCTCGCTCACTCCCCCCCCGCAGTGGGATGGGGGAGAGAATCGGAAGGGTAAAAGTGAGGAAACTCGCGGGTTGAGATAAAGACAGGTTAATAGGGA
>JAVKLA010000057.1:13174540-13226482 GCA_034782735.1 Sagittarius serpentarius
CCCTGAGTTAGCAACACTGTCCTCAGCACAAATCCAAACCAGAGCCCCATACCAGCTACTGTGAAGAAAATTAACTCTATCCCAGCCAAACTCAGCACACTAGAATAAATTTTAACACAATAAAATCTGTTGTGAGTTGAATATACCACTTTTCTAAGTTAAATTGCAGGAATGTCTGTGTTTTCTTTAAAGATATTGTGGACCTGGACATATTTGTAGTTTGTTTTACACTCATGACTAGAGTTTCCCTTTCAGATAATAAATGATTGTAAGTCAAGTAATAACAAGAAAACTGCTGCTGTATACAAACTTGCCATTTTTTCCTACCAACAAAAATTCATTCTGTTCAAGACTTTGGGGACTTAATTTATCATAGGTCACGAGAAAATACCTAGTTAATGCAAAGGTTAATATTTATAAGAGATTACAAAGGAGTTAGGATTTACTGTGTTCCTCTTATATGCTAGTTAGCTTGAAATTACGATAACGGCAACCACATTTTAAGTGGCTGCCAGAGTGTCATAAAAAAGCTTGTTTGCTAGTCATTCATTAAGGGAAAGACATGGTGTTCTCATGGAAAGAGAGGGTAAATAGTGAAAAGGAACTGTCTTTAACCCTCTATTTAGCAATAATCACTATGATATTGGTTATAACCCTTACAAAAATTGTATTTAGTTTATGTGGCAAGGGAGGGCTGCAAGGGTGGCCTCTGTGAGAAGAGCTCAGGGGCCACCCCCGTGTTGGACAGAGGCAGTCCCAGCTGGCTCCGAAACAGATCCACTGTTGGCCAAAGCTGAGCGGTCAGTGACGCTGCTGGCAACTCTGTGATAACATATACAAGAAATTGTAAAAAAAACACCATGCAGCAACTGTGAGAGAGGAGTGGGAAAACGTGAAACACCCCTGAAGACACCAAGGTCAGAGAAGGAGGAGCGGGAGGAGATCCCCCATGCACCGAAACAGAGATTCCCCTACAGCCCACGGAGAAGACCACGGTGAAGCAGGTTGTCTCCTGCAGCCCACAGAGGACCATGTCAGGACAGACTTCCACCCTGCAGCCCGTGCAGGATGCCACACCAGATCGGGTGGATGTGACCTGAACGAAGCTGCAGCCCATAGAGACTCCAGACTGGAGCAGGCTCCCAGCATGAGCTGCAACCCACAGAGAGGAGCAGGCACATGCAGGAGCAGGTTTTCTGGCAGGAACCACGGCCCATGGGTGACCCGCGCTGGAGCAGCCTGTGCCTGAAGGGCTGCAGCCCGTGGGAGGGGCCCGCGCCGGAGCAGTTCGTGAAGAACCGCGGCCCCTGGGAAGGATCCACCTTGGAGCAGTTGGTGGAGGGCTGTCTGCCGTGGGAGGGACCCCGGGCCGGAGCAGCGGCAGAGTGTGAGGAGGACGGAGCAGCAGAAGTGAAGTGTTATTAACTGACTTCAACCCCAATAATACTTGGGAATACTATTTGCTCAAATAAAGGCACTTCTCACTAAATACTGCTTTTGAAGAACATAATTATCCTTACCTTTGTGTTCAAATTTTCATGTCATAATTGAATTTTTATAGAATTTCTTTTAAACAGTAATTTGAAATTAATATTTCATGTTGGCCTTAAGCAGATAATTGCAATACTGGAGATGTAGATGTGAAAATATAAAGAATTTCAATTTTAATCTTAATAAGGAACAAAGTCTCCAGCAAGATTACACTCCATCTGATATAAATGAGAACAGTACTTAAAAGTGATACAGGAGAAAGTATAGCTAATTAGAAGAATACTGAAATGTATTGCAGTTCTCAGGACCAATTTATTACATTCTGGTTGAATCTATACAGGATTTTGTGAACTAGAGAGTGAATACCGGTGAATTTAGTCCATATGTCATGACAAGCTAGTTAGATTTTTCACACTTGGGCCATGGCTGAGAGATTGTAAAGTGACACTTTAACAGAGAGACCTGTGAACAAACATTAAATTTATAAGCACATCTGAAAGGTTCATATTGCTGCATATTTTGTGCATCTTCCTTACTAATAAAATTTTGCAAATAATTTACATTTATCAGATGCAGAAAATGTTTGAACTTTTTAGAAATGTCCACCATCCATGAATTCTTGTATATTCTGACTCCAGATCCCGAGAGTCAGTCACCAATTACAGGGAGTTTGCATTTGTTTCTAAGTGGCTGTCAGAGTGGAAGGCATGCACTGAATCTAGGAAATCTAGGTTTTTGTGTTGGTTTTTTGTTGTTTTCTAATGAACTTATTTTTTTGAAACAAATCACTGTAATTTGCATTTTATACTTCTGAAATACTTTCTTAGTACTTGTGGTTCTGGATATGCATCGTTTCTCCTTGAAGGAGTACTCCAGTTGAATTATGAATCACTGGCAATTTCTATCATGATGAGAGAGAATCTAAGGTCAGAGAATTTTTCTGTTTCTAGCTATTGATTCATAATAGCTGAATGACAGAGATATAACAAAACCTGCAGGAACAGAACTAAATCTTCAGATTGCTAATGCAGTTGCCATTGTAATTATTCTTTTCAACATGATCAGGTACTTTGATTTCTTTATTTTTTGATAAATCAGAGAAAGAATAATTTTTTAATCTGCTGGAGACCCTCAGATACTTTCCACGCCATTTTTAAAATAAACAATGTTTAAAGTTGTAATTGAAACTGCAAATGTTTTTTAATAATCAAATATTTTGACTTCTGCAATTTTAAATCTTGCATATGAATCATGTATTTGGGAGCTCATTGGTAGCCGCAATCTTTCTCCTTGACTTATAAAAATTGTTTGCTATTTACATTAGTATTCATGCTTTCTGAGAAAGCATGAAAACATTGTCAAGAAACAATAGCAATGAAAAGAGTTTTAAGAAAAAAAATACAGATAAGGCAGTGACCAAAACCTGAAAAATAGTATGTTACATACATGACAAACAGCAACAAAGTATGAACTTTATTACAGTGCTCGTAAGGAGCTCAGATTTCATTCAAATAACACAAAAACATCTGAAAAGTGATTTGTGTAGATACTAGATTTTAAAAGTTTTGCATTACAATATGAATAGAATAAATGCAATCAGTCTGAGTATTGCCTGAGGAAGAGGAGAAGAGACAAAAAGGGATTTCAAAAGGTATTTTTATAAAATTATTTCTTTCTTTAAAGTTGGACAGCTGAATAAAACCAACAATACAGACAATATGCTACAAAACCATCTTCCTAAATGATTATACTAAAGCAGCAGTAATATTTGTAGGCAGCATTTCTTTCTCTACATTAATTTAGTTAGAGTCTCTTACATCAGTATTTTTTGCACAGTGCATGTTTATTCTACTGGTATATTCTCATTCCTACAATTTTTCAGTTTCTCTGGTTGACATTCATCTCACTTTACTGCAGATGCTGACAGTTTGCTACAATTTGAAAAGGTATCAAACAAAAAAAAAACATAAACAAAAAACCCCAAAAAAACAAACCTAAACCATCAAGAACATTGCCATTATTGTATAAATACTAATAACGAGTACTTCAAAAGGTATTACCTTTTAGTATCACTTTGTAGCTTGGGTTTCCAAAGACCACAAGCAATGCAGGAACTCAGAAGTAAAAATGCATACATGACCAAGAACGTATTAAGGTTATCTTGAAACATGCTTTCAAAACGTCAAACACATAAAACACTAGATGGTAAGTCTTAAAAGGATGCAAATATGGATCTGAAGAAAAGTATGCTTTGATGGAAGATCAATGGGTATATACGTTATCCTAGAAAATGTGCAGTCCACAGCTGAGCAGAGGTACACTGATGAGAAAACACACACTGACGCTCCACAGAACGGATGTGTTATCAAATTAAACAGCAATCTTCTCGAGGAAAAAAAAGTTTACCTGGCATAGGCTTCCTAAAATTTAACCACGTGTAGAAGTATCAAAGCTTACCATAACCAACAGCACAGGTGGAGGTGCCTCCAGGTGATGTACACAAAACGAGAGCAAACACCGCTGGGCTGTGCTTGTGCCGTGCTTACGCAGAACTGGTAACTCAGACATCGTTACTGCACTGATATGTATGTAAGTATTACTGCATTGTTATTAAAAGGAAATTTATCTCTATTGCTTGTGTTTTATCTGATAAGCTGCCCTTGAGGCTTTGTTGTAATTTCACCTAGTCTCTCATATTTTTGATGGAGAGAAGTAAGTACTTTTAGACTGTGATTCCTCTCATCATAACAGCACCCGATGTATTTGGATGCACTGCGCTTCTAAAAGATCTTACATCTTTCCACTAACTCTAATGGTGGAAATCTACAAGTGGTTAGAGAAGTCTCCCCAACGGTCTTTGGTGGTAAACAGTGTGTCTTTTGCCAGTTTATACTGTATTTCTGTTTTCCCAGTCTGTGATAGATAGTTTCATATTACATGGATTTCATTACCGAAAAACCCTAACATAGTAGTGGTCATCATATGTGAGTGAGAGTACAGATATTCGTAATTTCATAACAATGTTATGGAAATTATTATTTATACTAGCTATTTCTTGGTATTTTGTTACTAGTTATTTCTTGAATTGCTGCAGATTCTTGAATCTGTTTCTGAGAATAACATAAGGACATAATCACAGAAATATGCATTCTAGTCATTATATGTCTATATAAGCTTATATTAACAACCATATCAAATCAGGTCAAAGTCTATCTAACCTGCATCCTGTCTTTGTTATTTCTCAGTAGAGTATACCTAGTAAAGACCATATCTATAATGATATTGCCTCAGCGTACTTGTCCAGTGTGTAGCAGTGCCCAGCTTCTGATTCCTAAACTTAAAATACTCTCTTTACCAGGATACTTTGGAAACGTCACAAGCTTTTTTCTTGACATCTGGTGAAAGCAAACAAACAGACAGCAAAGTCGAGTGGTTTATTACTTCAATTAATGCATCAGGTTTTAATTTACCCTAACCACAGTACTTAGAAAGTTGTTTATGAATGTGGGCAACACAAGGGATTCTTTTCCATGCTGTTTCTAGCTGTCTGCATCTCTCACCTAGGCTCAGTTTACATTACGCATATCCAAATACTGATATTGACAATTATCTTACTTGCAAACATTGTATTATTCAGAGTGCTGGTGAAGTGACAAGACACATATACCACCCTCCTTGACTGACACACTGGTTTGCAATGTTACCTGTCAAAAAAGATGAATGATGGAAGGAAAAAAAAGCAGATTTATTTTACCCTGGATGACAAACAGGAATAAGTTGACATGGCATGTCACTGACGGAGCATTATATCCATAGAAACATAAATACATTTCTTAATTTATATATGTTTGCCATAATTTTATTTTTATTTGTGTCTCTCTTTCTTGTACCTGTGGCATATGTACCTTTGGCATTTCCTTCAAGAAATTATTTTGCTGGTACTTTGACAGTCTATCTGAAATAAATGTAACTAAATTTACAAGTGGTGTTTCAGGTGCTTTTATTTCTTAGGTTATTTACTTGCTAATGCAAGTTTTACTTCCACACATCATGAAGTAAGTTGAAAACTCTCAAAAGGCCTATGGTTTCTGTTGTTGCTTTTTTCCTTCTTGTATTGAAACAGCAGGCCCCTTTAGCCCTTTGTATGAAACAGCTGTTCCTCTTTAAGTAGTAGCACAAGGATTTTCTAGATCTAGGAACAGGTGTGGTTATGCAGCAGTTAAGAAACTGATGTTAGTTTGGACATTTAGGTATTTACTCATTTCTTATCCTGCCTGCAGAGTGCCCATGTGGCTATGATCTACAGCCCTTAATCAAGAAATTTTTTCACTGCACTGCAGTAGTAAGACCATGGAATTTTCCTACTAGTTCTATGTTGTGCCCTCTAATAAACAGCTCTGAGATGAGTATTTCTCATATTCATTTCCAGTTTTATATATACACACACAAACATATATCTATATACCTATACCTATACATATATAAGCCCTGTATCCCAAAAGAGTCCAGGCTGTTGGGCTAGTAGTAATCCATGCAAAAGCTGCTGTGTTTCCTATGGGCAAACAAATAAATAAAAAATATCCCTCTGAAACGTGTGTTAAAGACATCTAAGGAAGCTATATTCTAGAACATGAATTGAGGAATGGAGCACATTCACATGCATGGGAAGACTCCCATTGACCCCAATCAGTATTAAATAAAAAAAATAAATTCAGGATTTGAATGCACCTATTTCTTTTATTTACAGCTTGTTTTATAATTTTAAGAATCTGACATAAATTCATTTGAAAAAATGCTGCTTATTTTGCTTGACTACAGAAAGTTTAGAAATCATGTGAAATTGAAACCGGTGTCAGAACATCATGGTGTAGGTTCTGCTATCCACTTCAAAGCTGATGAGTATCTTCAGCTGTGTTAGGCTGAAACCAAGAAATCAGCTTAAAGGAGTGGTATTACCAATCAGTATAAAGAAGGCAATAGCCTTATAATCTTTATCTATAGGCATTAAGTCCCACTCAGGTCTTTTCACCAGCAGTACAGCATTGAATATTTCAGCATTCCCAAGGAGAACAGTACGTAAGCACCTTCCTGGAGTTATAGAAAAGATTTCAAAGACAAATATGCAGACACTATTATGCATATGCCTATTATAACGAAGAGAAAGATACCCTGATACTCGTAAAATTACTTACTACGAGTGACAAGGTTTTGCTTCTTGACAAAAGGTGCTTTGTCTACACTTGTAAGAAAATAGTTTTTCCATAATATCACAGGTAAATACTTAAGACCAGATCATTATCATATAGAACAAAATAGAAGAATGTATGGATAAAAGGTAGAAAATCAGACTGGACCTAAGAATAATACAGACATCTGCAAGTATACAGCATAAAATATAAAAATATAAAACAAGAAGTAATTAAAAGAGAAAAACATTCTGAAAAAAGAAACAAAAGCAAAGGCTTAAGAATATGGAGGAAGTTTAAAGTACAAACCAATGCAAAACAATACACACATTGGATGCAATCGAATAGGTAACAGGTAAGAAGAGTTACTAATGGGGAAAGATTTTCTAATTTTTGCATCCTTGCCTGTTTGATCATCTGTTTTTAACTTATTTTTATGTTTAAAATGCAATGGGGCAATTCCATTTTCATACATGTTTTGAAACAGCCTAGCATCTTTGAGGGAGAATAGCAGGAGCAGATCTACTTCCATACACATAGTTCCTCCACAATGTAATTATGTAGCACCTGTGTAATGTAATGATTTAGGAGTAAATCTATATATACTGAAATCCTTAAAAATTAAGCAAGAATAATCAGCACAAATAACTACCCAGAATTTGATAAAGACACAAAGGTTAATAATACTTCAAAACCCAGGTCCAGATTCATCCATATTTTTTGAAAGAGAATCCTTTTGGTATCTTCATAGAATAATTACCGGTTGGGCCAGCACTTTTCTCAGTGGGAAGATCACAGCTCACAGAACCATTAATACCATGCTCTGCATATCATGAGTTTTCCGTAGAGGTCTGGTATCAAAGTCCTGCGCAAGCTTAATGATGCATAGTTGGACATTTGATGAAATCATTGCTTCAGCTGCTCTGGCTTCAGGTTGTATCAGAAAGAATACTACTGAATATTGCTTGTGCACAATATGTCACATACGGAAAAAAGAAGTGTTAAATATATGGTTATTCATGTAACTTTGTTAATACTATAAAAGAAGATCAACATTAATATTTATAAAATTTGCTTATCAACTCCCTACTATGTTCACTTCGGCTTTGTACAACTTTCTATGTTGTAGAATTGTGTAGAATTGTCCAGGATTTAGATCAGATCCTTAACGTAGTAAACCGATGACATTACACTATATTAATGTAGCTGTTACCACTAATGCCAACTCAGTATCTGTTCTCCAACACTTGGATGCATTTTTTAAAGTGTTAACAAAATCACTTAGCTAAAAGTTTTAATAGGCACCACTATGGTTTTCAAGTTTAATCACAGAATCATAGAATTGCCTAGATTGGAAAAGACCTATAAGATCATCTAGTCCAATCGTTAACCTAACACTGACAAGTCCCCCACTAAACCATGTCCCTAAGCGCTACATCTACCCGACTTTTAAAAACATCCAGGGATGGGGCCTCCACCACTGCCCTGGGCAACCTGTTCCAATGCCTAATGACCCTTTCAGTAAAGAAATTCTTCCTAATATCCAACCTAAACCTCCCCTGGATCAACTTGAGGCTGTTTCCTCTTGTCCTATCACTTGTTGGGAGAACAGACCGACCCCCACCTCTCTACAACCTCCTTTCAGGCAGTTGTAGAGAGCGATCAGGTCTCCCCTCAGCCTCCTTTTCTCCAGGCTAAACAGACCCAGTTCCCTCAGCCGCTCCTCGTAAGACTCGTGCTCCAGACCCCTCACCAGCTTCGTACGGCAATATAATGAGAAATATGAATATGAAACTTGATGAGAAGAAAACCCTAACAAGAAGTGTGGGTGGTTTTTTGGTTGGTGGGAGGTGTGGGGCTGTTTTTTGTTGAGAGGTTTTTTTGGCAGGGGAGGGGGGTGTTAAGTTTCTGCTGTAATTGGATTAGTTTTTCAATGAAGTTATGCTTCTTTCCCCAAAATTTTGCTTGTTCCGTGCACAATCTGTTGCACCTCTTTGGATTAAGTTGCAAAACACAAAAATACTAATTTTGAGGAGGCTGTGTGGTAAACATAAGTGTCTAATTACCTATCTTTAGATCACTTAGCCAGTTATAAATTATACAGCCAAATTATTATGAAGGCTATCCCAAACTAAGATACATTGGTGCCATAAGGCTTTGGGTTGGCTCAGAGCAAGGGGAGAATAAGGAAACACCTAGACCTTGTATACGTATCTCCACCTATGGATTAGGCACAATTCATATTTCGAGAACACTTAGCTTGGAGTATAGCAGTTTGTCACTTTGGGTAGGATTCACGTTGCTCGTTATTTAGACTTTTGGTATAATCAATGTGATGGACAAACATAAATACATCACCCAAGTTTTGAGACAATGTTTAGTCCGCACCTGAGACTCCTTGCGATGGTGGTGAAGAAAATAAGCTGAGCTAAATATACTACCTCACAAAACTCCCTGGAGGCTGAAGGGATCATCCTATGGCATAATATGGCAACTGGTTCCTCTGTTGAGGCTGCTAGTGAATCACTTGGAGACAATGCACGAGACCTAAGGCTGATCCAAATGGGGTGGCAAACTGTAAGATAAGGAACCCTTCTACCCAGAAAAAAAGTCTCCTGTGGAATGTCAAAAAAAAGTGGGTTAGAGGGCTGTAGCTCCCTGCAAATACCATGACATCCCCCATTTATATCATGGTTGCACACACTCCTGTTTCCTCTTTTTCCCCTCTTGTTCACTGTACTTGAGAACTCTTGTGTTTATGCAGTTTTCTGTTTGCGAAAAATTTAAAGAATTGTGTATTATTTATATAGCTGGCATGAAATTTATTTATCTTTCAAATAAAGATTGGTAGAGAGATTTAAAAATTCTGCAACTTGAAGTATTTTCTACTTTATATTTTGGAAGAGGGAAATTAGTCTGAATTTTGAGAAAGGTCAACAATGCAAACTTAAAACAATGCTTGGAATTTCATTTTCAAAGCTCAGAGCAATGTGCTTGCAGGAGACTTTTATCCTCTGCAAGCCCTGGGCTCAAAATTCAAGTTGAGTAACTTGAATTGTGTTGATATAAAGTTACATTTATTTTTAGGAACAGCGCTTTCTTCGGGACATAAAAATGTTGGCTGTGAAGGCAAATGCACTCTTATTTGAAGTTGATAAAGACATACAAGTGCTTTTATTTTCCTAATGCAGGGTGAAGGTTTTCTGGTTCATCCACAGTTCTACTATCCTGAGGGACACAGCCAGAAGCACGCTGAACTACTACAGAAGCACTGGGCTAAGTTTTATGACTTACAATGCATGGTGAAGGCTAGTCCCTCTTCTTTCTTTAAAGAGTATTAGAAAAGAAAATAGCTTAGTCCTGTTGGATTTGTATGGATAAAGAAAAAGCTGGAACAGACAACAGAGTATCTAACCCTTGAACAAAGAAAATAATGTGAAAAAATAAAACAAAAAAAATTTAAAAATTGCTTAAAACAAACAAAAAAGTCAGTTTCAGAGTAGTTTTGTTTGAAAGACATTATGAAGCTAATTTCTAATACAATCTGTAATCGTTTTTTTTTAGACAAGTCATAAACAGACTTGGTTTGCTTCCAAAACAGGAAAATGAAATTATAATGACATTCTAATTAAGTGATATTTGGAAAATATTGCACTTGTGACTTCATTTATTTCGGGCTTTATTTATAATTAAGAACTTCCTTTCATAAAATTTAAAGATGTGTTAGAATGTAATAATAATTTTAATTTATATTTTATAGTCACCCAAGGATGACTATAGCAGGTATTAGTGAACGGAGTATACAGATTATTCTCTCCCCCATTTTAAACAAGTTAGAATACGGTGGCTCGGTAGAACTTCATTGAAAATTATGTACACAATGGAACTGAAAGGAAATTACATGCATAGTTTTGCAAAGACTAGCATTTTGAATCCTTGAAATGATAGATTATAATCCAACCAACTCAATTTGTAATCCAGGAAGCACATGAGGGAAGTCAAGTAAATTGTACGTGTAGATAGAAGAATGGCTGTTAATTTGGAACATTTCATTTAATTAGTAATTTGATTTTGTTCTTGACTGTGGCATTTTTCAGTCTTTCAACCCCAGAGAATCAGAGCAAACAGCTGACTTTGGTGGGTTTTATCGGAGCTGTTTGTGGAGACGAGAAAGGCCATTGTACCCCTACAGCTCTGGAATATTCAGATGGCAAACGCATGGATTCTGAGACCATAAAATAGACAGAAGTTGAGGAAAATCTTTATTGAACATCTGTGACTGCAAACCCACTGTACTGTGGGTTTGCAGAAGAACATAAAGGTAAAAAATAATCCTTCTATTGAAACACAGGTGACAGAGGCAGAATGACGAAATCTTTCTGAATATTATCAATATGCAGTATTGATCTTTTTTCTAAGACCTTCTTAAAGTCTTTTCCTGATCTACTCCAAGGGCTATTTATGCTCTGCGTATATAAACCAGGATTCATCTGACTTTACATTAGTTTTTAAGAAATCTGTAGATTTAGATAGACAATGATGTCAGGATTCATTTGTGGGGGAAAAAAGTCACCTCGTGCCATTTGAAACATCTTAGGGTATCCTAGTCATTTCCCAGTTCTGGAAGATCCAAGACACAAGACAAACTAGGGGATCCAAAGCTCTCCCAGGGCGTCAGCTATAGCTCTGGTATCCCACAGCACCCAAAATGACATTGCAAGCCTGTGTTTAGTTAACACAGACTAGATCCAGATTTCACAGCTGGTGAATACGGACAATTTGTCACTTCCAGAAAGTGATTTATCCTATATAATTTTGACACCTATTTTAGGATAACATACATTTCTGGATATGTCTGTTTGTTAATGAAACTGGTTCACAAATTTCGACTAAGGGTTTGATTCAGCCCAGCACCGGACATCTCAGCACAGTTTTCTACCTACTTGCTGAAGTGTAAGGTCTTATTCTACCCAATCTAGATATCATAGTACCTCACCTTGAGGTCGAGGCCATTAAGACCTCTTAATGCACTCAGTGCTTTTGATGATGAACAGGAGATTTTCTGAGTTGTTTATAAGTTCTAAGAATGAAGAGTTCTCTAGTCCTGCTGAGCTCATTGAAATATACGAGGATAATTCAGCCAACTGAATGTAGGAGCCTATCTAGGAATAGTACCCCAAACTTTACTAACTATATTGATTGATTTGCATTAGCTACAATGGGTGTTTAGATATGTGCTTCACGTGTAGGTATGTCTATTGTAGATACTTAGAGATATCTAAAAATAGAACTGAACCTCACTGTACATTCTGAGCAGATTATATGTTTGCTTATCCTACCAAAAAACCCAAAGGTTATTCCCTTTGACGTGGATTAGGAACCACATCTAAGTTCTGGCTCTCATAACTCTTCGGTGTTACATGAGTTCTACGTGAACTTTATCTTTTTGACAGGTTCTGCAAAACATATGGAACTCCAACTTTTGATTCAAGTAACTGCAAGAAAAGTAAAGAATAATTGTTTCTAACAGCAACACTACATTAGCTCTAGATGCTGAGTGAAACAGTTTTCCATTCAACAGATTCTAAAATTCATCTATAGGTTACAAAACCAAGGCCTTGCCAATGCAGATTGAACCACAAGCTGCTCCAGAAGTACTCATAGGCTGGTGTCTTTTGTCTTTTGTCTGTTCATCTTAAATCCCACTTGCCCCATGCCAGAATAAGATTAAAATGCATACAAAAACACTTACTCATAACATGAAAAATCAACTACACAGAAATTTAAACAAAAAGAAAAAAAGAAACAAGAACAAAACAAGAACCCCAAAGTGACGCACTTAAAGAACAAACATGCACAGCTGGCTTAAATTAAGTTTTATTTATCTTACCTCCCTGACTTACCATTGTTCTCCTGTTAAGGTGATACTAAAGGTTTGAGAATTGTCTGTATGTCTCAAGAACAGGTTGGACCTGATCAGCAGATTCCACATTTGACCTTGCCTGTAAAAGCAACAGAACTCCAACAGGAAACACTTCATGGAACACTTGCTGCATGAAGATACGCATGAGACAACCATTAAAATAGATCATTTTATCAGTTTTCTAGATCTCAAATGTTTCAGGTGTCCAGAAAGCTTTAATCTCTCATTCAAAACTACTTCTTCTTTATCCAGAAGTTAATTGATCTTGGCAGGCTCGAGAAGTGGGCCCATGTGAACCTCATGAAATTCAACAAGGCCAAGTCCAAGGTCCTGCACCTGGGTCAGGGCAATCCCCAATATCAATAAAGGCTGGGGGATGAAGGGATTAAGAGCAGCCCTGCAGACAAGGACTTGGGGATACCGGTGGATAAAAAATTGGACATGAGACAGCAATGTGTGTTTGCAGCCCAGAAAGCTCATTGCACCCTGGGCTGCAGAAAAAGAAGCGTGTCCAGCATGTCGAGGCAGGTGATTCTCCCCCTCTACTCTGCTCGGGTGAGACCCCACCTGGACTGTTGCATCCAGCTCTGGCATTCACAGCACAGGAAAGCCATGGACCTGTTAGGGTGGGTCCAGAGGAGGGCCACAAAAGCGATCCGACGGCTGGAGCACGTCTCCTGTGAAGAAAGGCTGAGAGAGCTGGTGGTGTTCAGCCTGGAGAAGAGAAGGCTCCAGGAAGATCTTGCTCCGGCCTTTCAGTACTTAAAGGTGGCTTGTAAGAAAGACCGAGAGAGACCTTTTGCCAGGGCCGGTAGTGACAGGACAGGGGGCAATGCTTTTAAATGGAAAGAAGTTACGTTCAGATTGGACATACGGAAGACATTTTTTACAATGAGGGTGGCGAGACACTGGAACAGCTTTCCCAGAGAAGCTGTGGATGCCCCACCACTGAAAGTGTTCAAGGTGAGGTTGGACAGGGCTTTGAGCAACCTGATCTAGTGAAAGATGTCCCTGTGCATTGTTGAGGGTTGGACTAGCTGATATCTGAAGGTCCCTTCCAACCCAAACCCTTCTGTAATTCTATGATTCCATGATAATCTTGTGACTCACTTGTTTGAAATTAAAGGATTTTCCCCTTTCTTAGATATGAAAATATATTTTGGCTCAATTAAACATTGCCTGAGTGTACAATGGCATTTTAGATGTACCGGTGGTCTTCATAAATAGTTAACAGATACGATGAAGCATCTCCAGGAGGCAATTTGGATGCAGCAGAAGCTTGATGCTAAGTAGATGGATACTCAGGGGTTTTTACAGCTGCTCTAAAAGCAAAGTTTAAGCACTAAAAGTAATTTCCTGCACTTAGTATTACAACCATTTTCCTCAAAGACAGATAAGAACTCCCCTTCTCTTGCTGTTTCTTTATATATTCTAGTTTAGGATGGTTTGGGGTTTTTTTGCTTTTTCTTACATCCTATATCAGCATGGTTATTAAAACCAAGTTAAAAGCACTGAAATAGGAAAACTGAGTATCATTCATTGCTGACTTGCATGTTAGATGTTACAATAATTTATCATACTAATATGGAAATTGATTTAGTCTGTGTCCCACGATTTCTTTCTCTCGGGCACATCTTAGGCAGTTAAGCGATTTTCAGGGAGTGAACCTTGGAATGCCTTTCAATAGCATTTCGTGGAGGCCATATATGCCTACCAAAAACTACCTTTCTTTCCTTACTTGCTTTCTGCACTTCTTAAAAGTAGCCCACAGATCTCTTACTGGAATAAGGAGAACAGGTGGAAATTTGTCACTGTGTAAGAAAATACAAGCATTTTGGTTTAGGATATTTTAGGATATTTTAAAATAGTGCTCAGTAAGAACCTAAAATGTACATACAAACCTAGTTTACACAGAATAAATTGCATTCTGAATTGCCGTTAGGTATTGGCAGGTATGTATGTATACTTAGCCACACAGCCACAGGGTTACCGCTGCTTATGAGTGTCACTTTGAACACTAATAACTGTCACACTAAGTGACACTTTGGACTTCAGTGTTTTCAAAGGAGGAAAATGTTTCTTGCATTCAAGTTGCGAATGAATGTTAAGTTGATTTTGAGGCCTTCTTCATGGAACTACGTGTAATATCACCGGGATGCAGCTGGGAGGTTTTCAGCCAAAACATCAGACATAAGGTCTAACGCCTGCTCTGTTGCCTGGAAAAAGGCCACTTGATGGGACAGGCCATTCCTCTGGTGTCGGTGACAGTACTGTCTCTGTTGCCTCGCTCCGCACAAACCACAGTGCAAATTACAAGAGTTGTTAGTACAAATGCAGCTTTATGCCCAGTCAATGCCTTGCTCCATATTTCTACTGGATGGTCAAGGAGGCAGAGCAATGCTGTGAGTAGCCCTGATCTCCTTCCCGACCACCTCAGCTCTTCTCCTACTGTTGTTTCTCAGTATCATACTAAGGATACCTGTGTCCACATAAGATATTCCTCATGCATAACATTATCTGAAGTCTGCTCAGTTTCATGGGTTTGTTTGTATTGATTTTGTTGGACTCTGGGTCACAGCATTGCCTTTCTGATGTGCAGCGAGTAAGTAATGGGAGGTATTGTTGTATACTTAGGACTAAGTCTCTTTATAACTTTTTCAGTCACAAACTCTAATAGGAGCTGGGGAAGTCACTTAGGTTATCACGCAAATCCTATTAAGAAACACTGGGTGACATATTTAGCTGTCAGAGTTAGCAGATGACCAATTCATACGTTGCAAATAATGTATCTGAAGTGTAACTGATCCCAATTGCTACTGATTCTGATGCTTGCGAAATCAGTCATCCACCAGTTCCTCTATCTGATCATGTAAAGTATATGGCCACCTTTATCAAATTTACTGAGTGAAATTATAGAAATTAACAGTAATAAATTGGAAAAGGCAAATAGCAAACAACTTTTCATGTGTGTAAATATGTCATTTGTCAGATACTTCTGGAATTCCACTTTCAGTAAACAGCAATAACAACCTGTTTGTGCATGCTGATGAAAAGATCTGATAATTAAACCTGTATAAAACTGTGTCTACATACAACAAGTTTGAATTCTGCAAGAAAGAAAACAGAGCTCTGCCATGAGATTTTTTTTATTTTTTTTGCTGTTTCGGAGTTCTGTTTGTAAGCTTTGGTCCTAAAGAGACACAGCTGAAACCACTGAATTTTGAATGCAACAGTTTTTAATCAGAACTATATTTTTACTTAGGAAAAATATAAAGGGGCAGGATTACGTACATTATAGCTAGCTTAGTGGAATTAGTGTCCTTACCTCAATCCACTCCCATGGAAGATCACTGACAGTGTTTGTGGGTTGACTACTTTGGCCCTGGAGTGACAAAACGAATGCTAGCAAAATCCAGTTCAGTTTATGAGGAAGACACACATAAATCACAAACAAACAAACTGTGTATGTGCATACACACATATATATGTTATATGTAACATATGTATGTAAAATAGGTAAAGATATAAGAGACAGGCAGAAATTATACAGCTACAGATATGGAGACAGATATAGACACCCTTTTTTGTGTATATGTATTTTATGAAAAGCAATATGCCACATATAGAAAGCGATAATGACTTTAATCTGAAAAATACATGTAAGCAAAGCCAGATTAAAAGTAAAAAAAAAAAAAAAAAGGAAAAGAAGACAAAGGGGGAAAAAAGATGAATTCATAGCTAACTAGAAAATAAAAGAAATAATGGTGCATTCCCTTGTTGGATTTTTTATTATTTCAAAGCCAATTTTACATGTAAATATACAGCTAACATTTTGTCACCGTATCTATTACTTCACATGCACTCCAGGACTGAAGCAGCGAAACTGACACCTAGGCAGCATAGTATTAAAACGTGAAACCATTTCTAGAAAGCTGCATATGGTATGTCAGATCACAGTCAACTTGCATTAGCTTAGTAAATCTGCACTGCATCACTGACCATTAGCCCTATTTCATCCATTATGGTGCGGAGACTGCTTATTGTGTTCCCAGGGCTCTTTATATGAAAGAGCAATAGTAGTGTCCGCCAAAACGGTCTTGCCCTGTCAGAGTAGTTTTAATTGAGCTGAGCCACAGGACCCTGCCCAGTGCTATTACAGGAGCAGAGAACCATTTGGTGAATAGCAGTCTGTGAGATTATAGCTGTTAAGAGTATAATGGACAGTTACTTTAATATCCTACCCGATGAGGACACTATAAACATGTCCATAGGTAGTCATTTCACCTAGTTATCCCGTTTCCTAAAACAGTGTGGGTCTGATGCTTTGTGTCTATGTTTTGTGTGAAAATTACTGCTTGTGTTGGCAACAAGTGTTATCCATTCTGTGGTCATAGGAGGGAGATAGAAGAGGTCATCTTTAGAAAGCAAACATTTAGTGCTCAAATTCCTTCTGCTTCTTTAGAGCAACTGTATTACCTAAGCAGAATGAAAACTAACGGTATCTAAATATTGTATATATCTTTCCAATGAAAATATGTTAAAGATTCAATGGAAAAACTAGTTGATATGGAAAATATTTTATTTTCAAATTTATGAGAGCTGCTGCAAATAATGACAAATATAAACAGGTGTAAATAGGCACCTGAGAATTTACTTTTTCAATTTTTTTACTTGGGTAGTTCTGATATTTGAACATGTGTCACAATTTAAATCTTTCTCTTTTAGTTTCAAATTGATTTACAAAGTAGCATATCAGCAGAGCAGCGTGTCTGGAAAGAAACCAAACAATAACTAAGTACTTCCCAGCAAGCTTATGTAAGTTTGTGTATGGGGAAAAAAAAATCATGAGTCATCAAAATGGAATTAGAAACACAAGTTCTTTTCCCAGTTATTGAACACAAGACATAAAGAGAAGCCTGCTTCATTTCATATCTCTGACAGAGATCAAATAAATACATATGATGATTTCTTCTGATGATGATGCTGATTTGTGCAACCCCATTAATTCTGTTTAATAATTTCATCTATGTCAGGCAGCAAACTGCTGTGAATGTGGGGCTCACTGTGCTTCCATTCTGTACAGACAACCATCGAAGGTGTTTGCCCAGCACTGAAGACGTGCTGGAAAATCATCACTTCGCAAGGCACTGGCGCTGTGCAGACCAGAACATGGAGCTATTTTTTCAGAGACAAAACCAGAAAAAAAACAAAAACTTTTTCTTACAGCTAACAGGGTGTCAGCTGTATGCCAGAGCTAGTGCGAAGGATTATACAGGAATCTTTCCAATTGAATAGCATTGTTGCCACTCCATCAAAAGAGCAAAAACTCAGCGGCAGCAGGATATTCGACTGACCTCTGGGTCCCAGGGACTCGTGCCCTGATAGGTCTAGGCCTGACCCTTGCAGCTGTAGGGGCTGCGATTGCAGGCTGTACACATCTGCAGCACAGTGGACCTGGAATGACCTACAAGAGCACTTGCCTTCCCTGTAGAGAACTTGTAAGATGAAAGCAAGCAATGCTAAGTCACTGTCGCAAAGAGTACGTGAAAGGTATTTTTAATCACTTTGTCATCACCAGAGAACCTGTGGATACTGGCTGAACATGTCTGTAGGGAGAGAAGGCATATCACTCTAGGTCAAAAGTGAAATGCCAGCTGGAAGGTGGAAATTATTTAAGACGTTGTGTACCAGCTATTTTGTCTGCCTCTTTCTATCCAAGCTCCATCAATCTCTTCTAGCTACCCTTACACTAAAAATGGATCGCTAGAAACTTAATTGCTGCAGGACTTTACTTATTAGTCTTGCTCAAAAGCAAATTTGGCTGACGTAGGGCAGGTGTCATTAAATAGTGTATTGTGAGTTAATTCATCAATGGAGAATTTGAAATCTGTTCCAAATAACAATAGAAACACCCAAGATATGGAAATTACACATTTTTTTCAGCTGTCTTAGCTAAGTTATCACTTATTTTACAAGCCAGCATTCTTGGGGGAAAGGGTTGTGGCTTCCTCACAAATTAAATATGCAAATAGACTCAGACAGCAACATCTGAACTGCAGTGACAGCATATTTTTTTTGTCTCCTGTCAGTAATGCTACATTCTATAATAATACTTTGTAACATTCTTCTCCATATCTTTGACATTACCAAATTAAAATAAATTTCTCATTTCTGTTGTTTTAATAATTTCTGCTTCAATTTGAAACCACAATGGAAATTAAGGGAAAACAAAGGAAACATCATTACAGAAGTTGATTACATACTGTATCAGAGACTTCGCTGAAAGAAATTTAATATAAAAGAAGCTGTTAGGTTGTCAGACCTGACACAGATGAACAGCATGCAGATATTGTGGACCTAAGATAGTTTGAAAACTAAAAATAGCTCCTTTTCTACTTAAAAGAAAAAACTGTTGTAGTCTTGGATATTGTTGAATGACAGCAGTTGAAATATGTAACTAAAGGCACACAGAAGGCCATTTCTTTGCAACAGAAAAAAGGACTGAAATTTAAAAATAAGCTCAGAAACGTTTGCCACCAGTTTCTTCCATACATCATAATAATGAGTAGGGCTATATAATACAAGAACACTAGCAAATTCAATCTCAGGAAATTAACTTTGAGTGAATTAAGAAAGTCAATGAGCAAAGTGCAATGCACTAAAACAAACTGGAAGAACTCTGAAAAATACTTAAAATGGCACCTTGAAAGGTGAAGTCTATAGGAAGTACGTATGAGTCAATATGAAAGTACAAAAGATTCCATGAATTATTAAGGATGAAAAGGAAAGTGAAGCTGGAGAGGAAGAAGTAAAAAAGCAAAAAGAGGCATGTTCAGAATCAATGAACATAGCCCTTGGTAAGTGCTTACAAACTGAAAAGACAGTCATAATTATTCTTACTTACAACCTGTTAAATTCCTGTAATTATGGTTTGAGCTAAACCTCACTGTGGCCAGCTGAAGTTCTGTGATACCTTGAGTGGGTTGATGACAGAGAGAAATTTTCCTTTCTCATTGACTGCCAAGGGTATATAACACTTCAACAGTACTTCCACAACAGATATTAGGGCAAAACGTCTTTCTGACTTGTTTCAAGGCTATTGCTTTTCAAAAGTGACAAACAATGAGATTCAAGGCTTCTCAAAACAAGAAGACAATGTCTGTGCTTTTGTAGATGGTACAATCATTGGAGTTTGGTGCAACAGTTTTAAAAGAATTCCACAAAAAAACCCCATGTAAACAAGGCTTTAGAATTATTTGTGTAACTCTCTGTGTTGATCAAGTTAAGTGTGAGATGCAGAGGTAGATACAGATGGAGGAACTGTGGCACTAGTAAGGCTACTACATTATGGATTAAGTGATAGTTTTAAATTGAGTCTTTCAGGGGAAAAATTTTTGATTGGTAATAATATTTGGCACATTATTTGGGTATTTGTTGTATAAAACCAGAGTTGTTTTAAATAACAGATTTAGAAAAAAGAATTGACAACAATATAGTGGTTAACAGCTAAAACTGAATTAGCTCTTCAGTGAGTTTACAGATAATAGTGGATATTTTATTTCATATACTTGATATAGGTTACTCTGCCTCCATACAGATGCTGCTTTACCTTGTGAATTGAAAGTAATAAGGGTTTTTTTTCCCCAGAACATTGTATTCAAGAAGTAACCATTTGTTCTTGCTGAAAACATATCTACAAGGGGTGTCTAGTTCACTACCAAATGTGCCTACGGTCCCTTAGTATGCAAGCAGGTTTTAATCAGATCTTCCCACTGATTTAAGTGATAAGTTTAGTTAAGAATTGAGGGTACAAGAAAAGCTCTTACCTGTAATTTATCTCCAATGATAACTACCTTCCGTAAACTATACCATTCTATTACGGCAAGCACACAGCAAGCAAACAACGATGCACAAACATCAGCTAAACTCATTGCTTTTCATGGCCGTATTAGGTTTTTTGGTTTTTCACATTGCTCTAATGAGAAATTCAGCTAATCAGCTAATTTTCTGATGTCTGGCTCCAGGCTGAGAAAAAGAAAATTAAAGATGTAATCAAATTTATTTGTGCATGGTAAGAAATAGCCTTGATATCAGAATATTTTAAAATTGTCTTATGTTCTCCCTGTGCTTTGATTCCAAATTTCTTTTATCCTGTTTTTAATTGAAGCTATTTTTATTTAAAAACAAAATAAATAATAAGATAATCAATCAGTTTTATTAGATATAAAGCTTTTGTAATTACTTTGGAATAACTCAAATTATCTGCAAGAAGAGCAGGGCAGAAGGAAGAGTAGGGGAAAGGAAAATGGAGCACTGTGCCAAACAAAATGAAGAAAGATTGTGGATGATGGATATTTTTATTTGTTGGGTCCTTAATCTCTAGTTGAAAAACCTTATGCTGTCATTATTAGTTTCCTAATTACATTAGGATAAGATAGCTGAAAATGACTTGCCATCTTTGTCTTTTCTTTTGACATTTTCGGATTTAATTATGTGTTAATTAACTTGGAGTAATTCTACCCGACATTTGTTCCCAACATCTTCCAGATTCATGTGGACCTCAAATTATGGGGAAAGAAGCAATTAAAATCATGTTGGAACATCCCTTATTGTTGCAAGTCAATTAAAACCATTGTTTTATAATACAATTGTAAAATGAAAAGCCATGTGCTTCTGAACTCTCTTTGTGTGAGCCTGACTATTCTTTCAGAAGAAATTATTGGGAACTTCTTACAGGCAATATTTAATCAAAGTATAGGAAAAAGATTTCCTATTTAAATACATGCACGATGTGAGAAACTGACTGTAGAATAATCAAATATGAATAGTTTTGCATAATGCTTTGAAGGGTTAACTTGTAATGCATTTCTAAAATATTAAATCTATGTGTTTTATGGATTTGTATAAATATATATGTAGCCAACCTGTAAATATTTCTCTTTGAAAGCAGTGCATGCTTGCAAGTAATGTAACCACCTACAGATTATTGTAAGCCAAATTAGAATTGACTGTAAACTCCAAGCATTTCTAAAAATAGCCTGCTAGCCCTTCTGTTAGTAGAAAAATTAATCTCAGACATCCTAAAAACCTGCATGTTGTAATTAGATTAATAAAATACAAGACAGAAAAAAGAAAAAGGAATTTTTTGGTTCTAGTTATGTAACTCAAACTGTACCCTCATATTTAAAGAATGAAAGAAAAAAATAAGGTGTGATGATAGAAAATTAGGAGCTGTGAGACATCATTGTGGATGAACTGAATAAAGAAGGTATAGAAGAGGAAAGAGGGAAGAGAAGAAACTTCAGCTTTTGCAAGGAAGGTAATGAACTTCAAATGACAAATATGAAAAAAAAGTAGAGAATGGAAGATAAAAGATAAAGCTTGAAAGAAAGGAAGAAAGAAATGTAAATTAATTTACATGTAAATGTAAAGGAAGAAGTATGTTTCGTTCATTGAGAATGAAACATACTGCTTATGGCTCAGCAAAATCAAGGCGCATAGAACAAACTCAAGTTTCTTTAGAGTAGGACTATACTGTTTCGTCACTTACCTTCCATTCCTAGGTCTTGGTCCATGGCAGTCCTCCTCGCCTTTTGGAGTAAACCAGCCAGTTCCCTGGGAACTAAGTCCAGTTGTGGCTCTGAGATAGTCAGTGACAGTACTGCCCAATGGAAGTGCAGGGGAGGCTGGACCCAGTTTGGCTGCCTTTTCCCTCAACGTCTCTCTACTATTTTCTCAGCAAACGTAGCACTGGGAAGTACCTTTTTCTCATGCCAAAATCTTCAGGACACACAGAGTGTATTCTGAATAATAATTAATACTACTCCTTCAACTCTTTATATGTATGACAGAGAATGATATATGCTTTGGAACAAATATGAATTTCTCCTGCAAGTTCAGGGCTCATAACTTAAGAATTCTTCAGGAGGAGGAATGGGATTATTAATGTATGGTGAAGCTGTGAAAAGGCAAGGATTGTTGTAGGATGTATCAAGAAAGGCAATTACATGAGAAACAGCAGGCACTGGTGAGATCTTACCTGAAGTAAGATTTACAATTCTGTTTAATAATGAGAAACATGAATTCAGACTAAAGCAGTTAGAGAGAATTCTATTATAATGAACAGGTAACTGGAAAGAGAAGGAGTATATCTTACAGCATAACAAAGAAAGCTGGCACTGAATGTAATTGCTGTTTAAATTCACTAAGGGAGGAGACAGGGAGAGGGTAGTATTCATGAGGGAGAGAGAAAAGCCATTTAAGCTAAGATTAACAGAAAGTTACTCAGTTGGATATGACAATATTGGCAGAAGAACATAGGAGCACAACCTAAAGGCAAGAAAAATGGGTGGCATCTTAGAGAATGTTTCCCTGTCTTTAAAAAGACACAGATGTGGAACAGATTATTCCAGAAAACATGGGGACAAATATAAATGTATTTTTTAAAACACTTCCATGAATTCTTGAAAAAGATATTAGGGACCTGGTTCCACTGACTCAGGAAATTTTCTTCAAGTCCCCTGCCATGATACCCCAGGACGCTGCATATTTATTTATTTATTTATTACTGATATACTGAAAAGGATTGTAGATATAACAACAGGAAGATATAGCAAAGTAGCAGCGGCATGTATTATTCACTGTTGTGAGAAGTTCTCATTTCCTTTATTGCACATTCACTTGGGACATTTTCTGTAAATAGATTAGATATTTATCTCAAAATAAGAAATAAACATTTGGTTTTCCTTGCAACAGCTTTGTTCTTGTCAATAAAAGTTTTATACAACTTCCGTTGGAGCACTTTTAAAATTTTAGCAATAAAATATTTATTGGCTGCAATAAGAGAAACTCTAGAGAGGTATGTACCTTGGCTTATTTCAGTAGAATAAAATATTGTCCAAACATTAAAGAAATACGTGCTATTTTCATGTTCCTTTAAAGTAGAAATAAAGCAACAGAAGTACGTGGCAGCATTTTTTTCCTATACAGAGCATTCCTGAATGAGAATAGCTTACAAAGCTTGCAGAAAAAAGCGTCATGCAAAAGTACTAGTAAGCTGGGGCGGGGACACACACCCCCCTAAAATATGCTAACATTTTTAAAGCAAACTGACTAGAATAAAGCAACACAGTATTTGCTTCATCAGACAGACTGATATTTTACCATTTAAAAATTATGTTGTAAAAATTGCCACATAACAAGTTTAAGGGACTATCATAGTAAATCTTATTAAATGTTGTAAGCAAATAGTATCATAAAAATATTTTTCCAACTCTAATATTTTTTATGCTGACATGCAATAACAAATTCTAACATCCTGATTGTATCCATACCTTACGTCTTTAAGTCATGAAATTGTATGGCTGAAAGAGGTCTCAAGTGGCCATCTAGTCCATTCTTCTCGTCCAGGACAGAATCATCTACACTTACAACATCCTTGATAGATACTTTAAATTCGGTCATAAAGTCTGGTAATGGAGACTGCACAGTCATCCAAGGCAATTTACTCCAACGTACATTATTGTTACTGTTAGAAGTGTTTCCTAACATGTGACCTGAATCTTCCTTGCTTTTGGCTTTAGTCCATTATTTCTAGACAATTCACTATAGACTTGCAGAACAGATTGTGACTTTCCTTAGCTGTAGCAATCTTTGTCTGTCTGAAGTCTATTACCATGTCTTCTTTCCTTCTTCTCCTCTCAGTCCTTCAGCCCACCTGACTTCTTGTATTTAGCCTAAATAAATGCCATTCTTTCGCAAGTTCTCTGATCACTGAATCACAATTTTGTTTTTCAGTTGGAAACTTGCCAGTGATTTTCCTGCTCTCTGCGTAAGATACTATCCTAAGCCATGATATTTCCTGATTGAGGAGGTTGGTAACAGCAATCAAGAAACATCAAATCCAGCATAGTTTTTGCATATGAATAGGCATATGATAACTGAGACTCCTGAATAGATTTTGGCAGCTGAATTCCACAATGTCAGAATAAACATAAAAGGTTGAAGGAATAATATCCATTATAATTTAAAAAAACTTACTATGAACAATGAATAATATATTGGGAGGGACAACAGTGAGGCAAATCATATGTCTTCCAGTCAAATTTTAAAAAGTAGCTTCAAAGCAACTTCTGAACTTGTTACTACTTACACAGAATTAAGAAATTGCTCCAGTAGAAGTGCCATATCCAGATATTGCTAATTTTGCTTCATTTTTCTTATCTACACCTCTTTCCACACCTTAGATTTCATATATTTGATAAGTATTTGCATGCCATGTTTATCAGATTCGTTATACTTAACCTACTGCTTAAAATTCTCATTCTGTTTTCAGCACAGTCCTTGAGCCTTTGTTTCATCACAGGTGAATAAATTTGCCAAAATTTCTGGTTAGCATGGACAGAATCAAACCACAGGTTTGACCAAAATAAAGTTACTACTACAGCTGGATGTGACCAGCCCAACTTTTGCTACTAAGGACTAACAACACTATTCTTCATACATGAAATATCCTTACAAAAACAAGAAGATATAGCCTTGTAAATGAGTAAGATTGGGGAAAGGTTTATTTTTAACTCAAAAGAGGGTAAAAATATTATGAATTACATAAGCTTAGTTCAACCAATGCACTGAAATTGAGATCGGAGCAGAAACTGATCTATCTGGCCCTTTTCAGGGGCAGGGTCCCACTGGATCACTTTCTCTCGATTGCTTTACATGTGTGAAGTTGATTCCACGCCTAACAGAAAATGGTCTGTCATACACCATCCAAGAAGATAAAGCCACTGTGAAAACCTTTTTTCCAGGTAGCAAAATACTCCACAGGGTGTAATCAGCCATCAGCAAAGCAGACAGATTTGTGTTTGCTGTGCATCTGACAACTTTCTTCCTGCAAGTATTTCACAGTAGAATTTATGAAGCAATCTGCTAGATGTACAGTGTACGTTCTACTGAGGAACAGACAACGGAAGCTCTATAACCCTAAAGTGGTTGAATTTATTTCATGTTTTTCATGTTCTCAGTATACTATGTGAATATTTGCCATGAAACTGTGCTTGCACAGTGGACTTGAGAATGATGCCTACAGCTGATGCTCCTGTAAGACTGCTTTGTGAATTGGGAGATTCTTTAATGTCTAATTCTTTCTGAAGAAGGCAGGTTTACTGTCCAGAGCAAAATTCTTCTCTATGTTGGGTTGATAGCTGTATTCAGTATAGGTCTAATTAATATGCAGTGTATCTTGATGCAAACAGTATTGCCATGGTTTGAGTTTTGCCTTCATTAAATAGTTCCATTGATGCAGATATACCAATTGAGTAGTTAAATTTGCATTGCAGGCCAATCCATAAGCATCACAAAATCACATAAAACCTCTGCAGACAGCTCAAAATGTTAAATTAACTAACCAGTCTGATTTCCCATTCATTTTCAAATTGAGTATTTTTACTTGCTATATTTTTACTTACTATAAAAATTCAATGAAACATTCACTTTCTTAGCCTTTCATGGTCCTGAGTTCTAAAGTATTTCTGTATTGTAATATATGTTCATCTGCTTGTCTCAACTTACTGAATGGTTTCTCTGTCTACTATTTAAATTATTCTTTTCTCCCCGCCCCCCCCCCAGCTCTCTTTAATGTCTAACATATGGTCTAGTCAGAGAGGGAAAATGTTTTACCTCTGTGACTGAACCCATTAAATGTTTCAGCTTGTATCTTTCCCTAGCACAGATGACCTTTAAACCTTGCATTTCTTAACTCTGACTGCTTGAGTTTGCCATCTAAACAGCAAAATTTCAAGGTATATTCTAGCATGATATTCTTGAGTTGTTGGCTACTTTTTATGTAAAGGTTTTAAAAAAGGATGCAAAACAACATATCACTCATAGTCGAACTCACTAATAGATTCTGAACTCTGGAAATTCAGTAGCAGGAGACAAATATCTAGCAGCTGATCTGATCAGGTAGCTATGTTAACTAAACATTTCCTCAGAAGGAACTTTTTGGGAGTAGAGAAAAGTTATCATACATTCCACAGCACCTCTCAAGCAGTGGGATAAGATTGGGTTTTAAATACCTAATTTGGATACCTTCAATGAATTTCTATGTGAGGCATATGCTTAGGCTCCCATGATAGTCAGTGGAATATACTTATGTTCAGCTATTACTGTGGCATGGTGCACGTATTTTTCTGGGAGAAAAAAGAGAAAAACAGTTTTCACAAGACTAGGAGAATTTATTTCTGTATGTTTTGAGGGCCTTCTTCCCCACAAGCTGCAAAAATCAGAGCATTTTGTAAAAAGAGATGCGAGACTAATATGCAAGACAAGTTTTATTTTTGTAAAAATGTGTAACGACTATTTTTTACTTATGTGTAACAGAGAGGAATGATTATGGGAAGATACATGATAAAATAATATATAAAATAAAATAATTCAGATAATGTGGATGTGCTTCTGCACTATGAAGTATATATTTCATATGATATATGAAAGATTTTAACTTGCTGTATCAGCAAACTAGGACATTAGTAGTGTTTGATGTGTTGCTCTCTTCTGTGCACAAGCTATAGTTCCAGCATAGCTTGGAAAACTTCAGTTTGTCGCAGTGAGTGGAAAATATTTTGTGGATCATGGTATGAGGTCCTCTGGACTAAACATCTTTTTTTTACAGTGTCTATGACTACAGGGAACTGGGGTTGACTGAGATGTCCCTAACAATCATATTTTCCTAGGAGCTTACTATTTCTGTTCTCAGTTTTTAATCTATGCTACCAGATATTTGACAGGAAAATACTCATCTCAAATACTTGAAAAGAGATTAAACAGCTACTGTTACAGATTGAGTTTGATGTGATACGTCATTGAAACACAACTTTCTTTTGCTTGTTTGTCTCGTCCCCCTTTTATATCACTGTTTTTTAAAGTAAGGTAGTAAAATGACAGAAGGGGGAAAGAAAAGTGCTTTTGGCTGCTCTTTCAAAGCTTAGGAGATTGTGCTAGGGTTTTTGTAATTTTGTAATGGAATGACTCACAATACAAAAACAACTGTAGTCATGAAATTGCATTTCAAATTGATTTTTTACTATGGTTTCGTTTCCATGGAAAATGGGAGGTTTCACAACTGTACTTCAGAATTTTCAGATATAGTCAATAAAAGCTGGATTTACCTTTATGCACAACATAGTGATGTGCATCTGATTCTGTTTTCTATACTTTATTCTGTAAAGTGAAAACTTCCTATTGGTCCATTAAAAAAATGCATTATCTCTATCCACTATTTTACTCATCCTGATCAGAAAGTGGACAATAAAACAAAAGCTTCATTATTTTTGACCTTCTGTCCATCAACAGAAAAAAAAAAAAGAGAGATACGAGTTTTTTTCCTTTCTCCTCCCAGAAATTTTAGTATTTTAACATTTGGTTCTGCTCTTAATGGGACTTGCTGTATAATATAGGTGAGTAGGACATTCCCTAGGAAGATTCAGAGTTTAGCTTTAGTCCAAAGAAAATTTAACTACTTTTGTCACAGGGCAAATTACCTTCAGAAAGAGAAACTGAGAAGCACTAGTCCCAGAACATTGCCTAGGACAATGACTACAATCTTTTCGTAAGAGTCCCTGTGTGCACACGCACACGTCTCCTTCACACCTTTTGATACCTTAAGCCCAGGTTGCTACATGCCCTTTTTTAGCCAATGAAACCCACAGTAAGGACTATTACATAGACATACCAGTGCACAAAAACTCGATCATGCATTTCAGCATCAGTAGAACAAAAAGTTATGAGAAGGTAGTGTACAGTATAACAAGTTGTTATTCGCAGTAAATTGTAACATGTTGGCTCCATTTTGTAAAGATCTGGTAGGGATGGACCTCCCATCCCAAAAGTGAGAGTTGCCCTGGTTACCCCTTCCAAGAAAAAGCTGAATTTGCTCTGGTTTCTCAGAGAATGCTATACTGATTCCTAACTGGTGTGTCAGGTACATGATTTTTATTTCAGCTATGAATCTCCTTATCATAACGGAATTAAGGAGAAAAAACTTTACTAAGAATTCCTTCAGACTGCATTTCAGCTACTCTCTGGAACTGTTCATATCTTATATGAGATATCTAATTAATGAACTATACTTTCACATTGTACTAAACTGATTTAAACTTAAAATCACAAATCTTGACAGATTCGGGTCCTGAACAAGATGAAAACTTTTCTCCTAAAGTTCAGATTCTATCCTCTGCTACTCTTCTTTCTCACTCCCCTCAGAATCTCACAGTCCACCATTTCATGGTGACTACAGCCAAGCTTGCTGCCGTTACCACAGCCCCAGCCTCTTCTTCCTTGTCAGGGAATAGCACATCCAGCTGTGTGTCACTCCTGGTACCTGGCTGGCCATCCAGTGCCTGTTTCAGCAAGTTATCCCTGACACACTCCGGAAATCCTGATTGCTTGTGTACCACTGCACTGCGCTTCCAGCATGAGAATCGCCGTCTGTGACAGAGACTTCCTTCAGGTGTTTAAAGCCTTTGCCCACATCCTCAGCCTAATCTGTAGCACACTCCTACCATGATCTCCCCCTTACCAGCCTCTCTCCTGACCCTAACCCCTGAGCTCCCCACTGGCCCATTCTCTGTCCCATCAAAGAGCTCCCTGCACCTGAGCTGCTCCTTCAGACACAGGCCAAGATCTTTGTCCCCTTGTCTTCTCTGATGGTCTGTCCTAAAGAGCAGATACCTATCCGTTGCACATGGCCCACCATGCCTTAGTTACTCTAACAATGTTGACCACATGGGAGCTCTAGTTCCTCCTGATTGTTTCCAAGGCTGTGCACATTTGTGAGCATGCACTTGAGGAGGGCCTCCTTTCACCTTATTTTACCTTTCCTGAGGTGTCTCTTCTCTCACCCTCCACACTTCGCTTTCCACTCCTGTCCACTGGCTGTGGTTTGTCCTCTCCCACTCCCATCTCATTCCTGGGTTAACACTCTCTTCACCAGGCTGGCCAGCTCTTCCCCATTCTGGTGGATCCTGCCTCTCCCTAGGAGATCCTCAGAGGTTCCTGTTGTCAAAAAAGCCGAATCCCTCTTAATGATGCTAGCTTTGCAAACAGATGCTGACCTGCACAATTATTCCACGCATCCCAAGTTTTTCACAGATAGGACTGAGGAGACACTAGGCTGGCCCCCATGCCTTGGCCCTCATCTATACACCCATGCAGTCATGCTTGATACGCTTAAGACCTTCTGTAATTGTATCATTGGTGCCTGTTTTGGGTCTCTGTAGCAATGTTTCGGTAACCGGGAGGCTGCAGTAGTGGCTACTCTGAGAAGAGACGACAAGCTGCCCCTCTGCTGGACAGAGCCATCCCAACCAGCTCCAAAACAGACCTGCCACTGGCCTGAGACCATCAGTGACACTAGTGGCACCTCTGTGATAATATATTTAAGAAACTGTAAAAAAACCTGCACAGCAGCTGTGACAGACGAGTGAGAAAAAGTGAGAGAAACATCCCTGCTGACACCAAGGTCAGAGAATGAGGAGAAGGCGGTCCCCTACATGCCAGAGCAGAGGCTCCCCTGCAGCCCATGGAGAAGACCAAGGTGAGGCAAGTTGCCCCCCATGAAGCCCGGGGACCACATCAGAGCAGGTATCCGTCCTGCAGCCCATGCAGGATGCCTTGCCAGGGCACGTTAATATGCCTTGAAGGAAACTGCAGTCCACAGAGACCTGATGACGGAGCAGGCTCGTGGCAAAAGCTGCAGCCTGTGGAGAAGAGCACATGCAGGAGCAGGTTTGCTGGCCAGAACTGTGACCCTGTGGGACACCCACACCGGAGCAGCCTGTGCCTGGAGGACTGCAGCCTGTGGAAAGGACCCATGCTGGAGCAGTTCGGGAAGAACCGCAGTCCACAGGAAAGATCCACATCAGAGCAGTTGATGAAGGACTGTATCCCGTGGGAGGGACCCTACACTGGAGTAGATGAAGAGCATGAGCAGGAAGGATCAGGTGAGATGATCTGGCTGCAAACCTGATTCCCTGTCCTCCTGTGCTGCTGAGGGGGGCGGAGATAGAAGAGTTGGGCATGTAGGAGCAAAGGCGAGACTGGGAATAAGGGGGTGTGGGGGAAAGGTGGTTTTAGTTTTGGTTTTATTTCTCACTATCCTACTCTGTTTTTAATTCACTATGAATTAAATTAATTTTCCCAAAGTTGAGTCTGTTTCGCCTGTGAGCAGTTTCCCTGTCCTTACCGTTTTGTCTTATTTTCTTCCCCTGCCCTGGTGAAAAGGGGAATTGTGGGAACAGCTTGGTGGGCCCCTGGCAGCCAGCCACGGTTAACCCACCACAGCACCCATGTGGAAAACTAGCAAGGGCAACGGTCTGAGGTCTGGACAAGCAACGTCCAAGATCCAAGTCCCCAGCAAGGAGCAAACCCCGCCAACAGCACGTCAGGTCAGGTCAGCAGACAGGGGCCTCCCCACAGCAGGGAGTCACCCACTGCCACCACTCGCCATTTCTTCCTACTGCTGCCATTGGCCTCATAGCACAGCCAGCCTCCCCACGCACCGCTTCCTGCCCTTCGTCTGCTACCAGGGCCTATTCTGTAGCTGCAGATCTGTGGGTGGAGGGTTCTCTTGGTGCCAGAAGTCATGATCTCCCAGCTTTTGCTACCACTAGTCTTCATTTGCCACCCAGTGAACACAGTCTTTGCCTGTCCCTCCTGGAGGTTTGTAGAAGACAACCTGTAACTCCCGGAAACAGACTGAGAGAAGCAGCCTGAGGGATGCAAGAACAATGGCGAGAGAGGAAACTTGCTAAAGATAGGGGGGGAGGGGGACGGAGGCCCTCCAAGCCTTTCCAAGGAGTACCCTGAACTGAATAACGCAGGCCTGGTGCTCAATGGACTGATAAGGATACCCAGGCGGGAGGAACAGCAAAGGATGTGGCTGGAGGAGGAAGCACTGTGGAGACTGGATGGTTCTGCTCTGGTGCAACCTGTGAAGCTTGTTATGCTAATGAAGATTATGGAGATCATGCTAAACATATGTGACTACAGCACTCACCTCTCAATCCAAATCATGCTACACCTCAGCCAGGGGAAGAGGGGAGAACCTGAAATGAAACTGCCACCATAGCAGGAGGGCAGGTCATACTACTATGGCAAACATAAAGGGGGAAGATAGGTGCCACTGCGGGGAATTCCGCAGACGCGTGCTCTTATGAGCCAGAAACCCCCTGCTGGCTGGACCAACCCTGGCACCAGGACCGGTGATCTCCTTTATCTCTCTCTCACTCCCTCTCCCCCTCTGTTTCTCTTTTCTCTTAGAGCTGTTAAGTAACGCAAGGTGTACCTTACTGCTTGCCGTAATTTGTTACATACCTAACCAATTATCGGAAACCCTTGTTCAAGACTTATCTTAATCACTGTGGCAATCTAATAAATGTTTGTATACAGACACTGAGTTGTCTCACATTACTCCACGCTCCTGGGGATTTTTGAATCTGAGTCACTCACCCTCCTCTTTTGAGTGGGTCGTGACAAGGTTTGAGGTCACCTCTTCGCATGGCCGCAGAGAAGATCCTGTCAGTCTCCTTTACATCTCCCTTGATGCCATGCCATCTGCTCTCCTCTTCCCACAGCTTCTTACCCTGATGACAGGCCTGGCTCCCACAGGCAGGTACAGCACTTCTTCCAGCCCTGGCTCCGTGAGTGGCCCCAGGTGTGGGTGGCCCTGTCCTCCCTCCAGCATAGTCATGTTGTGCCAGGGGTAGTTGCTGCAGCCAGTGAGGACGGTCCCCTGTGGCACATCAGCCCCTTTACTAGTCAGTCCTGCACTGCCTTCAGCAGTGTATCCAGCTCCTTTCCATGCCCACATACTGATGGGTCTGTTAACTGCCTCCGTTTGCGCTGCTTTTATACCTTAAATAAAATGACGCTCTCTCAGTCAGATGCACAGATCCCAAATCTTTGCTACAGTCTGTGAGAGAGATTGTTTTTACTTAATTATTGAATCCAAGATTCATTCTCCTACTTCTGCTTGCATACGTAAAGATGTAAAATGTTTCACTTTGAACAATTAAACTGTATTGAATTTGGGTCCAACCTTTCCTGGAGCAATACATCCCCATTTATTAAAATCTGTTTGATCCAGTTCATTCTGTATCTATTGCCAGTTCCTATCTTGAACAGAATGTCCCCTGCTTTTGTAGAAATCACTGTTTCAGGCCATTATAATTTACATATGCTATTAGGACCTAAGAATTTTGTTCCTGATCTGTACAAGTTCTGTTTTATCTTTTTTAAAAATATAGAGCAGACTTAAAAATTAAAAAAAACCATGGACACTTGTCTTCCTATTTCTAGATAAATTATAAGATATTCTGAGGAGTGAGAATTCTATTTACACACAATCAAGCACGTAAAAGCACTGTAATCTAAATGGAAGAAATTGATTTGTAGTGCTGCATGGACCCATTGATTTTCATTCTGACAGAAGAAAACAGCCTCACTGACTACAGTCAACAGGAAATGAGGTCCCTTCTCTGAAGTTAAGCGTATACTTCAATGATCCGATAAACACATAATCTCTTCAGTAATCAGATGCCATTGATAGGCGGAAAACGGACTCCACAATCTCTAAGATTGTAAATAGGTATGTTTATTCAGCGTTGGGCAGCGCAGGGCGGGGTGGGCAGGTGGGGTGTAGTCCCACCAAAGTCGTGCGCACCCTAGCGAGGTAACTTGCCTTGGATATATACAGCAAAGTGTTATATATACATGAAGTTTCCCAATACGCCTATACATATGCATGACCTATCCTCGCTTCGTATTAAAATTAGTCTCAGGAAGTCATTTCCATAAATTCCTCCCAACTGCGCTTGCGCAGTGTCTTCTTGTGGTGGTCTCTGGGGGTCGTGAAGACGAAGGCTGTCGTCTCCTCTTCATCATCCTGCAGACTCAGTTGTCTTTGGCTCTCATCCAAATCGCTAGGTAAGTTCCTGAATCTTATCAGGAACTGTCTTTGCAGGGAATCACCAGATCTCTTACCTCAGTCACTTTACACAATAGTTAAAACCATTTGAGCAACATTCGTTAATGCAGTTTCCTGGAACTATGCAATGATCTAGTCAATCAGTAAGCGACATCTTACTTGCTAAGATTCCCTTGGCCCCTTCCCTCACCATCATTAACTACAAAAAACCCTCCCCACAGCAACCCAATAACCATACTGCATACACTGTGAAGAATTACTGCCACCATCACCCCTGCACCTTTTTATGTTGAGAAGAGAGCTAAAGGTGATTGAAATGATGAGTACTTCAAATCATGGCAAGCAAGTGCTAAGTTTGCTGCATACAATATAGTCAATGATTTACTGTTTGTAGATTGTTAGTCTATCAGGTGATGAGGCTTTCTAGAAGCCTGTAACATAGGTTTTGAAACTTAGCAAACGTTCGACGAATTTAGGAGCAGTGTAAGGTGGCTGACATCTGCAAAGACTAATGTAGTCACAAAAGGAAACAAAGTCAACTTGCAATGTCAGACTTCTAAATGACCTAGGAAAAGCAGTCAAATGTTATGCTGTGTTATTGTTGTGTTAGCATTGGTATGTACTGTCCAAGATGGAGATATCTAAATCAGTTCCGTCCTTCATGGAAATTTGATAATTATGTGATAATTACTTGATAGTCCCCTTGTTACAGCACTCCTGTGTACTGGTTTTACTCCACTGTATGTGGATTTGTGTGAAGGTTAACCACCTCAGAAGACAAAGAACTGGCATATAAGTGTTGCAAATATCTCTGAGTCTCGTTTGATTAAGCTGCTTCCTTTTGTCTAAATGTTTTGGTATTCTTTTAATGAAAAGCTCAAGGTGGCAGTCAGACTGAAACATTCCTTCTAAATCCACTTCATTGCCATCTTAAAAATTCGCCTTTTAGCATTTCTTTCTATTGAAATATCTATAAAAGAACTAAACTCCCTGTTAGATTGCTAATTATGACCTTAGCAACAGTCCTCTTCATGAGTAAACATAAAGTGCTTTTAAGACATACCCTAACTGTCTTTATTAGGCTTAACATACTAAAAAAAAATATTAAAAATCCAAACAAACATCATCCCCCAAAAAGAGAACACAGCACCAGAATATAGTGTCATCAATCTATCAAAAATACATATCTGATTTCCATGGCTACCAAGTGAGAAGGAAACTATGTTTATTATCACAACTTGGGGTGTTCCAGCTACACCCACAGTAAATTTTTAGTTTGTTTTGTGTATCCTGTTTGTTTTGTGTATCCTGTTAGATTTAAATACAGGTTAGACTGTACTTAGTCACAAGCTTTTTATTATGTTGGATATTTTCTGAAATTTGTTATTTGGCTATTTTTTATTTAGACATATAACCTTTCACATGCATGAAATGATAGTTAAATGATCTGTTTACATATCAAAATCTTCAATTTCTTCCCTATGTTGAGCAGAACACAGAAGAAAGGCTAAACAAGTTTCCAGTTCTACATTTCAAAGTACAAACCGAAGGCCAATTCCTTAATAACTGGGTAAGTAGGGATGCCCCAGTCCCAAAAAGGGCTATGTTGTTTGTTTTTTTTAATATTTCAACTGAAAATGGAATAGCTGTAAGAGTATTACAGCTAGGAATGAAGAAAGGTAACACTGGACTGAGTAAGGTCAACACAGGTCCGTTAAGCACATCAGGATCATTTTGTCAGCTTTTTTTTAATCTGACCAGGAATCAATGAACAGGTCTCAGACTGAGACCTAAATATTTTTCAGTTATTTAATGAAACAGCTGTATTTAAAAAAAAACAAAAACCAAACACACACACACCCCCACTCTGCCCCCAACCCCACAGTGGAGTGGCTTTTTTTCAAGTTGGAGTCAACCTCTTCAGAGCACTGAATATCAAAGGTTTCCTCTAAAACTGACCCAAAGAGATACCAAGGTTTCTATTGCTTATTACACCACTTTGGGTCCGTTCCATAAATAATCCTGGGTTCAAATTCACATAAATCAGGTCACAATTTCTCTAACAGCATTGCCTTTTATTTCAATTTCTTATCATTTGAATTTTAAACTCAAGATATCCTCAAATAGATAATGAGTTACCATTAGAGAAATGGCCAAGTCTGATGCATATTTTATGAAAGAAGGATTACTTTTCCTAGTCTGTGATCATTAAAGGAATACGCATACAGTTTTAGTTGTGAACCTTCAATATCGATATAAACGGTAACAGAACTATTACAGTAATAATGTGATACAAATTTCATTATAACTTTTAAATTATAGGATCACTACTACTGCTAATGGATCTAGACTGTCCACTATGAAGCTTGAGCCCAAATATGAGGTGCTGCACAAAGTATATAAAGTTAAGTGCCATTAAGTGCCAAAATAAACATGTAAAATAGAAAATTTAATCAATGAAAATAGACAAATGACTTTGTAGGCCTTTGGGTGGAAATTGTACCTGCTTCAATTGGTTCCTGGGGACCTAGATCAGTATATGTACACAGTGCTATGCAGTGTGGCCCTAACAGAGCTGCCCTAAACGATAGCTCCGTAATTTCCATTATGGTATGACTGACCATGGCATACATATTCCCACAGGATTTGATCCAATTTATTTGCAGGCCGACAAACTAGCCAACTTGCTAGCTTCTAGCACATCCTCAGACAGACTAAAATTTCAGACATAACTGTGGGTGGCCTGTCAGTGACATGACATACTCCGTCGCACACAGCAGGAAGGTGAATCTTTGCTGCTGCAGAGCTGTCTCCACTCCAAGATCAGCTAAAACCAACAGGACTGACAAAATCTTCCACCTCTTATTTTCCATGGATGTTCAGGGAAACTTTTTCATCACTTTGGGATTCATTTTTATCCTTTTTAATTTCCTTGAATTTGTTGCCTTTGCTTGAAATTTACTTTCTTTTCCAACTGACTGTTCATCATCAGTGCCTTAAAGGGCTCTGGTTCACGATTTTGATCCCAAATGTGGACTTGGCCTCCATGAAAATATTTTTTGTTCAGTTCTTTTCTGAGAATCATCTTTGATTTCTTAAATGGATAGGGATCTGATATTCATTATTAGTTTCAGGATCAGATTTCTTCAGTATCAAAGGGGAAACATAGAGATAAATGTTTTTTTACTTGTACGATTAAATCTAGAACATAAAAAGCTTTCAAGAATCTGTAACAGAATTATGTTAAATGGACATGCTCATGAGTTCCAGCTGAACAATGGTACTAAACAGCTTGTCTTATTTTCATTGAGCCTAAGTCCATGCCAAGGGGAAAAAAAGAAAAGAAAAAAAAAGTAAGGCTTGAACTTCTTTCAAATATAAACTAATGCCCTTGTTCAGCTTCATTTAAAACTTTTGTGTCCAAATTTTGAATGTCAGTAATTCATTAAAATAAAATCACAATGCTTTAATTTAGGCAAAGTAAGGAAATAAACACGCAATTTGTTAATTAAAACTAATGTCACTCTCCTTTCCTTTGCAAAATTCTCCACATGAGCATAATTTGAAAAAATATTGTAATATGTATAAGAACTTAAGAAATTTTCCAAATCCCTTCAGTTCGTGGTACATTTACCAGTTTCAGATATGGCAGGTGCCAAGACTACACTTACCAAATTTTCTTAGACTTTTCAAATAATTATTCAACTATAAAACTGGTATGATTTCTACCAGCTTAATGTACCATTTAACTCATAGTTATATGGCTGCCTCTGAGACCCACATAAATGAGGCTAAATATTATATTCTACCTAATTAAATTCTCATTGTTCTGTGTAATATATTGACTATACACTTTTTTAGGGTGAAGAATTCTTAGGGGGTTTTGTTTGTTTGTATGTCTGTCTATTTTCTTCTTGATCCTTTCTACAAAACGATAAAAAGAGTAGTTGACCCATACAGTAGATTTCTTCACTTGGATAGGAATAGAGTTCTAAATTCACGCATAGACTGTGAATTTGACGTTTATCATTACACTGTATCATCCAATTCAAATAGAAGCATATGCTGTGAAGTAAACATCACAAATAAAATAGAAAATTTAAAGGCACAAATATGTGATGCTGGAACCAGTGCTATGCAACACCTCATCTGAAAACTTTAAATTCCTTTTCCAAAGTCACTTAGACTTCTCCACAAACACTACAGTATGAAAGCTTGTGCTATGTTGAGTCTTTATGTTAGATTTTCTCTGTTCTTTTTATCCAAGCTGGCATTAAGCATATCATTCATAAACAATTCAAGGCACCAGAATTGTTCCCGTTACCTCAAAAAAGGCTCCAGGTGACCGGTCTTTTCTTCACACAATTTTCATTTTAGGAAAACAAGTTTACAAAAGATACTAGTTATAAGCACAACTCCCCCCACTTCTTACAAAAAAAAAAAAAAAAATAGGGCCATCTTGTCCACAACCATGGGAAACAACCATAATTAAACTACAAAGAAATTGTTTAAGTAGTGAACTATTCATCTGACACGTCTATTACTGTGATTCAGTCTGTTAGAAAGACAGTTCTTAAATGTAAAATACTAGAATAACAAGGACAGAGGGCAAAGAGAGAAAAGGGGGTAATTAGAAGTCTAGACATTGAGAAGAAAAGAGACATACTCTAGATGTTCCTTATTAAGTGAAATTTTATTCACCAAAAATACATGCTGTAGGGCTTAAATAGGTGACCTAATAATTCACCTGTTTTGATCTTTGCTGGAAGAATGATCATCACGCATGTAGAGAAGATCTTGATCTTATGAGATTGTGGACTCCTTTGAAGATTTACACTGCTGGTTAAGATTATCTAATGGTTTGTAACCACAAGGGAATCAAAACATGTGAATGCACGTGTGCTCATGTACACATACCTGCATTTTATCTGGGAGGGCTTGAACCTATGAGCGTAAACTCCAAAGAAAAACTTTAATTGCTCATCTGATGCTAACTGTAACTTTTTTGTGTTGAGGAACTGACAGCAATCAGCCTTCTGTCAAATAACTTGGTTGCAGAATTGTGCTCAAAGATGATTAAACGTTTTGGGGAAGACAGGGTCTGTGAGCTATAATAAAGCTGATTGTTTTCTTCTGAGACACAGTTTAGGGAGTTTTTTTGTGGGGAAAAAAACTGAGATAGGTTTGGAGAAATGGAAAGTTTAGGCATCTTTTTATGTTGCATATATTATAGAAATGCACAGTGCTAGCACTTCCAACTTCTTCTGTAGTGGTGTACATCGAGATATATTAGTTTATCTGAATAAAATCTCCATAATTTTGTTGTCTGGTTTGGTTTTATTTTGACCAAATAAATTTGGTTCTGAAATCAAAACAGACAAGATGGAGAAAGAGTACAAAAGATAGAATGTATTTTATAACATACTTGAAACTCTGTCCAGTGTAGTTTTATATTATAAATTAATAATAAACCAGTGGTCTTTATTCAAGCTAATAAGGTATTATTTGTTACCTGTGGGCAATGTATTTTATGTAAGGATATTCATAACAGACTTCTGTATTAATGTCATGTAACTTCCATTACTAATATAACATTGATAGAATTTACCTCTACTTATTAATCAAATATAGATCAAAGAAGCTCTTACTCCTTTTACTTAACATCTATGTATAGTCCACCTGAGATAAACAGGACTATTCACAAGAATAAAACAGTATGTATGTATGTTTATATAGAATTGAAGCACTGTTCAATTACAGATTTTTTTAAAAAACTTATTGCTAGTTAAAACATCTTATTTAGCAGTTCTTTGCCCAAGAAGTAAATGCAGCCCATATGTTATCAAGCTACTTCTGGCGTATAAAATACCCTCACAATGCTTAGAACAGGGGTTGAGGGGGGAGGTGGTTGGTTTTTTGGGGTGTTTATGTTTTGGTGTGGCTTGGCTTGTTTTTTCTCAGTTTTCCCTGGAAATATCAGATCTTAAATGATATATTTTTTCTTGACAATAATATTGTGACCCATAATATGATACTACTTTGAATATCAAATAAAATGCCCAACTCCACTTAGAGGAATTCCATTAATTGGAAAAACCAGGACATTCAAATCTCAGGTTAAAAAAATTTCTTGCTGCAACGTCAAAGCATATCACAGCCTAGTTCCTCAGCCTAAATCAAAAAATCCTTCAGGAAAACCATGTAGGAACGTATCTAATATGTATTATGGCATTACAATAATTAAAAAGGATAAATACAGAATTTGTATTAGTACCTTTTTAAAAAGAAGACTGAGTTGAAAAATAATTTCCTTTTTTTTTTCCATTTAAAAAACATTTAAGAAGTTGAATTGAGGGTACCCATGCCATTGACAGTTTAGTGTGTTAGCTGTAAATAATTTACCTAAATATGGGTTAGAGATGAAAGCAACACGCTTGTGCTACTGAATCCAGATCATGTTGTATGCTGCTGGCATCAGCCTCCAGGTTCTCATTGCCAAGAGTAGTTCTTTTTCTTTCTTCTTTCTTCGTCTTTTTTTTCTTCAGTTTAAGAACATGTGAAGTACAAGCTATCAATTCTCCACAGGTACTGAACAAACTGCCTCTAAAATGTTCTTTTAATAACTTCTTCAGGGAGAATTGCATGGCCTTTCAGTCAAGGATACCTCTAATTGTGTTGGATTTACTTGACATTTTCCTAGGATCTTAGGAAGTGATGAGGAGACCGAATTTGACAATGAAGTGAAGTTTTTGACATTCACTTGGTCTCTAGTGAAGTTAGAATAGTGCTATTAAAGAACTAGTACCTCCCAGGATGCAGCAATTACTTTTCTCAATATTTTTTATTTGCTGAATAAGAGATGCAGATATTCTTTTCTTACAAAGATTCTAGCAACCAGATTGTTCCTTTTTACTATAGAGAGGAATCATACGTAACACAGACCAGACAACAAGAAGATGACTCACTGCTGAATTGCTGAAGCAAATGAATAGAATTACTCTTGAAATTATGCTCTGAAGAGAACAATCAGGTAACATTTGAACAAGCTTCTGTTGCATAGTATGTAGTTTCCAGTAAAAATGTGTAATTTATACAGTGTTCCAAATTGTTTGTTCAATCTACTTTGAAGTTCAAGGTTGCAGGACTAATATACAAGGAGAAATTCCTGTCATTCCTTGGCATCTGACTTGTTCTATGGCACACAACGCTCATGGATTTAAGACAGAATTTAGTGTAAAGAGTGTTCACTTTGATCCAAAGTTACCAAACCACTTAGCATCATCGCTTTTATTTTCAATAAAAGCTCATGTAAAATCCCTCATATATTTTATTTCTCTAATTGCTTCCATTCCTCGCGTTTTTCTCCCATTATTCCTCATTGTCTCAGGGGTATTAGAGGAGCATTCATATAAATAAATCATAGAACTAGCATTGTCAAAACTATTTTTACCATGTAGCTGTTTAAAATGTTTCCTCAAAAGTGAGTTCATGCACAAAACCCATGTCACAGTAGTTACATTTACGGGGCTTGCCTCCACTGTCCAGGTTGAGATGGTCCTGTAAGGAGTATTTCTGAGAGAATGTTTTCCCATGGATCTTACACTGGAACGGTTTGATGCCTGCATGCCTCTCATGTGCTGGTGGAGACTGATTTCTGAGTTAATGTCTTGCCACAGAGTAGGCACATAAATATTTTACGCATCTGAGTGACTAGCAGTTTTCGAGATGCATAAATACACTCTTAAGTGTAGAGATGTTTACATCTGACATCATTGCCATTTATATACCTTAGCAAATAACAGGGACACACAGGGACACCTAAGGGTGTAAATCAGCATTCCCTAAAGTATGTATCTTACTAGATCTAATGCCCAGACTCTGCTATCTCCATGCAAAGAAGGAATTTACACAGTGAGACCTCAATACTCCGTTGGCATTCAAAATGTTCCAGGACTTGAAGATTTTTTATTTATTTTCTAAAAATCTCTAAAAATCCTTTTTTTAACAAAGGCTGAACAACATGCTAACTTTGCCAACATATTTCATGAATAAATAAGAACTTTGTTTTCAACATCTACGCAAACTTTTAAAAGATTAAGAATGGTGGTTCTTTAGAAGACAATAGGCTAAATTGCTATTTGTGGTGAGCAAGTCCAGCTCCAGAGAAGGCAGTGTGGCTCTTCCTGCTTACTACTTCTACTGAAAACATGTGCATTTGCCACTAGTATCAGTGAAACTGAATCTACATTGATTAGGAAAACTCATTCTCATATTGGTTATTCAAAATACTTTGTTTTAATGTTATTTAAAATATGTATCTTCACTTTGGAAAATAAGATTATATGCTACTTGAATAATGAAATGCCTGAATGGAATAAAAAATAGTTCTTATTAGTACATTCCACCACCTGCAGCATGCTATTCTTCTTCTAAATATACAGAAACTGTTCCCAGTGATGCCAAAAGTTCTGATAATTAAAGCAATTGGTATTAAAGATGTTAGGAAGATGTTAAGGTAGGAATACTTTTTAAATATTAGGAAGCATGTTCTGACAACATGAATAGATAAACATTGAAGCAGCTTGTTGGGGCATTATGCAAGCTCCATCACCAAAGATATTTCAAACAGATCAGACAAACATGTCAAGAATGACATGGTGTTTCCTTGGGATAGAGAGCTGGACTAGATACCACCTGAAGGTCCCTAGGTTGTATGCAAATTTCTTACTTTACCACCTGTCTCGTACCTGTGAGAGTGCCAAATTACCTAGCTTAAATATTATAACATATTTACTAGGATAACTTCTGCAAGTAAATGTTAATATTTGTAAGTAGCTAGATATTCTTCAGCTTGCCAATGCACACAGTCAGTAATGAAGGGCATAATTTAATCTTTATAAACCAGGTATTACTAGTCTTAGTTGTGTAAAATAGTAACATACTCCAGAAACTGTCCCAGTAAAATCAAAGCAAGCAGAAAACAAAAAAGTTGGTTGGATATGACCTTGTGAAATTAATACTACCTTTGTAATCTACACTGCATGCTTGATGTGTAGCTGAAAATAATTGCAAATGTAAATTTAGGAGCAGTTTCTCTTTTCAGATTCTAAATAACTATTATTTATATCTACTTTCTAAATAATTTAATGAAGTTATATGGCTCCTAAGATCAAACTGGAACAAAAACCTTAAGGAAACTTGTGAAAACGCTCTTGGATTTACGATGTAATCTTCTTAAAAATGAAAATCTTAAATCAAGACAAAAAAACAGCATGTTGTGCTTGTGAAGAACAGATTTTAATTTGAATACAAGAATCTCATGTAATTTTAAATAGTTTATTTCTTTTAAAAACTGAGATGAAAAAAGAAAATATTGTGGAGGTTGTTAGGGTCAGAATAATTTGTAACTTTTATCAACTAGTGAGTAAGAAAAGATATATTTATAATCCACTGCATCTATCTTAAATTTGCATAGTCAAACCAGAGAATGTTTTGACATACTGTTGTGAATAAAAATGAGTTCACATTTTCAGTTTCTAAATCTTTAACTTTTTATTCTGTCATTGCACATTGGCCCACTGCAAGATTTTAGTTTCTGCGAGGATGACTAAGTCATGCTTCAGGAGTTATGCCCATTAAAGGCAACGCAAGGCAATTTTTCTTTTGTTGACAAAGTTCTTGTGGATATTCATTCCTGTGACTAGATGATTAATTGCCTTAAGAATATTAAGAGAAATAATGCTATGAAAGGAACATATGTGTCTATTAAGCAAAAATCACCTTTCCAAAACCATTTGTACATGCCTGAGTTCCCAATACATAAAACCAATAATAAAAATAATGTCCTTTTGACAAATTTTGGTGTGAGCCTAAAAGCTTTCATTTTCATGGCAGGGCTTTTCTGTTTTTTTTCTGGTGGAACTGGTAATCAGTAACTATTCTGAGAAGGTCTGTTTGAAAGTAAAGATTCTGAGTGGCTTCCTAAGCACTGTTAAGATTCCAGGTTTGCCTAAACATTTGTTGTGTTAGTGTCATATATTCAGTGTGCCTTTGTAGCTCCTAGAAGGGGCAGGAAGGCCACAGGCAAAACATTTAAAGTCTCAGATGGTAATCTGTTTTGATCACTTTCCAGAAAAACTTTACTCTGTAAGTAACCAATTTGATAAAGAACTCTCAGTTTTGCCTCTCAATTTCATATTTGATAATCTTCCCTGCTTAGAAATAACTCTTTTAGGAATAGAGACATCTGTCTGCTGTCTCGAACTTCATTGGGAAGGTAGCTTGGGTGGACAGACATCTGAATTCCTCTGTGGAGGACATCAGTCTCTGGGAAGCCTCTTCCCAGGAAACTCCAACACTCACTCCTAGTTGCTATTACAAGCAATTCTGTTCACAGTACTCAAGCAGCCTGAGTAGCAATCACAGACTTTCAGCAATAAGATTTGGCTTGGATACAGGCAACAGCTCCAAGTCCTTCGTAAAGAGATTTGAAGCCCTATCTCCAGTGCCTCCTTCGAGTCTATGTTGCAGTATTTTTGAGAAGAACTTTACCCAGCTTCCTACTGATGGTATTTTGTAGCCAGAAATATAAGGATACTTGAGTCAGAGGATGAATGAATAATTTTAATTCAGTCTTAAAGCCAATCATTTGATAAGAAAGTCCATGACTTCCTGGTTGGTCCAGGTTTCTACAACTGCTTGAGGTCTTTGAGAAGGACAAAACGAGGTGTACAGTCACCATTTTTTCAGATGCCTGCACTGAGTGCCTAACTTAAGAGACTGCAATCAGTTGAAGGAATGTTACTGTCATGCTTCAGTTCTTATTCTGAAGTTTGGCATTTCATACAGCTGGAGTTGTAGCCATTACTACTTTTAAAACTTAAGACCAAGATCTGAGACAAGTGTCAGAAACAGGATGAAAACCATGAACTACATCTCTAACTCTCAAATAGAGTAGGTTTCCCAAAAATAGTTTCCATGCGTATCCTTTAGTCTTTACACCCTCTACCATTCAGTTTTTCTCTTGTCAGACCAGAGGAGACCATTCCCGAATATGACTGCCGAAGAAGAAACATATGTGCTATGCTGCTTTTCAAAAAACAGTACAATTTTCCCTGGGTGGTGCGGTATTTCTGTTTGTTCCTTTTTTATTTTTTCATCCCCAGCATTCAGTGGTTTGTATATGTACTTTGTTAGGTGATGCAATTATCCTTTAGAAAGAAATGTTACATTTAAATTCAACAGTAACTTGTCTATCATTGCCCTTTACTTCAGCAAAACATGTTATTTCTAGGATTAGCCACAGTATACAAAGCATCCGCTGTACCTTTATATAAATGCAAACTATTTAAACAGGTTGACAGTCTTTTACAGTGGTGAGTCTCCCTCCTCATGCTTCCCAGAATGGCTTCTGCAATAGTTTTAGAAATAGCATGTTTACCTGTATGTAATGTCTGTTTAAATCTTCCAAGAAACCTCCAAGACCTCTATTAAATTTAGCTCTTACAGGATTTCTGCAACAACACATGGTATGCTTTTATGGATGTATCACATGTATATGATAATTTCATTGTTATCTTGTTTGTATTTCTTTATTTGTTATTAGTTATCATGTGCTTAAACTATGAGTTTTTGGCAACAGAGGCAATCTTAAATTTCATATGTATCTTGCGGGTGGCACAATAGGTCCTAGAAATACAGAGGTGGTGTAAAAAAAGCACTGCAAATAATAAGTAACAAATAAAATGCAGCCTCTCTCTGAACTCACGTGAACTTAATGTACGTAAACTGAAGCGTGTGTGGGATTAAGCAATGTAAGAAAAAGCGTACTAGCATTGAATTTGTCTGATAGAAGCAGAAGACATTTTTTGATCGACGAAAGAAGTGACTAGCAGAAAACACACTATTATTTGCTTGAATTTGATAAGCCATTAAAGGACTAAATTAAGCTGAAGTTATCAGTTAAATTAAGAGCAAACTTGACCAACCGTCGTGTGACTACTCTTCAAGAGACAGGTTCAAGAGACGGTTCAGATAACATGGCATTTTCACAAATCTGAAAAGATTACACAACTAATTTAGCAGAAACAACTATGCCTATAGTTTATACCTATATTTTTATTTATCTGGTTTTGTGCTTTGCTGGGGTATATGCTTTACTGTCTCTTACTTTTTATTGTCCTATCCATCTTCAACAAGAAGTACCATCATTTATTTCTAGACATGCAAAGACAGCAGCTCATTTGCTCGTGACAGAACTGGAGTTTCTAGGAACGAATAAACCACTGGTGGGGGATTCTATCAAAGAACAGCAATATTTAATAGGAAGAACATTATGTCATTGCAATGGCTCCCTGCAGCTTCAACCAATTCATTTCCACATGGAGCAAACCCATCCAAGAGTAATTTCCAATCCTGTTGCATGTACAGAACTCTGTACGTACAGAATTTTTCATGACAACAGCAGGACTAAATCTTGTCCTCAGAGGCAACTGGTGTCAGCCACGAGTTAAAAATAGTTGGAGAAAACCAACATATCCTCAGTTTTCTTATGAGAATGTCCTAGTGTAAAGCAAACTGTGCAAATTGTGCCTAGAGTGTAAAGAAGTGGCTAACAGCACAGCTACTTCTTTTCCTGATTTATTTTATGAAAATATGTCTGAGCAGGTTGTAAAATCTGTTATGAAAAGATAAACTGTGGTTAGCTTGCTGGGCTGGTTTTGCACAATTGTGTGGAATATTCAGTAAGTCTCCATAATTTTGCATCTTTTTAACAATACGTGGAGATGTTCTCAGAGAGACATTTTCCTAATAAGTGAAACCACGTTACATTTTGTTTTTCAGGAAGCACAGTAGTACACAGAGTACTCAAATAAGACACTCTTCCTGATCAGCTGTTGGTATTGCTCTTGCTAGCAAGACAGATACCACTGGATTTTTGTGGGGTTTGCTAATTCTCATGATTTAGAGACTCTGCATGTTGAATTTTCATGTCGGAACTGTGAAAGAGAGAAGGTTTCAGGCTTAAGAAGAGGATTACAGTTTTCACCAAGACAAAGACATTGCTTTATCCAAATCTCTCATAATAGAAGCGACTTCTGATTTTCTTTTGTGCAAAATATGGCCCCATTGTCAATGTAAACTCCTGTAACTGGTCTTAAGTCACTTTAAAAGAGAGTCTGCATATGAAAAATTGAGAAGAAATCAGAAAAAATAAGGATTACTTTTGCTCACAATATATTAAGAAAGTCTTTTCGTAAAATGCAAAATCAACTGTTCTACAAAACCATATTTTATCAGTATCTATTGCACTAAAATTCTGTTTATGCATTTATAGTTAAGGTTATATTACACTTTCATTATAATACTTATTTTCAAGTCCATAATACCAATTACTACCCAAGCATTCCAGTTCTTTATCTGCTTACGTATTTTCCTAGACAAAGAGAACTGATTATTTGTAGATTTATTTGAAGCGCAGAGTTATTGAGGTTCTAACTTATACCAGCACATGGCCTGATCACAAAGTGCTCATGTGGCTGTACTTTTGCCGTGATATTCATGATTTGACATTAGAGCCTGTAATTGGCCACCTGGATCACATGCTGTGTAATTGTTGCTTGGACAGCCTCACCTTCTGCAAGGGAATTTCACTTAATCATCTAAAAAATGTTACATTCTGATTAAATGAATCTCACTTATGGGCCTGAATTTCATCTTCTGAAAATACACATGAGAAAATTCCTTTTTGCAGTATTAAAGGAATGTTGCTGTGGAAGTCCTTATTTCATTAAACCAGTCTATTTGTGGCAGAAGGATTTTCATTATTTTAAAACCATACCTGAGGTTAAAACATAAGCTCCGACAAAGAGGATATTCTCTTTTCCATGACTACTTTTAAAACAATAATTAATTTGAGAAGGAAAATACCAACTTACTGATCTTTTAATAAAACTCTAATTTGCATGTAACTTTAAGTGTGTCTCTTAAAGATGCATGGAAACATATTGGCCTAAATCTTGCCTGTATACACTATCTTAACACAAGCATGTACACGCACGCCATAATATATTTCATATTCTCATCTTAACATGAGACTTCAGTATCGCTTGCACAATTATTATTTTCTGTAGTTTTCAGATTTTCAGAAACTAAAAAAACCCCTACAATGTTGTCAGGCTATGCTTTTTCCATATGATACGTAAACAAGGCTAAATTTCTTGTCCTGTTGAAGTCAACAAGAATTTTGCTATTGATATGAGTAGGAAAAGAATTCATCCAACATTTTTAAAATTTATTTCTAACTTTAGTTAGATCTAATTGATTTTTCCATCAGATTGAAGTAACTACTCTATCAGATTAGAACTAACAGTCATATACTCCTTAAGGTTTTCATTGCACTAATGTATAGACTAAGCCTGGTCAAAAACATAATCACAACTTGGTTGCACACCTGCAGTGGAGTCTCAGATACTGTCTAAAGTATCTTTCTTCTATACTTTTAGGAAAATATTTTTGGTTCTGCATTAAAAATCACTGCTTCTCTGAGTGAGTATTCTACCTCTAACCTAATTTTCTCACTTTGTCGATCAGAGATGATTTTCCCATTGCATTTCCCGGTAACAACCAAGTACTAACTTCAGTTGTTAAAAATCGTTACTCGAGAGCCTTTCACAAAGAGTTCTAAGCTTATGGAGGATGCAACAGTTCAGTCGGTAGCCGCCATACTTTATAACCTACTGCTGTGCTGTAAGAAGAATATATCCATCATGAAAGCAAAGTTTAAAAGCATAAAATTGAAGGATGTCAGTACAAAAGGTGCAGTACTGACATAGAGACAACTGTAGCTGACAAATACAGGTTTCCCAAACCAAGTATGTTTGGTTCAATGTATTTTCTAATGGTTCTGACAGATAACACTTTCATTTATGATAGATTGTTCCAGAGCCTTCTGGCTATTGTTGCCTACCCTAATGCAGAAGGAGTACAGTTCATAGAAACTGGTGGAAAGCGTGTAAAAATAACGAAGAAGCTTCACACATTTCATTTTCTACAAAATAATTCCCTGCAATCCATATGTCTTTTCTATAGTTCAACAAACCCTCTGAAGATGAATGCTTTAATTTAAAATCAAATAGTCAGTATGACAATTGCCCATTTTCTTGTTGCCCAGGACTCTCTGTTGACAATTTTTTCCTTCTGCAGTTAGTTTCTTCAAAATAAAAACAGATCTAATGTTTGTTGAATTCCAATTAGATCCAAGAAAGAGAATTTACTAGGCGAGATAGCTGAGAAACCCATGATACAGACTCATTTAAATATCTCAGTTCGCATTGTCTGCTTACATTGAATCTGCCCTCTGGTTAAGATGAGAACAAGTAAGAAATGCAAATATGTATTAAATTTTGTGTCACTGGTTTACTTTCTTACCATTTCAAATGAAAACTTACCCAAAAGGTTAAGACATAATACAGACAGGTGTTACAGAGACAGAAATTCCCTATCAAAAAGGAACGTATGGACTATACAGTGATTTGTTTTCAGTTTTGGGGTTGGGTTTTTTTCTGACGAGACTTACAAATACTGCATGTCTTCTTACATAATCCTGGTATTTGCCAAGATTCAAAGCATTCAAGCATCTTCTGTTTCTCATTTAGATTTATAATCATGAGATTCTGTTAAGACCTTCCACATAATTTAAGCAATACTCTGTGATGGTACAAAAGAGTTCAACCCCAGGCTTTCACAAGCTCATCTTCACTCTTCCTTTACCTTGACCTTGCACCAGCTGTGTTAGTTTCTGCTACTGCATGCTGATCTGTATATTGACTCTGATAAAGAAAAATTAACGCAGTGTTCCACAATTTCTGATCGCAGAAAACATCTGTTTTTTTATGGTAACTTCTTAGATTAGTGGAAAAAACAATTATATGCTGTGTGAGCTGGTTACAAAACTTCCGAATTTGAGGCCACCTCCCACAGCAATTAAGTTTTGCTGATAAATAATATCATTGTATACGCCTTGCTGTTTCTTCAAACCTAAACCTGTATGCAGCTGGTCTGGACTGGAAGTTAAGAAGAATTTTCCCTCAAAACAAGACTAAACTAAAAAGAATTTGCACAGGCACCACGTTCACCACCAGACAGAAGACTCCACCTATTATATGAGCACCTGAATGAGGACTGGTCACCCTCTCACTGGGTATTTCCTACAATTTCATGAATGACTATTTCAAAGTGCACGTGTGTGTTTCAGGTGGCAGAAATTGTCTTTTTTTCTGATTAAACTTAGTAAAAGAAGCACTAACAAAGACAGCCTCTCTTGTGCTTACTTTCACTTGGTCAAGGTCTGAAAATAACATAGGCTATGTTTTTCTGGTAAGAAGTCAGTCAACAGAGCTGATCCAGGTAAAGAGCAAACCTACAAGAAAATAGCTCACCTTTCAATCAGATCACCTTACTGAGTTACTGATCCTTGCATGAGCAGCACCACATGGCTATGGAAGTGCAAAGACAGATGACTCAGGGAAGTATGGGGAGAGAAAGAAAATGGACTTAGACTGGTTTAATCTGAATTTGACTGAATCCTAAAGTACATCTGTATCTTTGTTATCTCCTTTTGGACATGGTCCCTTACATGTCATAAAAGACAGTAAAATCACAGTAGCTTTTTGTACTGGGAGACCCAAAACAGAACATGGTATTCTAGATGCAGTCTCAAAATTGTGGGGAAGGAACACTGCCCTGCAGTGTTGGCCAGATTCTTGCTAATGCAGCCCAGGATGCTATTGGCCAACTTTGCTGGTAGGACACCCTGCTGACTTATGTACAACTTCTTGTCCTCTAAGACCCCTGGACCCTTTTCTGCAGAGCTGCTTCCTAGTCAGTTAGCCCCCAGTTCACACTATTGCACGGGATCATTCCAACCCAGGTTCAAGACTTTGCTCTTGTTCACTTAATGAGATTCCTGTCAGCTCTTTTCTCTAGCTTGCCCTGTCCCCTCTGAATAGCCCTCTGAATAGCCCTCTGAATAGCAGCCCAGCCCTCCAGAATATCAAATGTTTGTATATATTCACATTTGGAGTGAAAATTTTTAATTAGAGCTTCAGCATCTTGTTGATTTGTTATCTTTTTAATTTAAGAAAAAAAGAAAATCATTATTTCTTCAATGCCTTATTTCAGAGCTTGTGTTTGCCTCCCTGCCATCAGAAAAGAGGACATACATTTCAGGAAAATTAGACTAGTAATTTAGAAAAGGTAGAAGAGGATTTAGGAAAATAGTACTGACCTATTTGCACCAGGAAAAACTTTGCCAGAACGATGTTACCTCAATGTTTCTCATAGGTATCACCAACAAAATAAAGTTAAAATTTCACCCTTCTTCAACCAACTCTGAAAGCTTCCTCTTCCTGGCCTCCTTCTCTTCCCTCACTGAAGATTTAAGAAAAGGCTTTTTTGCTTATTACCAAAAAAAAAAAAAAAAAAGAAAAAAACAAATTCTATTGCTGATCTTCCTTAGCTATAAAACAGTACTATAGAAGTGAGAACCTTTCTTTTGAGATACTGACAAGTTGCAATACTGGAAAGGCAGTCAACATTGTGACTCGTCAGAAGCGTATTTTCATCTTTTCTCCTGGGAAGAAAAAATATGCTGGAACTCAATACAAAGATATGGGTAAAACTTTGCAACAATTTAGAAGCAGTTGCTCACTGCAGCTGAAGTCTATTTACATTTAAAGTCAGATGTCCAAGATTCACATGGGATCTGGTATAAGCCAGATGTTCTACTTGCCAGGATTGCCTAACCATGTTAGTTACCTAAGTTCATTGTATACATCTCTCTTACCCTGGAGTCTCCTTGAGTACTTAATTTCATGTACTAATAAACACCTCTTCTGAACAGGTTTCTGGACAGCAGGTAGCCTCCAAGCTACTATGGTCTTGTTTTATATAGGCAGATAGATAACCTGAACTCATCCCAATTTCTACTGCAAAACTTGAAAGGTAGATGCTGCCAGGTCTTCTGTAGCAGGTAGAAATTCTGACTTTTGTGTAAAAGATTAGTAAGGGCACTCACTCAAAGAATATTGAGTTCTAAAACCTACTAAGAACAGCATGTACACAGTAAGGTCCTACATATACACGGGGAAAAAAAAACCTTTCATGTAGTCAGGTAAGAAATATTCATGGACTAGGCAAAGAAAATGTAAAAAAAATAGACAATCTTTAGTGTTACTCTGGCAAAGAACAAAATTAGGGATATAATCTTTCACAGAATCACACAGAATAGAATAGAATAGAATAGAATAGAATAGAATAGAATAGAATAGAATAGAATAGAATAGAATATTTCAGTTGGA
>JAVKLA010000057.1:13226582-13246717 GCA_034782735.1 Sagittarius serpentarius
GGCAGGGCCGCTCGCCAGCCGCTCCTCTCCCCGTTTGTACTTGTGCCCGGCGTTACCCCGTCCTAGGTGCAGAATCGGGCGTTTGGACTTGTTAAATTTCATCCCATTAATCACTGCCCAATGCTCCAATCTATCTTTAAGGGTGGTCTGACACTGAAACAGGTTGCCCAGGGAGGTTCAGGAGTCTCCATCTGTGGAGGTTTTCAAAATCCAACTGGCCTAGTCCTAGACAACCTGCTCGAGATGACACTGCTTGAGCAGTGAAGTTGAACTGGTGTTGTTTCTCACCTAAACTAGAACCTGGGCTTTAAACTGGAATCGATGGAGGAAAAGGATACCAACAGGATTGCAGCAGGTAAGGTAAGGGTTGGCATGACATCACCTGAGGGTGGCAATGCTAACGGGAACATTTACGCTGCTCCTGGGAGCAGGGAGGACTCAGGAGCTTATCTGAAATGCTTGTACACTAATGCATGCAATATGAGAAACGAACAGGATGAACTGGAAGTGTTGGTCAGCTCCCAAAGCTATGACATCATTGGTTTTAGTGAGACTTGGTGGAATGAGTTCAACGTCTGGAGTGCTGGGATGGAGGGCTGTAGGCTGTTCAGGAGGGATAGGCAGGGCCAGGAAGGTGGTGGTGTTGCACTGTGTTAAGGGAGAGGTTTGATTGCACAGCCCTTACAGTTAGGGATGATGTGGTTGAGAGCCTCTGGATGAGGATTAGGGGAATGGAAAACAAAGCAGACGTCATTGTGGGTGTCTACTACCGATCGCCCAGCCAGAATGAAAGCACTGATGGGTTATTTTATAGGCAATTAGGAGAATTCTCTGGATCAGTAGCCCTGGTCCTTATGGAAGATTTCAACTTCCCAGACATCGACTCCAAATATCATACTGCTGTGACGAGCAGGTCTTGGAAATTCTTAAACTTTGTAGAAGATAACTTCTTGTCGCTTCCGTGAGCCAACTAGGAAAGATGCCCTCCTAGACTTGCTATTTGTGAACAGAGAAGGACTCGTGGGGGACGTGATGGTGAGTGGCTGTCTTCGCCACAGTGACCATGAAATGGTTGAGTTTAAAACGCTCACTGTAGTAAGAAAAAAGGACAGTAGAGCTGCTACCCTGGAATTCAGAAGAGCAAACCTTAAGCTATTGAGAGAGATATTGAGCAGAGTATCCTGGGAATCTGCTTTTGAGGTCTCAGGAGTCCACAAGTTGTGCTGGTTAGTCTTTAAGAACCACCTTTCAGAAGCACAGGAGCAGGTAATTCCACTGTGCGGTATATCAAGCAGGCAGAGCAGAAGACCAGCTTGGCTGAACAGGGAGCTCCTCACCAAGCTCAGGAGGAAAAATAAATTATATGACCTCTAGAAGCAAGGTGAGGCTTCGCAGGAAGAGTGCAGAGCCGTGGTTCATTTATCCAGGGAGAAGACATGAAAGTTCAAAGCTCAATCAGACTTGAAACTGGCCAGTGTTGTTTCCGATAAAGAAAAGGGCTTTTTTAAGTACGTTAATAGCAAGAGGTAAGTAAAAAGTGTTCTCTCATGTTCATAGGGAGCCTCCTGTGTTTCAGTTTGTGCCCACTGCCTCTTGTCCTGTCACTGGGCACCACTGAAAACAGCCTGGCTACCATTTCCTTTCTACACTCCATTAGGTATTTATATACATGGGTAAGATTCCCCCCAAGTCTTCTCTGTCCAGGCTGAACAGTCCCAGCTCACTCAACCTCTCGCTGTATGAAAGATGCTTTTCCTAATGGAGCCCACCCTTTATCCTTGCAGAAATATTTAATCCAGTAATATAAGTATATTTAAAATGCGTATTTTCCTCCCAAGGAAGCACCCAAATTGCCAAACTCATACAATTTTCTCTGCTGTCTCACATTCCTGCTTAACCAGAAGTTCACCGTCATAAGGACAGGATTTATGGCTAGTGTGTGCAGGAAGGTTAAGAAAAACAAGGGTTCAAGGCAGGGAGCGCTGATAACAGTGTGGCTAAAAATCCTTTATGTCCTTCATTTCCTTTCTGTGCGCTCTAGCCACTGTCCTATTATGAAAAAGTTAGCCCCCAGATACTTCAATGAACACCTCTCTGAAGTCAATGAAGAACATTTACATTTCCTGTATGTTCTCTGTGCTTCCAGGGAACAGACAAACTATATCTAATCTAGTGCACTGTGTTACCTTCTTGAGGTGCTTAAGTTCCTTCTACAGCTGACAGATGGATGAGGGCTCCTAATTTAAACCTTGTTTGCTCTCCAGACATGACCAGCTTTCTTCTCTACCAACCTGGTATTCACTTAGGTTGTTATAAAAAAAAAAAAAAAAAAAAATTCCCAAAGTCATATCCATTTTGATCACAACAATAATTGGTAAGCAATTTCCCTGTATTTACCTTGACCCACAGGCTTTCTCATTCCTGTTTTTCCTATTTTGTCCTTCTGTCCCACTGAGGAGGGGAAGTAAGTGAGCTTTTGGGTGGGAGTTTGGCTAGTAGCCAAAACTAATCTATCACAGCATGAAACTCTACTGAAGCAAAGGATGTTTTTCTCAGTAGCTCAATTCCCCAGTCTAGAAAGAGACAACTTCAGGGAGATATCCATCTAAGCTTCACCAAAAGAGAGTGTTTTAGATTTAATGTCATTACATTATGCAGGCTTTATCACTGCTGATTAAGTGGCACAGTTTCTTACAGCATTCTGTTTTTTCTCTGTCAGAGATCTGCTGCATTTTAAAGCAAAGGAGCACAGTCACTTGAAGAACGTAGTGTTACATATAAATCAGCGTACTGGTAGACAGACTTGTACAAAAATTATAAAAGCAATCTTTTAACAGTTATAATAATGAGATTTACCACGGATTTTACAAAGAAAAAAAATCCAGGGTGTAGAAATAGAATTTAAACAGAATTAGCTATTGTATTTTTGTAGCTGGGGAAGAAAAATATCAATAGAGAAAACTGTATGACACCATGCTTTCCCAAATCTCTCCATCTGTCTTAAAAATCATATATTTCAGAGATATAAGAAGGCATTACTATGGTTCCTGTAGGCACTTTGCCCCAAAATCCCTCTGCTCCTGAATTTGATTTTCACAAAATCTGACAAGCATGCAAAGTTACTGCATTACACTGAGAAAAGGAGAGGGAAAAGAAGGACCCTGTAGAATTGGAGCCCCATGAGATGAGGTTGTTCTATAGTCTATTCATAGTGTTAGGAACAATAAAAATCAAGTAACTTAATTGCACTCTTCTCGTGGGTTCACTCAAAGCTCTGTGGCTTATCAGAACTATTTGTATAACTCTGAAGCAAATGGCAAGGGAAATACTACAGGTCATAGCCTGTGGATCAAAAACTTACTTGCCTGGAGCAAACTTTCACACTCTGTGAAAGAGATGTTCAGCCCTGGTGTTGGCTAGGGGGCATTGGGAGTGTGTGACTAGGAAGAGCAGAACTGTGGTGCAACTACACATTCTTCAGCAATGTAAACAGTCAGACACATACCAAGCCTGCAAGGTCAGTGGACCCTGGCCTTAAATCAGGGAATTACAGTAGAAAAAGTAAAGGTTTTAATGCACAAACCGTATCGATAGCAGACAGGAGTTGAACACCATTCACTGCCCGTGACTCTCTACCACCAACATGTGAGAAAACAAAGCAGTATCTCAGATCTGGGCTCAGTTCTGAATAAAAAAGGCCAGAAATTGACAAATGGGTTTTACTGATTGGTACGGTCACTAGAAGTAAGGGGAAACAAAACAGTAACTTGGAGCAATTAAGATAAACACAGAAACAGAAGCAAAAACAGATGTAGTGCTCAGTCTTGCTCAAAAAGTTGACATTTGGATCATGAGCAAAGTACTAGAAGACTCTGAGAAACTGCTAGACATTTTCTCAGTTCAGGAACAGTTTTCTAAACTATGACTGACTACCAACACAGGAAAGAAAAGTGTGAGTTCAGGATGATAATCTAAAAACATTTGCCATCTTCAGAAGCAATAAGCCCAGTCTCTAAAGCTAAGAAGTGGTGGCACTACATGAGGAATGGATGTGAAAGCCCATCAAAAATAAAAGAAGGACAAGATGCATAAAAAAATCAAGGAAGGATACAAACTAGTAAAGAGTGCAGCCCTGCCAGGAGCTGAACCACTTGCTACAGTTAATTACCCAAAATATTGGGAGAACAATCACTTTTCCAATTGGGGACGTAGAAATAAAGCAGATACTACAAAATGAAGTATGTTAGATCAAATAAAATATCATAAAAGATCATACAGAAATGATAAGGGCAACCAAAATTGGCTGTAATGGAAGGGAAACCAGGCGTTATTTAATCCAGTATGTGCACAAACAAGGATTTCAAGGGTGGAGAAAAACTTTAAAAAGGATTCTGCTTACAGAACAGTGCTGGAAGTCTCAGAAAAGATGACTGAACATGGTTAAGCAACTCTTTGCATAGGTTAATACGGACACCAGTGTTAAAAACAAGCATCTCTGGTGTGAAAAAAATAACTGGTCCTTGGGCAAGAATTCAAAAAGATTTTATTGTTCCTTTACTTATAACTAGAGAGGGAAAAAGTACTGCTTCGCTATAGTTGAGCCCTACTGAGAATGCTTCCACAAAAAAAGTTTGAAAAAAAAGTCTATGGAATTTAAATTGGGTGTGATCAAGACAAAATCCAAGGTTTTTGTATGGTTACAACTGTAATATAGGCGGGGATCAGGGCTGTGCCTGTGTGAGTAGCCAATGCACTCAGTCAGCGGTTCCTTTGGTGGTGGAACAACTCCACAGAGAGTCTCTGCCTAGATGATTTGAGAGAGCAGACTAACTGGAGATGGACTGAAGTCCTAGCCAGCTCCACAACAAAGCATTTGACTAATTGTTGTAGGACCTTTTCAAGTGGGAGTTTCAGTCACTTCTGAAGAATGCTCCAGGCAGCCCCTGCTTTCTACAGATCAGTTGAGAGACAGTCTTTATATACTTAAATGTGTTGATTAACACAGCCCCAGCAACTCCCCCAGACAGCTCCTCCTGCAGAATTCAGTAAAATGTGCACAGGTACTTGCACACAGTCAAGAGGAACTGTTTTTGCAGATACATAAACATTCACACCCGACAGTCTTTTGTAGTAAGCAAGGTATTTAGGGTATGTTCTCTACACAGTTTTAGATAGCCAACTGAAATGGTTCATAGATCTGTTGGAGTGATCACACAGAAGCACAGGCTACCTGATTGTAACAATCCACTGGAACAACTGAAGGATATGGTAGCCCAAAAGACATTGATTCAGATCAAAGTTTCTATTTTACAGCTCCATTAATCAAAGACTTGTCTGAAATTTTAGGTGTTAAAAAGAATGCTATAGGGTTAGTCAAACACATAGCTCCAGGTAAGCAGGGAGATTTAATAAAACATTACATTAAGCTTAGAGAAAGATGGTCAGCAACCCAGGAAAAGACTGGCATAAAAAATTACTAGTCATCCTAACGTCTCCACGTCTGTTCCTGCAACATGTGGATTTTGTTCTCATATGGCAAAAACTGGCTGATAAGAATCTCAGCAAAGAGGGAGTGCTAGAAATGCGTCAGATAAACAGCAGATATAAACAGAAATAGCTATCCAGCTAACACTCTAGCTGGATTAAGACAAATGAACAAATAAACACACCAGAAAGAAAAAAAGACACACAAACACACAAAGGAGATCCGGAAAATATGTAAACCATAGCATATAGAATTCAAGGTATGTACAAACATTACAGTGAAACCTTCCACGGACTTTCTAGGAAATGGCAAGGTACCATTATATTTCTGGAAAAAAGCCAGTTCTACACTGTGTTAGGCAGAAATAACAAAACGAAGAACAAGCCAGCCTTGAAAGACACAGTTCCATATAAGGATCTGGAAAAGTGCATATGGATTTTAGCAGGACTTTCATAGGGTCTCACAATGAATACTGACAAGCAACAGGGCATTTACAGCTTTGGCTAGGGGCGCTGGAGCACATGACATATGAGGAGAGCTGGGAGAACTGGGTTTATTCAACCTGAAGAACCAAGGGTTAAAGGGAGATCTACTTGTTTTCTTTGACTATATAATGGGTGCTCATAGAGAACACAGAGACAAAATTTTCTCAGAGATGCACAGCAAAGGACTTGAGGCAAGAAAAAAAAAATGCTGCAAACGAAATTGTTTGAATATAAAGAAATGCATCTTTATCATGAGGCTGGCCAAATACTGGAATGGGCTGCCCATATGGGATATGGAATCTTCACCCTTGGGGATACTGAAAACTCAGCAGGACGAGGCACTGAGCAACTTCCATCTCTCTCTGTAGCTGGAACTAACTTTGAAGCTGTCACTGCCTTGGCTTCCAAAGGTCCCTCCCAAATTAAAATTGCCTGTGCTTCTCTGGAATGCATTAAAAGAAATCAGAAACGCAAGGGAAAAAATGGTGAAGATTCAAAGAAAGTGGGAAGAGTAAGGAATCATACAAATTGAAATAAGAGTAAGAAATTAACACAACAGGGAAAAGGTTTGTAAATGTAAAGAAAACATAAATTCTTCCATGTCTACACATTTCAGAGTGGGAGCACTCAACCACTTACATGGCAGATTTTTTTGTTAAGGTAGACCTTTAAATTTTATTATAATGGAGCTCAAGCAACATCAGTAGTCTCTATCTATAGTTCCAAATTTTTAAGGCAAGATTGCCGAGGAGTCAGGAGTACTTTGGAAATACTAATAACTACATCTGTAAGACATGTCTGTAAAGAAAGTGATGTTAACCTCTGTAAGGCAAAGGACCTCCTTCTATGTGCAACTGTGTAGCCTGTCGCTTGTAATACTGCAGCACGCCTTTCACCTCTGTTTTGTAAACTCACACATTCCCTCTCTTTGGCTGCTGTGGCAGTGCTTTACCTCTGTATCTAAAGTGCTCATCTCCTCATGTCCCTGCACTTGAATCAAGCTTAGTAAATAACAGTAGTAATTACTAATAATTTAAATAGCCGGTGAGATTAAATAAGCCAATAAGGATTGTTCACATAAAATTCATGTGCAAAGCTCAGTAGCCAGTTAAGAATATGCAACATCTGCACCCACTCAAAGCATTTTCCAGTCAGTGCCATCAGCGTAATCACCAAGAGCAGCCAGTAGGGAGACTGACAAAATTCATGAAATCTGGAGAGGATGCCGAGAGTAAGACACTTATCTGCAGGGATCATAGCACATGTGTTCCCAGCTGGATGCTGCAGAGTGTTTTCCTTTTTCCCTTTGTCCTGGTTTTGGCTAGGATAGAGTTAATTTGCTTCTTAGTAGCTGGTACAGTGTGTTTTGGATTTAGTGTGAGAATAATGTTGATAATACACTGATGTTTTAGTTGTTGCTAAGTAGCAGTTATCCTAAATTAAGGATTTTTCAGTTTCCCATGCTCTGCTAGCAAGCAGGTGCACAAGAAGCTGGGATGGAGCATGGCCAGGAGAGCTGACCCCAACTAGCCAAAGGGATATTCCATACCACAGGTGTCATGCTCAGTAGATAAACTGGGGGGAGCCAGCTGGGAGGGGCAGATCGCTGCTTGGGCATCAGTCAGTGGGTGGTGAGCAATTGCATTGTGCATCACTTGTATTTTCTTGGGGGTTTTTTTCCCCCTTTTTCTTTTATTATGTTCCTTTTCATTATTATTATTATATTTTATTATTATTGTTAGTATTACATTTTATTTTACTTTATTTATTAAATCGTTCTTATCTCAACCCGTAAGTTTTACTATTTTTTCTGACTCTCCTCCCCATCCCACCGGGAGTGGGGGGGGAGTGAGCAAGGGGCTGCATGGTGCCTAGTTGCTGGCTGGGGTTAAACCACGACACCCTTCTGTTTTCTTTGAGTTGTCAGGGATTGTTGGGTTTCCCCCCCTCCCTTGTTTTGGGCGCTTTTTTTTTTTTGGGGGGGGGGTCAGGGGGCATTGGCAGGGAGACAGTCCCCAAAAGTAACCTAGGCTGTTAGGTTCAATGTCTGCCATCAGCTATAGATATTCCTGGTACACTACACGTCTCTGTCCTTCCTGTAACACTAAGAAATAAATGCATGTTGTATTAGTCATTCCTGGATGAACTTAGACATCTGTCTTTCAGATTTTATAATTGCTGTATGAGAAAAAGACTAAGTAAGATCAGAACAAACGAGTTTCATGTCCTTTCCACAGATTACTAGCCTATCTTAAGTAACTATAAACTTTCTAGAAGCTTGTTCCACAGCTTGATTTTCCTTAGAGCTGTGCATGTATTATTTAATATGAAATCTAAAATTTTCCTGCTTCTTTTCTGGTTTTTAGCCTGACCTCTTTCTGAGATAAATTTCAGTAATAAAGAGGAGAATTTTTAATTCAAACAGCCTATGCCCTTAATGAGTACTTTGGAGTTTAAGAGAGTGAAGAGCTCCATTGTCACCTTTATAGTTAAGAAATAGATTCATCTAGTCAGCATGGGGATAATAAAGGTTATATGAGCATAATTGAATACCAGATTGAGTCTTGCGAGCATCAGATACCCCAAATGAATTGCAGATGAAAGAAATGTGCGAAAATGTGATTCTCTTCTTGTATGGAAACCAACAAGCAAGAGCTCCAAAAGGAATTTTTTTTTTTTTTTAATGATGAAAGGGACATTTTTTTATAGAAGGCCTATAAAACTGCAAGGGAAACTAACTCTACAATTTCAGGAATAGTTGTAGTAGAGACTAATTATCCTTATTCATCAGCCATCCGTTTACATTTCATCTTGCTTAATGTTTTATAGATGGAATATTTGCCTTGATTTTTATAAGAGGTATTGCTTTCCACTTTCCCTTCAGTAAGCTGGACTATTTTCTTTTGAAAGCCACAAAAGGAATTGCTATGGAATCCTTAAGTTAATGAACTAGAGGGGTTTTGTTTGTTAGTTTGTTTTTAAGACTCTTAAGATATATTAGGAATACCTCATACTCATAACTGAAATATTTCTAATTCTCTTTGTATAGCAGAAATGAAGGATAACTGGAACACACATTAACTAGGATGGACTACTTAGCCATGGATTGTTTCCAGACTCCTGAACTTTTGGAAATGTTGAAATTTCAATAGCCAAAAAAAAAAGGGGCGGGGGGGGAATCATCAGTACAAAACATATTTCCTTCGGAGAGAGTTTTCCAAATTTTCACGTTAAAAAAAAATAATCCTCTGGACTTTTAAAAACAGAATTGCTGGGGCCCTTGCAGGTGTGGCAAGTGACCTCTACTTCCTATTACACATCTTATTACATAGCTTGGTAGCTCAAGGAATCCCGGTGCCCAAGACCTTCAGACACTCTTCTTAGCTGTAAGAACTTCAAGAAAACTGAGGAACCCTGCAGCAGTCTGAAAGCATCACAGCTCCCAGGAGCTGCACTGGTAAGTGAGAAAACCTGAAAAAACTGCATGATTTCCACAGAAATTTTTTGCAAAATAAATACATCCTCACTGAATGCTTTCATTTGACTAAATGACCAAAGAAATTTTTGTACCAGGATGTAGCTGATAAACACCTAACACTTTTTTTAATGATCAAAAATTAGAAAATAGCAATCACTTTTTCTCTCAACAACTGCAACTTCAAATACTCAGTTTCAAATTCCTTTTCAGGAAAATTATTCCCTCATTTTTGCACTTGACTTCTGAATCTGAATTCAGTGTCCTAGCTGGAAATTTGATTTTCTTGGTCAAAAATATGCCCAAAGGAAGTAACTGAGAATTCACCTAAGAAACTGGCATTTTGAGTACAATGAAACTGCAAGAAATAAAATACCCTCCTTAAAGACCTTGTAACTTGTCTTTATCACGATGGTGTCTTTTCAAAAACACATACATATGCTGTTCACTCAGTATATATATATATGTTTGTACAGTATATTCAATTCTGTTTAGTAAGGACAATTATTTAGTGTCCATCTATGACAGTTTTTCTATCAAATGGTAGTATCTCTGGCATATAGACAAACCAAATGCAACAGAAAAGCAGCTTTTTAAATTCACCCATTTGCTCGATTTTGAGATAGTCCACTCTGGTAAGAGTTACTTAGATTAACTTTTAAAGCATGTCTATTCTTGAAAGGCGCTGTGGGTTTTCTACACCTGTATGAAATGATCTGAAAGAATGGTTCAGTGATCATCTCTCTCCCAAAAATACTATTCGCGCCCTCAGGCTAGGTAAGGTTGTATCTGTTCTTATCTCTACCTTTCCTACCACTGGCATAACTCAGCTCAACCTCTGTTCTGTGCTGTGGTGCTGGAGCAGTGCTAAGTGTCCCCCTTCCCTTCATTTGCCCTCGGAGATGCTTGCATGTTAGAGAGACTGCTCTCCAGATGAGCCTGGACTCTCTTTAAGCTCTGTGATTCATTAAAACCTAAGACCTCAGCACGAGCCACACAGAACATGAGGCACATCTGCTGAATAATCTCGTTTTGAGCTCAACTACATGAACTTGCCTTGGGCAACTGCAAAACATGACACTTGATTATGATAAATGGGAACAGAACAAGTTGTCAAGATGATACCACGGCAGTTGAGGTATGCAAGTACACTCACAGATTTATTAGTGTACACAGTCAATAGGACAGCAGAGAAAACAGTGCCAGATACAGAACTGTTATTTCAGCCTGGCAATTCATCCCACAAAATTTTGCTTTAAGGAATCTCATTCCCACATTCCAGCAAGCCTGCCTCCAAATTGGTTTTATTAACACAGGCCAAAATGTCAGACGGTATGAAACGAAACACTGTGTATTCACAAGGCACTTCAGCATGCAATAAGCCAAGTTCACCAGCAACAGCTCCTATCAGCCCTACTGGCTGCTCATACTCTGGTGGCTGGTTCAATTCCCTGTTGACTGTTTAAGTGAGTTTTCCTCTAACGCTACACTCCTAAATTTATGTATAATCCATGAATTCAGGGCACTTTGGAAGCTGGCCCCATGGCTGTAAAACCAGTTTTCGTACAGAGGCTGAAATGACAGGATGAACATTTGAAAAGAAACAGTGCTGGCTAGAAGCTGGAAAAATCAATAGAAATGTTACAAAATGGAACATTTTTTTCAAATATGAATGTCTCCATATATTTACAAAAAATAGCAATGTGGTAATTTAAGTATTCAAGTTTACATTTACTTGAACATTTTACGTGTAAACAAATGTTAATGAATTTGGCAACATTTTATTTTTAAATGATGTTATGGCATCTGCTGGACTCTGCACCCATTTCTGAGACATCATTTGTATTCTTGTTCTATTGAGAAGAGTTAACAAATATAATTTAGCCTGAAGCAATTGTTTTTCTGTTCCAGTTCAGCAAGAAGTTTTAGGTTTGGAAACTAAACTAGATTTTGGGAAATATAAAGTCCAAATACTGAACATAACAGATGATCAGCTTTCTGTGATACGCAGCTATCTGGAAAGAACAACCCTGAAAAAGATATTCTAAGAGTTCCGCCATATTTAAAAAAAAAAAATAATGCCCAATTCTGATCACTATCACTGACTCTGTCTATACCAAACAGATCAGCAATGTAACTTTCGGATAATTTACTGGACCATTTGTTAATCGTGGGTAAAAGAATAGATTACCGCTGTATGTATACTGTTTACATAGGTCAGTTGTTTCTTTTCATAGGTCAAAATTTGGCAGAGATCTCAAAATCTTTTGGTAGAATAGTACTTTCAAGAAAGTTTTACTAGGAAACATCTCTATGGAAATTGCATTGTCATTCTAAGGTGCCTTACCATGTATCAGCCTCTCTTCATCAGAATGCAAACCAGCTCCTTTCACCTGTCGCTGTTCACATACAAAACATTCTGGTGGAATACTGCAGATGGTTTTTTTTATCACTGGCTCATACTGCAATTTTCTAAGACAACTGGACCAGAAATTTCCAGATACTTTCCAAAACACTTTGAACTTTGATAATAAAAAGCAACAATTGAAGAACGAAAATTTTCTGCTTCTTACTACACTTCCCACAGGGTGTTGTATGGCCTTGGATGTCAGACCTATGTGAAAAGTCATCAAATTGTTTGGTACCCAAAGTTTAACACTGACTTTCTAATAACTTACTGGAAATTGTAGAATGTACATTTCACCACAATCTAAATAAAAATGTTTAAGTGCATAACTGAGAAAGCATTAAAGCTTTGATATTGTGGAGACTTTCAATTTTATATTCAGTCTGGGGGAATGATGGAACACCGTGTGTCGTAAGCCCCAAATCTCCAATTTAAAGATCAGTCAAGCATTTGGTCAGTTCCCTCAATATGTCTTCTCTGGGTTCCTCACTCAATCACTATAGGCCCGAGCAAAAACATCCTCTGTAATGAAACTGCGTATCTGGAGGGGGAAAAAAAAAAAGTCTGGTTTATGCAATATTAAAAGTGTTAAATATTACAATGCAGTTGTTCCAACAGAGAGGCTCAAACCATCTCAGGGAGTATAACTTGAAAATAATGCAGGGATTCACAGATTATTTTTTCTTTCCCCCCCTGCACCCAAAGAGGTTATTCTCCTAAATCAAATATAGGGTTCTTGCAAGACCTAAGGAAAAGGCCATTTATGTTCATGTGCAGAAGAACATAGCTGGTATAAAAGCTTATGATGAATACCACTTAGAAGCTGAGGAAGAAATCTTTTCCACAGGCAAATTCCTTGGCATGAGTACCTCCAGACTAAAGTATAATAAAAGGATAAATAATAATGACTATAGCTCTAAATAAGTCCTGACTTTAAATAGTTTTCTTTTAATGTTGATTCAGATGTTCCACTGATGATGAATGAAACAATTTGTTCATTAGTTCTTTGTACTGAAGCTCCCTAAAACTTAACCCTACAGTTTCAGTCATTTCAGAATTATTAAATGCAGAGAAGTACATTCATGCTTAAAGTGGAATTCTAGAAGGTAATAATTTGTAAGTGGTTTTAAGATGAAGAATTATATTTGCATAAATCAATAATCATGTTAGATAGAAAAGTGTTACATAAAATTTTAAGGGACTTGCTCTTTTCTTTTTTTCCTATGGAATAGTCAAGTTGTGCGCAATAGTTTTCAAATACAGCCTAAGTATTAACAATCTCAGTACAACTACTGATTCTTTACAAGCTTCAACATCTTTCTTATTGCTAGAAAGGAGCAGGATACTATAAGTATTGCATACAGTGGTTTCATTACTTCATTGTTTTTGAAGTATCATGGTAGTAAGGCAAAGTCTCCAGTGACGGGAAAAAAGGAAGTACCACAGTCATTTTTAAAAAGGGTAGTAAAGAGGACCCTGGGAACCACCAACCAGTCAGCCTCATCTCTGGGTTCTCTGAGAGCATGGAACAGATCCTGCTGGAAGATACATCACAACATATGGAAGACAGGGAGGTGATTAGAGACAGCCAATATGGCTTCACCAAGGGCAAATCATGCCTGACTAATCCAGGGCCTTCTGTAACAGGGTGACTGCATCAGCAGACAACGGAAGAGCTACTGATGCCACCTACGCAGACTTCTCTAAGGCCTTCTACACAGTCCCATACAGTATCTGTGCCACTAAATTGGAGAGATACAGGTTTGATGGGTGGACTGTTAGATAAGGAACCGGTGGGTCAGCAACATCCAAAGAGTTGCAGTCAACAGCTCAGTGATGAAGTAGATACTGGCAATGAGTGGTGTCCCTCAAAGGTCCGTACGGGGACCAACAGTATTTAATATCTTAATTAATGACATAGATAGTGGGATAGAGTACACCCTCAGCAAGTTTGCAGATGACAATCAGAGCGTTACGGTTGGTGCGTTAGAAGGAAAGGATGCCACGCAGAAGAACCTTTGACAAGCTTGAGGACTGGGCTTGTCTGAACCTCATGAAATTCAACAAGGCCAAGTCCAAGGTCCTGCACCTGGGTCAGGGCAATCGCCAGTATCAATACAAACTGGGGAATGAATGGGTTGAAAGCAGGCACGTGGAGAAGGACTTAAGAGATACCGGTGGATGAAAGACGGAACATGAGATGCCAGTGTGTGTTTCTAGCCAAGAAAGCTAATTGTATCCTGGGCTGCAGAACAGCAAGTGTGGACAGAAGGTTTAGGGAGGTGATTCTCCCCCTCTACTCTGCTCTGGTGAGACCCCCCTGGACTGTTGCATCCAGCTCTGGCATTCACAGCACAGGAAAGCCATGGACCTGTTAGGGTGGGTCCAGAGGAGGGCCACAAAAGTGATCCCACGGCTGGAGCACCTCTCCTGTGAGCGGGCTGAGAGAGCTGGTGGTGTTCGGCCTGGAGAAGAGAAGGCTCCAAGAAGACCTTACAGCAGCCATCCAGTACTTAAAGGGGACTTATAATAAATACAGAGAGAGACCTTTTGCCAGGGCCTGTAGTGACAGAAGGAGCAGCAACTGAAAGAGGGCAAATTTAGCTTGGATATAAGACAGACATCTTTTATAGTGAGGACAGTGGGACACTGGAACAGGTTGCCAAGAGAAGCTGTGGATGCCCCACCACTGAAAGTATTCGAGGTCAGGCTGGACACGGCTTTGAGCAACCTGATCTAGTGAAAGATGTCCCTGTGCATTGTTGAGGGTTGGACTAGATGATCTTTAAAGGCCCCTTCCAACACAAACCATTCTATGAGTCTTTGAAATACTTCAGGCATGGAAAAATTTCTAATCTGATTCCCCCCGACACTGCCAATTTTAACTGTGGAAAGCAGAGGTTTTAACCTTTTAAGACCCAAGTAATTAATTTTCTTTTTCAAGCCATGACATTTTAGTTATCTATTTTATCTAGTCAGTTATCTATCTAGTTATCTGTCGTGGTTTAACCCCAGCCAGCAACTCAGCCCCACGCAGCCACTCACTCACTTCCCCCCCACCCAGGGGGATCGGGGAGAGAATCGGAAAACAAAGTAAAGCTCACGGGTTGAGATAAGAACAGTTTAATAGAACGGAAAGGAAGAAACTAACAATGACACTAACAACAACAATAAAGTTACAACAATAATAAAAGGATTGGAATACACAGGACAAGTGATGCACAAGGCAATTGCTCACCACTTACTGACTGACGCCTGAGCTGCCCTCCTCCTCCCTCCACCAAAACCGGGCATGACGACCCATGGTATGGAATACCCCTTTGGCCATTTTGGGTAGCTGTCCCGGCTGTGTCCCCTCCCAACTTTCCTGTGCCCCTCCAGCCTTCTTGCTGGCTGGGCAGGAGAAGCTGGAAAGCCCTTGACTGAGTCTAAACACAACTTAGCAACAACTGAAAACCTCAGGGTGTTATCAACATTCTTCTCATGCTAACCCAAACCACAGAGCTGTACCAACTACTAGGAAGAAAATTATCTCTATCCCAGCTGGAACCAGGACACTATCTTTTTAAATATAGTATCTGAAAATTTTGAACCATAAATCGAAAGGACATTGCTTCCAAAAATGTCCACAGGCATGTCTAAACTTTAATATTTGGAGTTTTTTCCAGGTTTTGAATGCAAGCACTTATCCTAAGTGTCTCCTACCTGTGTGTCAGGATGGACCTTCACACTGTTGACTTGTATGACTTTTTTTCCAATAGGAAAAAAAAAACTGGTGGGGAAGAGGGCAAAATTATATATTCAGTAGATCCCTTGAACTAGATTGATAGGGAACCAAAGCTTGGGATACAAAATTATGTGCACATGCCCCACAGTTAGGAAAGTACCTTAAAGTTACTGGCAGACTGGTGACAGTAATTACCATCATACCTTCAAAATTCTTACAGATTTGTTTCAGAGAAGAAAAAAAAAACCTTGTTTTTAATTAAACATTTTTAAAGAAAATGTCTGATTTCTTATATTAGAACTCAGCAGACATTAGCGTAGTTCCACTGGAAGTGAACTTGGCCCATTGTGCTCTTCTCTGGATTAAAAGCTGGAATACTGAAAGCCAATAGGTCTATTTTTTATCAGAATCAGACTGCGAATCTAATACATTTCTGTTAACTTCAGTGGATTTACTGTATTTCTCTAGAACGGAGATCAGAATTTGTCCTGTGGCCTGAATGTAATTTAAAAGAATTATGCAAAAAGAAAAGGCAAGTAAAACTGCTGTCAGAAGGTTAGAAAAATCAATAGGCAGAGCAAAAAATAAAGTAATAAAAAGTGTCTTAAAAACCCCAAAAGTTAAAATGTCATTTCGAAATGGGAGAGGAATTCTGCTGAGAAACTAGTTTATGGCACAAGCTAAGTAAACACACAATCAGCCTCATGACTGCTGGAAGAACGTGCTGCACAGTTGTGTAATGCAGTCCTGGTCTGCACCCTTGGAGTAAGTCTAACCCTTCTGAGTTAATTAACTCTCCTTTGACATGTGAAATGCTGAAAGAGGCTCCCTTTCCACTAAAACACAAGCCTTGTGTTTTCTTTGCTCTTTCTTAAACTAACCATGAATTTGACAGTCATATCCTTTTCCTTAGATAAAGTCATTGATATTCTTTATTTATTTTCCTATCTGTTGATGTAATTAATTTTTTGTTTCAGTTAAAGGTATTTATGTATTATGTGGAAAGTTCTAGTATGAAATAATTTCCTCAGACTATGTTATAGTTTGTTGCTTTATAAAGCCTATTGTTTAATGATTATCCAAAATAACTATTACTATCTTAAAGCTGCAAAATTTTTTATATCTTTTCTTACATACTATGTGAAAGTGTATCCTTATTTTATGTAAGATCTTCTCCAGTATTTTCACATGGATTTGAATTACGTATCAGATCTTAAATGCAATCAATGCATTAAAAATACTATTATAACAGTCATTTCCTTTAGTGTGAAAAAATGCTTGCAATCTTGATTTTTAGTTATAATTCCACTTATCCAGACTGGCCCTGATAATTACAGTTTTTCTTTTATTTCTGTAAGCTTAATCAATGTAATTATCACATGAATTCCTTATTGTATGAAATTCAGGTTTGAGATGAAGTTTGAATCTTTATCTCACTTTTATCTGAGACTGTCTCTTTTTAAACCTAGCAACTGGCAGCAGATTGTGGTGCTCAGGGTGCTGTCTTAGTTTGTTATTCGCCTTTTTTATTTGAAAAAGAGCAGAACCCTTCCTACTCTCTGAAAGCTCTAGAACGCAACAGGATAAACTGTAGCTGTTGTAGAGCCTCTTTATATATATAAAGTCTTTAATAATATTCCCTTCAGATAAATTATATCATCTAACGGAAGGCCTCTACATACAAGGACCCCACATCATCAGAAGAGGTCATGAATTCCCATCATTGAACCTTCAGGAACTTTTGAAATTAAGAAATCTCCATAAAATCCATTGCCAGTAGAAAAGCTTATCCTCCGAAACATATAAATTCTAGTTTTCATAGTATCTATTAGAATAATTGCTGAGTAACATAGGACTGTGTGACAAGAACCCTTTAGGGTTAGCAACCAGGGAACTTGTCTGCAACCACTGAATTAAGCAAGATACTAGTAGATCACCTAGTCTGTGAGGCTTGTCGTTAAAATGAAGCGAAGGCATATGCCAACAGCACAAGGAATTCAGCTGTCATCTTAAGTGCTTACCTAACTTCTATGCTTTTGTTTGTGTCTTTGTTTTCCCTTAAGTTAAAATTGTGGCTAGTATTTTTCCACTAATTGAATTCAAAGTATGTTTATGCTATACATCACATGGCTCTCATGTACCACTACATTTTTTAGTGGCTTGTGTTGAAACTCAATCTCCATGAATTTTGTTCAAAAAGTAAGTCGGGCCTAACTGTTGACTGCACTCGTTATCAGTTATGTTCAAAGATGGCTCTATTGTTACTTCTAAACATATTCTGAACACTGAGCAGAAGGTCAAATTTCACTTTATCTAAAATAGTTGGCAGCAATGTCCCTTGCAGTCTTGTGAAAACACTGTTTGAAATTTCATAATGAAAAGGTCATAACATGTTATCAGACACTTTGCAGAAGGAACCAAAACAAATTAAATCCTAGTTTAAAAAAAGCTAAATTGAATAGTAATATTACCATATCCAAGGAAATGCAGATTTGTGATACTGACATTAAGCAGCAATCTTAATTCAAAATTAATATACAGGCTGCTGTGTTTTTTCCCCTCCAATCATAAAATTCTTATGGATGTAAAATAAGAAATAAACCAGAGAATATGAGTCATAGAACACCAGGCTGGAACGGACCTCAAGGACCATCTCATCCATCCTTTCTTGCCAAAAGTATGGTCTAGACAAGATGGCCCAGCACCCTGTCCAGCCAAATCTTAAAAGTGTCCCATGTCGGGGAAGACGAAATAATGTCTGAACTTAAATGTACTTTATCTGACATTGAGCAAACAGCAGTCATAGATCCCACAGCTGTATTCTCAAAAACAACCCCCAAACCCTGACCTGTACCCACCAATTTTAAAGGTATTCACTCATTAGATCAAATTCAGAGACTGACCATATTACAAGGAATTGCATGTTTATCTATAATACTTCCACAGCCAGTAGACTCATTCCACTTTTATCACCTCAAAATAAAACAAGAACTACAGTATATGTCCTATTGTTTTGCCTGTCTTCTACCAGATTCTGAGGTTAAGTTTAAAAAGAAGTGTTTCTTCAATTGTAGGTTGACACCACTGCGAAATACGCAAAATATCCACAAAGAAAGTACATGCTAATGGAGTCACAATTTCTTTAATGGCAATAGTTAAAGCCTGCTATGCCAATTGGGCACATCTTATGTTTATATACCAGTTTTGACTGGTATGTAACAGGCAGGCATATAAATGGTGTGTATCTATTGCACATACCAGTTTTATACACTTTTTTTATTTTTACACTGTTTTGGAGGGAAAAAAAGGAAAAAAAAAATCCCATCCCATGGGCATTGGTTATGCACTACAGAACCTGCACTGGTCAGCTGAAGTTTTTACTTACATCAACACTGTCATGGAGGTCAATAAACAGTCCTATTAATAGGTACACCAACATGTAGTTGATGAAGATAAAAGAGACCAATACTTTAATTTTTCTTTTTTTTCCTCTTTGCACATTATTAAACTAAAATATGTATTGATAAGCAGAGTAGATTTACTGGTGAACACCAGAGAGATTTAACGTACCATAAATACCTCTTGCCCTGACTGCTACGGGACAGTCCAGTGTCTGCAGTCTAAGAATACAGATCCCCACTTCCCTGCCTCTTTTCTTTGCAAATTGCATTTAAGAATTTTCTTTAACTGCTCTGTATCTTACTAGGCCAAATGCTTTCTAATACGTGTTCAAACACACATATATTTAGAAAAAAAAATCTAAAACTGTTTTCCAGAACTGAAAATCTGAGCAGATTTTTCCCTTTAGGTGTAGACAAGGCTCCCTGATATCAGAGCAGAGCTAGTTTTGAATTTACTCTTGACTCTCTCCCTTTTCCTTCCTCTGTATTAGTGTAAAATTCTTGATGTGTGTGCAGATCAAAAATCATTGATTATATCTGGTTTAGGAAGAGGTCAGCACCCTGAGGAGTGCTCCTGGAAAAGCAGAAGAAAAAAAATCTAGCTTTGCAGATCCAGGGTTTCCGAAGAACAAATACTCTTCCTTTCATGAGTGATCACAGAGGGATAGAATCCATTTCAAAACAGTACAGACAGCAATGTTTATGTTTAGAGAACCCAGTGACACTTTTCTACGCAAATGCCAGCAAGCAAGTAACGAACAAACGAAACAACCAATAACATAGCAAAAAATCCACATAGCACACTGCCGTGGGTTAAACCCAGCCAGCAACAAAGCACCACAAAGTCGTGCACTCACTCCTTCTCCCCAGGCCCCCGTGGGATAAGGAGGTAAAAATATAAAGAAAAGCCCGTGGTCAAGACAAGGGCAGGGGGAGATCACTCACCAATTATGGTCACGGGCAAAAACCAGACTCAACCTGGGGAAAAAACAAAATCAATTTCATTTACTACCAACCAAATCAACACACGGATAATGAGAAGTAACACCAAATCTTAAAACCCCTTCCCCCACCCCTCCCTCCTTCCCGGCTCAACCCCACTCCCGCTTTTCTCCCCCTCCTCCCCCCCAGCGGCGCAGGGGGACGGGGAATGGG
>JAVKLA010000057.1:13263335-13287755 GCA_034782735.1 Sagittarius serpentarius
CCTCACTGTGAGGATGGTGAGATACTGGCCCAGGTTGCCCAGAGAGGCTGTGGATGCCCCATCCCTGGCAGAGTCCAAGGCCAGGCTGGATGGGGCTTTGAGCAACCTGGTCTAGTGGAAAGTGTCCCTGCCCATGGCAGGGGGGGTTGGAACTAGATGATCTTTAAGGTCGTTTCCAACCCAAACCGTTCTATGGTTCTGTGATCTGCCCCCATTTTGTTATTGGCTCTGTCATTAGAGACTTGTTACCTATAGTCTATGCTTCTTCAAAGACTTTGCATTAGGTTACTAGCATACCCCCAAAGACCTACCTCATGTTTTCTATTTAGCTTATCAGAACGCCAATGTCTCAGATAAAGAAAAACTCATCATATGAAGGACCTCATAGCCAAGGTCTGATTTTGGCTGTATAAAACAACTACATTTGAATATTATTGCTACTGCAACAATATTGCCATTCCAAATTTTCTGTTTAAATGCTTTTTTCTCTGTGTGTGTGTGTAGAATTGAAATTTTCGTTTTTTTTAAGAAAAACATCAGGTTCACTGGCATTGATTTGTTCTTTTTGCACAGTGATAAGAACAGTTTTAAAATAAGATACCAGAGAAGAAGACTAGGAGATACTTACATAATTCCTGATTGCAAAATAAATGTCAAAACAATTATTTAAATAATTTAAATGGAAAATAAGGATGGAAAGAACATATGGCAGTCTTCAGATCCATACCCCTGGCACAAGTAGTATTGAAGTATGCTTAGGGCAAATAAAAGTAATAATTGAAAGATAAAGAAAAAAAAAGATAGAAAATGAAATACCAAAATAAAACAGAAAAATTACTCAGTTTTTGAAAGACTCTGAAATTCAACTCCATCACTTTACTTTTTTTCCATTTTCTAATTTCACAAACTACACTTAATAATTGATCAATTACAATATTAATTAATGTGTAAAACTTCTGGGTACTAGAGTGGCGACAAATGGAATAAGTCCTTTTTCATAACTATTAGATAAACACGAGAAAGACAAGAAATCAGAGAATCAGTGAAATATTTTGAACTGTAATAGAATGAGGCAAAGATATTACTGAAGTAATGGAATGTAATTGTTATCATAGACTACTACAAGTGAAGGCAGACAGGGCACAATTCGAGCATGTTGAATGGTAGTAACTTCACGTAATACAGGAGCATTTACAGTACCTAATAGCACTGTTCCTGAGCATGAATGCTCCAAAGAGAAAAGGAAAACAAAGTTCATATATCCAAGCAATAGCAAATTTGATTAGAAGTCAATTTTAACATTTTCATTCCTTTCCCTGTCATCTGAGGACTGTTGTTCCATTTTAGGTTAGTGTTTTATTATGCGATCTGGTTTTTACTGTGTTATTAAATTAATTAGCAGATCTTATTTATTTAGGTTGACCTTTCATTTGGTTTTGGATTCAATATTGAGTTCTGTAGAAGAAACTCCAACTGTAATTTCAAAGTGAATTTGTCTCTTCTTCTTGAAAGTAGTTCTTTACATTATATTTAATCTATAGCAATTGTATTTCTTACTGAAGTTAGAAATTCTTCTAATGAGTTATTTATCATGGTCTATAGCTGTGGTTACCAAAGCAGTTGCCTCCCTAGTCAAGTGGAAAACCAAATTAAAATTTCATAGTTCACATTTGTGAGATTCACATTCTTTTAACATAGTTGCTATTAGAAATTCAGAAACTTTATTTTCTTCCCACCATTAATCAGTGTTCCATTGTTCAGCTGTTTTAGAGACAATTAAGTACAAAAAACTTAAAGCTGCATCAGTAACACTACTTGTACTTCCACTGCTGCTGCATTAAAACAGACCTCCTAATGAGTTACCATTCTATGATAGTTGTAATCTTGATTTTCGATGAGAAATCATATGTAATAATAGTATCACTGGAATTTTTCCGAATATAAGAGATAGACAACCAATGACATATGATTAAAGAGAAGATAAGAAGTATTAGAACTGGCTGACATAGCACTTCCACTCACTTATCAAGTAATGGGGGCAGTGGGGACATAATTTTGATCACACTGGATTGGAGCTCCCCTCTCTTAAAATGCCAGAATGCTGCCACTCCATAAAGCATTCCTAACTCTTCAGCAGCAGAGTGTATACTTTTTCCCTTAAAACAGGAGCCTTGAAATTCGGCTTTTACTGAGTCTATTTTAAAGAGGACCATTGTTTAAGATCATTCACATGGAAGGAAATTCCCTGCAGGACACAAAGGATGTGAAGGTTCTTTAACCATACAGTGTAAGTGTGCATCACAAGACATTTATTGTATTTGCTACAAGACTGTAGGTTCTGTCTTTCCTATGGACTTTTAAAAATTAAGTTTGCTTTATCTAGCTATTTTCACTACCTTGATAACCCTAAGATAAAGATTTAGATTCTAGCTGGTACCACTAGGTAAGTTAGGCAGAATTTTATAAACATGCATACTAGCAGACAAAAAACCCAACCAAATTAATTTGTGGTGTATTTTGCTTTAGTAACAATAAAAACAGTCATCAATGTTCAAGATTTTGTGGTTTTTCCTTTCTGAGAACATTAGTGGCTGAAAAAGTTTGCTTGTGCAATGTGATTATAAATCAAGTACCTTATGTGGAAGTCTGATCTCTGTGGAAGAATTTAGAAATTCAACTATAATTTTTTTCAGAAAATAAAAAGTATATTGGAGCTGCCTTTTGTTCAACCCATTATTATCTGGATAAAATAGTATAGGAGGAATTTTACCTAATAGCTGACACCAAAAAATGTTTTGCAAGGTGCCAACAACCCTGTACTTCATTGAAGATGACAGAAATTGAAAGTTTGGAAGAGCTCTAAGGTAACAACAAAAATCGTAGTCTTTTTTTCCCCCCTCTTTTTGAAAAGACAATGCTGAATTCAAGAGGAAGAACAAGTGGATGATATAAAATAGAAAAAAGATAAATAGTTTTATTCACTTTGAATAGTACAAATAAGCATTATGGATTTTTTTCTGTTTAAGAAGCTTAAGAAGAAGTTAACATCTTACTTTCACTCTCTAGGAAGTAACACCTTTCAGCAGTTTCAGTTTTGTCTGATAGTGATACCTTATTAAGGAATCAGTCTTAGCTTTTATTGAGTTTGTAGCCACGATTTTTTTAGTACAGTCTTAGTTGGTCTGCTACTAGAGGGAAAGGGGAAAACCCAAAAAAACCTGTTCCACTCTGATGATTGGGCTGTACCTTTAGGAGGTTAGAAATGGTAATTGCGTACTTGCTACTTTTTCTGACAATTGTAACTGCTACATTATGGAATAATAATCCGCCCTCTCCCCCCCTCCCCCCCCCCCCCAAAAAAAAATCAAAGGTTAAGGCTTGTTAATTTCTGTATGCAGAGTTACATTTTCATAGTCATGATACCTAGCTGCCCACATGGAAGACTCATCTCAACAGAGACAGTATTGGACAAATCAGATATGAACTACTAACTCTGACCCGCTTCAAACTGCTGTATTTATGTCTATCTGCAAACTTGATGCAAGGAAAAAGAAGGAAAATACCAGAAGTTCCTCCAGACATTCCTGATTTTGTTATCACTTACTAGATTGTTTCTTTTCTATTTTTTAATGTAAATGTTTTTTGCTTTTTAAGAAGCCTTTTATACAAGATACTAATTAAATTTAAAATTACTAACTCCCAGGGCACTAAGCTTCCATTTAAAACAATCCATAAACAGAAGATCTTTTGCAGCATAAGTAGGCTTAAGATCTGAATTCTTCAGAGAAAAAAAGTGAATAATAAACAGATTTCCAGCATGGCATCAGTTTGCTTTAGCTCAGCGTTGATTTCAATCTATTAAACTGTTCCTAAGCCTACCTTATTTCTAAAGCATGCTGGTAATGACAGACAGCTTTACCTGTCTTAGATTTTTACCTTACAGTCATGAACATTTTCTGAGATGCTTTTGCTGCCTGATTCTTCAAGTGGAGCAAGAATTGACGTGGAACTCCAGAAGAACCAGAAGAACTGGTATGGAAGCTGCACCTGATCATTTATACTCTCAGTTAGGACAGAGTAGCTCATTTCTATAATTAATTAAAATTGTCTAATATCTTGCAAATAATTTGGCTAAACTTATGGATGGAAGTCTTTGCACCTTGACCAAAATATTACCTTTAGCTAGCGAATATTTCAAAGCATAGGTTACAAAATGCTACCAAATACATGAGATTTTTCTCTTTATTGAAGTTTTTTGTGATTTTTTTCATCTCAGAAAATCTGCAGTATTTTCCTGTTGATATTACCTATTTAGAGAATTAATGGATCAAAAAACTTCAAAAAATTTCTTGCAAATTCAGAAAACACTTTTACTTGGAAAAAAGAGTGACCAAGCTTCTGAGAATTTTCTGGTAAGATATACTCAGTATACAAACTACAGGGTTTTTCTTCTATTAATGATGTAAATTACACACTGGTTTTCTTCTTTTTTTTTACCCCCTCCCTTCATTTCCTGTAGATGTGAATCACTCAGAAGAAAAAGCAAAAAAGCCTTTGACAGTCTTAGGAGAAGCATGCATAAGGAAAAAAGGTGATAAAGTAACTCTAGAAAATATGAAGTCTTACGCTTCCTAATCAATTTGGTCAAATATCCTTTAGTTAATCCAAAATAGCCCCCCTAAATAATGCTAAATTTTGTAGTTCAACGAGCTCATTTTGCCTCATGTTATTTCAATAGATTTTTGTTTGTTTGTTTGTTTGTTTGTTTGTTTGTTTGTTTGAATGAAAACCTGCAATTTTTCTTAAGATTTTCTTGGTCAGTAAGAGATAATGAATACTTAGCTTATTCATAAAAAGTTCAATCTGATTTTTACCTGAGTTATCTTTTTCTGAGTCAGAGCCCTAACCAAAGGTTTCTGACGACGCTAATTCCTTTCTTGGTTAATCGTGCCACTGCTCCATTTTATATAAAATAGGCCAAGTACATAATTACAACTACTCGTCTGAAGTACTCCATTAAGAACTCCGGGGGGGGGGGGGGGCGGCAGGCGGGGCGAAAAGAGGGGTGGTTTGATCCTATGAGTAAAATTTATTCTTACCTGACCTACTTATGTCTATGTGAAACAGGACTTTGAAGAAGCTGGAGGATACTCACATGATTCTTTAGAAGATTAATGCTTAAATTTGAGCTCCCTCCCCTCTCCCTTTTCAGTCAGGGACATGACAGTAAAGTTAAATTCTGATGAAAATAATGGCAGATATTGTTCCTGGAAGTAATAAAAGGTTTACACTACAAAGTATTCCATCACACCACTACTGAATGCTTCCTTAGCATGCCCAGAGTTTTTTTGTTAATTGCCCCAAAATTTAGCCACTTAAAAATGAACTTGAAGTTACTCACTTCTAGTCATCACAGAGGTGATCATCCAATCCTAAAACATGAGTTTGACTCAGGTGCCCATACGCAGACACACAGAGCCAACTAAGATGCTGCTGTGATACGTCAGTGAGTGGCTGCCTCTGACACAGAACCTCCGGCCACCTTCTTGAATAGTATCTTGATACCAGATACATGAAGGCACCTCAGTGAACTAGATGCCTATCTGCAGGCAGCTGACCTACAGCCTACCTACATCAAAGAGTTTGTATTTAATTGCCTTCAGGGAGTCCGTATATCTTTGCATTGTCTATAGCAGAATGATAGATAATTCAGTTACCTTGAATGTTGTACGATATTACTAAAGTTAGGTGAAAAAAATCCGTGTGAATTCTAAATTAATTATTGAATTCGATTTTCAAGTACTGTTTATGTCTAATGTGAATAAGCTAACAGGAGTGAACAAGGTAGAATGAGACTCACTCTATCTAGAGTCTGAGTTAGAGACTAAACAGAACAATACCTTAAATCAGATTTGAACCTTATACACATATATATGTATTACCCTTCAATGCACAGTTTCAACACATTTTAAGAATATTGCTTTAAAGAATCACAGATACTGAAAGAGTTGTTTCGGCTAGTCTCCAAATCCAACTAAATGCACATATAAAACTTTTTACCTCCTCATAGTGTAGCAAACCATAGACTTCAGTGCAACTCTAACATAAATTGACTTCTACTATGTGTGATATGCTGTATCTGTTATTTCTTTCCACAATAAAGAAAATTAATTATATTGTTCTAAATTGTAAAGTTTTAGGCAAACAGAAGCTCTCACAAACCTTTCTTTCATCATTATGGTTGATGGGTTTTTTTTGATGACATCAGTTTTTTCCTCAGCGCAAGTATAAAATACAGGACTTTCCAACAGACAGGTTCAGAATACACTTTAAAGGGCAAAATTATAATGAAGAAATAGAATCACAGATACATAACTTCCATTTCAAAGAGAAACTTTCCTTAAATATTCTCCATATGTAAGAATTAAAGTAAAAATATATTTTGTTATAGCTCACAACAAAAAGATAAAATTCAGGAAATTTAAAACTTCTAAACAATTGAAAATATTTAACTTTGTAACGCGTGAATTATTTTTATTGGAAATCACTTTTTTGTAAATAAAATACAAATCTTAGAATCTCTGTGATGATATTTAGTCATAAAAAGTAAAAGTTATTATAGTGGAATAGGAGTTAATTGTACAATGCAAGTAAATTACAGTGCAATGCTAAATGGAGAACAGTTGCAGAAAAGCTGCGAGCAGCAGAACTATAGAAAAATAAAATCTAGAATCACACATTGTTAGGAGTTAACAGGATACTCTTACAAAGAGCATTTGCTTAGAATGTAAAAACTAGGTGAATTACATAAAATTAATCGGGGAAATTATTCTATTTTACTTATTAAGTACAGTATACAGTTTCACGCAGAAAATAAAAGACAAGAAAAATGATAAATATGCACATGCATATACGTAAGTACACCAGGGAGAGTTGAGCAGAAAGACAAGAATGACAGGAGATTTAGAAAACATGACCTATCAGGAAAGATGAAAGGAATTGCATTTGGGTGCTTAATGAAAGGGAATGTTATGAAGAAAATAATGACTAATTATTCTCTTTGCCCATGAAAGACAGATAAAGAGGGTATCAGAGCTGAGGGTCCCATAGCACAGAACTGTGTTTCTGATACCGTAAGAAACTTGCAGTCATATCTATAGTCAGGAAGGTGGTAACTAGAAAGCCAAACTGCAAAAATGACCACACATGAAGAAAAACTAGATTTTGTGATAAAAAGTTGTCTTCAGAATGCCATACATTAATCAATGTGAATTTGGGAATGATTTCAATTCAACAATAAAGGAGCAGGACATGAAAAGAGAGACGTGGAAATTTCAGGAGTTATCAGGCATTTTCAAGCCCATGAAGTCTTTGCTAGACGTGCTCAGATCCCTGTGCATACATTCCTTTCACATGCTGTGTGCAGAGTGGAGCCTGAGCAGAGGGCTAGGATTCTGTGCTGTAATCCCAGGCATCACACTTCCAGATGTTCGAGATGATACAGAAGAAGCAAAGTAAGTTAAATATTTCTGTAGTATCTCTTGTACCTTGAAGGCACACTTACTATATGTAATAGAATGGTCTCTTGCATTCCCAGTTAATCAATTATCTTGTGAGAGAACTTCTCTCTTTTCCCCTGAGAAACTGTGCAGTTAATGCAGCTTTGGGGAGTCTCATCAACTGTCATATACTCTTCCTCCTACGAGTTGTACTTCTGGTCTCTTTCAGGAGGACTGAATCTGTTAACTAAGGGTAGAAATTACTACCCGCATTCAGAGCCTGCCCTGCCTTAGTAGAGTATGAGGATATAAGCTGGCTATAAGTAATTTCTGAAAGAATTTCAAGACTGAAAGAGCCAGAAGGAAGCAGTGAAGAAGGGATGTTAAAAACCAATCTACCAGTTAATGTTCTGAGCTAGCCATAATGTGTACTATAACCTAGTCCTTCTTCCTAGGACGGATACATACTATCTTTGTATGTATGTATGTATCTATGCAGTATCTATGTTGTATGTAGCTGTGTAGTCTTTGGCATGTAAAACAAACAAATGAAAAACAAAACAAGACCCCACACACAAACACAAAAAAAACCCCAAACAAACAAACCAAACAGAAAGCAGCTTAGGAAGCAGGGATTGCAATTCAGAAGTCCTTGTTAGTAGGTGAATACATTAACCAAAAAGTAAAAGCATGCTTATATATATCCATTCTTTTTCTGGATCCATGACGCTTATACAGCTTCAGCAGAGCAACCCATAAAATGCCTTAATTTCTGTCTGTACAAATTAGAGCGTGACCTATTCTGATTTCCTAATGATACAGAGAGCACAAAACAGCCTTTTACTTTCTGCTAGTTCTACAATTATTATAATAACTTTTGAAAAGTAAAAGCTTAGTTAAAAACACAGTCATTGCAAGACTTTCAGTTTATTTGCAATTCTCAGTAAAGTCCTTCTGCTGCTCAGACCTTTAGAAGTACTTGCATTTTTATTGCTCTTTTTCAGTAACTCTATGCTATGGGTCTCCTCTGCTCAACAAGGGGAAATTATGGTTCGTTGTTGTTTGCTGTCAAAGCTTCAGCGACCTGTTCACCTGAGATCACTCTGGGAGATCAGCAGCTAAGAGCAGTTGGAGCAATGTAGTTGATTTATAGGAGCTTGTTCTGAAACACTAATGTAGCAAACAAAATGAGTAATAACATGCAGATTGAAACTTTTTCTTTTTTAGATTTTTCTAATTTTTTTAGAAGCTCTTCACAGAATGAAATTCCTTATTTTCACACACTGCAAATTATGGGCACATGCCATGCCATCATGAGCAAATAAAAAGGGATAAAATTCTTGGTTTACCAGTGATCAGAACAACTACAATATGCCGATGCTTTTTTTTTGTTTGTTCAGTGTTACCTTAAACTTCAGATTAGTAGGTAGCAAACAGAGTAAGGACTCTGAATTATACAGGTGAGTTAATTAGTTGTTAGCCAGTAGACTGGAGCAGATGCTGTTTATGCAATTCACTCTGGTAGGTACAGGTGTGAAAAGCGTAGTTGCAGATTTCAGGTATTCATTTTCTGTAAGGACACGAGATACATGCTGTGTTCTATTTCTGCCCTGTCCTCTCATCTTACTCCAGTAATTTGCATTCCTGACTACATTTTGAGCTAAAAATAGCAAGTCCCAGGACAGACAAAGCCTGTACAGAGACTTGACAATTGGTTAGATCTGATTATTGTATTAAAATGTTAAAATTCACCTCATTACCCAGCATACTTGCCTCAATTATTTATCCCATTAACCTGAGGCTAAAGATGCTGCGTATGATACCAGTTTCTCTAGAGGTTAATCTCAATGGATCTTTGTCAAGGTTAAAGGCTTGTTACAGGCTAGACTGCAGAAATGCCACTTTTAGTAACAGCCTGTCACTTTTTTTTTTCATTTTTTTAAATTCAATTTAAGCTTCAGAATATACTATTAAAAAGAAATGTCTCCTTAATGTGTTCTGTTACAATTTTAAGTATTTTTAAATGTTCGATAGTATGAAGTCACCACAGAGGAAAATTTAATCAGTGAAGCTGGAAAACTAGTAAGAATGATCGGATGGTTTGTCGTGAGGTGCTGATGGTACCCTGTTGCTATTTTGTCAAAATTTTGTTTGCCTGCTCATGTGAGAACTTTGGATCATCAAAATTCCAGTGTTTTCTTGTCCGAGCATTCCCAGCATTGGCTAACATAACTTACCTTTCATAAATTATAGATTGTTCCTAAAAGAAATACTGGTTACTATTTGATGCATGCTACTTTAAATGCTAATGCAGCAGCCAGCCCTAGTATTAGAAAAAAACTGGAGGGTGTCACATAGAAGAAAAATAAAGTTGTTCTGTACTCAAGAATCTATACACTCAAGAAATGGTGGGTATTTGCAGACTGCCATCTGGTCAGGAGCAGGCACCTGAACAGTGGCAACAGGATGCTCAGTTTGTCTGTCCAGGAGTACCTTGTGTCTGGGGTGGCAACCTCATCCCTCCCCCTCACTCCCCAAATCCTCCAGACCACAAAAGCATTACAGTTAGAACAAGTTTTGCTGCCCTGATTTAGGGTGCACTGACCGAGTGCAGGGTTTCTCAATAGGTGCCCCCCGATAATGTCAAGCACGATTCACATACCTCATCATGCCTTTTTTACATTTCTCAACCCTACTTTCACCATCCTAGTACCTTTCTTTCCTCGCACCTGTCACCTCCCAAATAAACATCCCACCCCAATGACTTTTTCCTCACTGGTCCCAGTTTTGCTACATTTGCACCCAATTTTGGTATTTCCGGTATTGTAACCTGGGGAATGTCAGCCTGATGTTTTATTACTGACGAGGTTACCAGGGCATGTTGGCCTTGCAAGGCTCTGGGCCCAAATCTCCTCTCCAATGATCTGTGAATTTTGACCATTTCTCACTCAAACCCTCCCCTCTACCCGCCTCTGCCATCTATTCCTAATGGTGCTCTCTGTAATTTTTGTCAGCTTCTCACACCACGTTTGTCACTTCCAGTAGTTTTCCATGCCTTAGTTAACCTTAACCCCAAGTCAGGGCCTAGCTGATGGATGAGTCATCTGCCTGCAGCACTAGTAAATGCTAAATTAAAATTCCGTTGAATGGAAGAAGCATACAGAGCAGCTTTTGCGACCAAAAGTCACTTTAATCTTTAGAAAGCAATAACAAACTATTAAATACCTTTTACCTATTGGTTTAGATGGGAAGAGACATCAGGAAAATTTTCTACACACAATTAGGATCATATTCATCATTTCCTTTCAAAATAGCAGAGAAGTAGACATAGAAGCAGAAGAGGAAGAAGTGGTGGAAGAAAGCAGAAAGACAAATAAAAGACGTAAGAAAGCTAAGAAAAGACAGGAATGAGAATGTTTCTGCCCAGGAGTTAGGGAAGACACTTCCTAGTTTTTCTCTAGTTGTATAATAAATCATTTTAGTCCATTTTTCTGCCTATTTGCTGTGCCTGCAAGTAACAAATCAAGGTTCTTATAACTAGCTGTGCAGTTAAGGATTTCTTCCATGGCTCCCTTGTCTTGCTAAATAATTCAAGTGCCTTTATTTAACAAGGCTTTTCTTGTAGTAACCTATAGCAATTGTTCCAGTAAGTGGTGGCCTGATTAAATTCTCCTCTGCTAATTTGTTTATGACAGGGATAAAAAAGGTGGCTGTTAGGCTAGGGTGACAAAAGGCTGCACCCTGACTGGGGGGGTGAGGGGAGCCCCAGCAGTCCCCCAGGGCAGGGGAGCCCTGAGGCTGGGCCAGACACCCCCCGCACACCCCGGCAGGAGAGGCCCCGCGGGTGGGGGCACCGGGGGTGGAGCGGAACGGGGACCAAAGGGGCTGGTCAGGCCCCGTGCAGCGCTGTGCCTGCGCCAGCCCGCACAGCCCTTCGGTCTCCTCTCATTAACCTGCTTTTCAGATGGTTTTCCTGGGCCAGGGGCAGGAAAGCCACCATGCACAAGGGGAAGGGAACTAGTTTTCTTCCCAGCTGGAAATAACCAGTCTGATCAGATCTTCCAAAATAATGGACTTGCTTTCCTTCTAAAGATTTAAGGATATTTTTAACTGAAAAAGCATTGGCTTTGTACAAAAATCACATATGGAATATTGCTCTTGCTTCATAATAACCATAATACTATCTTACATGCTTCCTTCTTTGTTCATGCTCTAACAGCTTAGAGATATGATAAAAATGGATTTTGAATGTCATTGTGAAATAAAAATTGCTGTTCAAGAATTACAAATAAACAATACAAATCCCTTTAAATAATGCTGATCTTTTATGTGAGAGTTAATGCTAAAGCTTTTTAAGAACTGAAAATAGTATTTACTTGCCCAATTCCATTTTAATTATTGAATAATTGAATCCATTGATCTTGTATTTTCCAACCAGCATGAAGTGGTTGCTAATTAATCAAATGAAGGCTATAGAGTCCATTTTAAAAGCAAAAGATAATTTCTTAATTTTTAATATAACATGAGATGATTTATAGTATTTATTCAAAGGCAGTCAGAGCCTTATCCAAAAGCTGATGAAGGCAAATGACTGCATCAGTTGATTTCAGCAGGTTTTCAATCAAGCCTCTAAGAACAAGAAATGATTATCAGTGTCTGGCTGAAATATGAGTCAGGCATCCCTGAAAGATTTGTTATAGAATCTGAATAGGACTTGAGAAACTTACAGTATTTTAAGTAGGGCCTTTTCTATGAAAAGTTAATTTGAGACTGAATTCAAAGGCATTGCAAAGTGTCTGAATCAAATAAGTAATTGTTAGATCTAAGAAACCGACTATCTACAAGATAAATGTTGGAAATGACAGGGTGAGATTCAGCTCTGCATTCAGACACGCAAACATGAACTTGTGTCTATGTGAGGTGGGTGACCCTGTTATAGTGAGCAGAGAAATTGTCACTGCTGTCAGTAGGGTGGAATCCCTTTTCCTTAAACGTAATCACATGCCTGGCCTCCTGCTCCTACAGAAAAGCATGGGTGTCCTGTGTGTCATGTACTACATCTGCCAACGCTTGCTTCATTTACCACTCCTTCTGGCATGTCCCCTGTATTTATGCAGCAGCCTCACACTCTGATTAGAGCTGAGGGGTCTTGCAAGATACCCAAATGTAGGTGTCAGCTAGAAGATGAGTTGAACAGGGTTCTGGGCTCCATGGACTGGACTGACTATGTTGTCATTTGAGACCTACATGGGAGCTTAGACAAGTTTTCACAAGCTCTTTCCCATCCTGAAAGAAAAGTTACCGGGCAGCATGTTCTGTGTTCATGTGGTTATACTGCTGTTTCATTAATGAGTGGCCCACGCAGAGTGATGTTCCTGCCTGTTTATTTCCCTTTGACAACATGGATCCAGCACGCCTAAGCATTAAATGGGAGAAATGGACACAAAGCTCATGATAAGATAAATATAACATATTTCTACACTGCAGAAGTTTCAGTTAGGTTACTGTTATAATGAGTAAAAATTCTGGCTATCAATCAGGGCTTAACTTAGGCAATCAAAAAATGGCAAAAATCCTTTGGTTTTTACAGGTGCATATGATTCATCGCACCAAAGATAAATGGTGCAATGATGAAAATGTGATAGTACTTGTCCAGACAATTGTACATAAAGAAGATGTTAAAGTATTCAATTAAATGTCTAAAGTTTTCTGGGAAACATACTCAGGAAAGCAACCAATTTGTTATATCTCTGAAAAGGAAAATACAACACATGGGGAAACTCCCATGTATTAAAACATCAGAGTTCTTTAATACAGAGGGGTTTTTTTCAGATCTGTATTTATTATTCCAGATAGACACTCTACTAAAACTGGAAAGATGCTGAAGCTGGAATCTCATTAATATGTGATCTGAATCCAAACTGCCATTCTTAAATAAGGGATTGAGTCTGTCTGCCTACTGATACTCCCTGAGAACAGACAGAGCTGATTAACCTAGCTTGCAATGTAGCGTTACTGTGCCATTGCACTTAATGAAGTTGGCTGAAGAATTATTATTTTTCATCCTGGGAAAACTAATACTTACAAACCAAAGAAGTTCAGGCTCCAGGAGGTTTCTGAGTACAGCAAACTTCAGCTAAAAATCTGGCAAAAGAAATGGGGTGTCTCTAAAATTTAGATACTGCATTGTTTTGTAAGTTGTAATCTATACAGACCATCTAACTGGAAGAAAATGATAGAATTTCAAAACTAACATCTTTTATACTTCTAGAAATTTTAAGTTAGGTACTGTACTTTAAAAATGAAATTGGTTCAGAGGGTTACTAAAAACCCTGAGCCAAATATTTTCTTTTATATTATTTTAGTGGCTGCCAGGTAGTATATTCTAGTAGGAGACGACAGCAAAATGTTCACATTTTAAGTCTGACCATCAAAATCTTTAATCTTGCTGTTCTTACTGAAACATGCTTAAGTACAGCATGCCTAAGTATGGAATGAAAACTGAGACACTGTTGGAATTTTCATACACAAAGTATCTGTTTTCAGGTATTTATTGATGTGGTTAAAAATTTGCCTTTGTTATTAGTATTTTAATGATTAGTTTTTAATAGGGAAAAATAGGGAGGAAATTTCTGCTGACAATTATTACCTAATACAGTGATGATGGCTTCTCCTTTTGAACATGTCCAAATGATTCTTGAGTTATGTTGATCAGGCCTGAATCACAGTTTCATAGTAAATTGTCATGATTAAACCCCAGCCAGCAACTCAGCCCCACGCAGCCGCTCACTCACTTCACCCCCACCCAGTGGGATGGGGGAGAGAATCGGAAAAATAAAGTAAAGCTCATGGGTTGAGATAGGAACAGTTTAATAGAACAGATAAGGAAGAAACTAGCAGTGACACTAATAACAACAATAAAGTGACAATAATAATAATAAAAGGATTGGAATACACAAAAGTGATGGACAAGGCAATTGCTCACCACTTGCCGACCAACGCCCAAGCCGCCCTCCTCCCCCCGACCTGGCTGGGCATGACACCCCATGGTATGGAATACCCCTTTGGCCAGTTTGGGGCAGCTGTACCGGCTGTGTCCTCTCCCACCTTTCTGGTGCCCCTCCAGCCTTCTTGCTGGCTGGGCAGGAGAAGCTGGAAAGTCCTTGACTGAGTCTAAACACGACTGAGCAGCAACTGAAACCATCAGGGTGTTATCAACATTCTTCTCCTCCTAAACCCAAAACACAGCGCTGTGCCAGCTACTAAGAAGACAATTAAATCTATCCCAGCTGAAACCAGGACGTAAATCTTAAATATCTCATACCGAAAAGTTGGACCATGTTTTGAAGAGATGTTGTCCAGCTTCTGTGGAACTAGAAACTCCCAAGTTTCATCTTTCTGGAGATGTTAGATACAGTATCCACAAAGCTATAGAAACAAGAAGAAAAGCAGAAATTAAACATATATATATGTGACAAGCATAGTAAACATGAATCATGATTGTTAGGACTTTTAATTTTTTTTCCTCCGTTTTCTTGTATGGCTTTAGCAATTGAAATCAATGAATTCTACCACAATCTCACATTCCGTACTAATGTTTAAAATATTCGTGGAAGTCTTGACTACGAAATATGAGCATGATTGAGACTATCAAAATCAGTATTAAAAAAAATTGTTTTATAGTATAAGGTTTGTTTTTTTTTTAAATCTAGCTTCACAAAATTTGGAGCCTCCCTCCTGACTGTTGTGTGTATCTGAATGCTGTCCATTATGCAATATGTACTAATGAAGAAGTCTTTGTTAAACAAAGATGGCATCTTCTTTGCTGCACTGGTGGCTAAGACACAATCTTTTCTCTTTGTTAGGGTTTCCATGCTCAGGAGTTGTCATCTGTCTAGAAACTCCTAATAAAGATTAGAGAATTTCTCTGTCACTATGAAATCTAGGGTCATTCACTCAGCTGTCAGACCCTGAATGATTCATATTACAAATATTTCACCTATAACATTAGTTCTATCACAAAAAGAGAAAATTCTTTACTGAAAAGACAGAACAAAAATATCCATCAAAAGAGCAGTTATGTCGTCCTCACACAGAAAAGACAGTATAAACACTTTCATTATCCAGCTTTTGAGATTTTAAATACAGTGATGGCTGTATTTTTAAGATCACCCATTTCCCCCTCCAAAACAGACAGATTCATCAATAATTTTGACTAATTTGCATTGATTTTTCTTCAGTATTCTGTTAAAAATTTGTACTGATAAAACATTTTGTGTCCTATTACTTGAATGAGGTTGAGTTGTGTTGTGAAAATTAATTTAAAAAATTAAAGTTCTGACATGAACTACTTGAATCAAATGCAGCGTTTGGTTTCCACCTAAATTACTGCTGGTGCTGTTAGTATCCATTTGTCACTTACTTCCAGGCCATTATGGTGAAGCAGCAATTGCTAAGGGACTAGCTCTAAAAATTAACCATTTGAAGAGTTCTCGTTTAATTTCACTTGCAACTTCTTTGTATTTTGACACAGACTTGGACATATCTCTCCAATGCGTTTCCTGTTTCTTAAAGTCATCTGTAGATTTCAGTAGTTAGGAAATTACATACACTAGTGAGCAAAATGAAAATCCACCAAGGTATTCTAATTTTTTTAAAATTAGTTTTAGACAAACATTACAACATTTTGAAAAGAAAATAACAGTCAAAAGGTTTCATCAGGCTGGTTTACATCTTGGTGTTAATTTCTAATTGCTAGGCTCCGTAAACAAAAATGCATATAAGTGGCCATTTCAGATGTGATATTTCTTATTTAATTCACTTATTTGTTGTTAAATATATTACCACTGCAGAATAAAAAGTAATGTTTTTCACAATATTTTTCTTTAAACGTTGTAATGTAGATTTCTGCTTCTGGAATTAAACATATCCCAATTACACAAATTTATTGGAATAACTAATTTTTTTTTCTTCAATTAATAAATGCAGTAAATTCACTAAGAATATTTTGAAATAAATTCTCTTTTTTTATTTTGAGAATCTGTACCATTACTGTACTATGTGACACATTTTTAGATCAGGGATCCTTATTTAGCAGCTCTATTGAGATGAAACCTGAAATGACAGTCATCCTTATGTTAAATGATGTAGTAGCCCCACTTAGCAGATGCCCTCTGCTATAAACTGTTCATAATATATAAACCTTTAAGTAGTGCTATACGTACATAGGCTGAACATTGTGATGTTCTCCCTACACATTATGAGGGTTCTGGGCAAAGAACTATAAAAGGTGCTAATAAATCAGAAAACAAACATTGGGAAGGTCACAAAAGTACATTTTACAATTGTGTTTGCTAAAATATATGAGGCATTAAAATTTGAGTTCTACATTCTTATGACAATGCCTGTAATGAGAACAGAAAATACTATGAGCCTAATCTATTCTCCTGACAATTTAAATACAACTTTAGCCGAGTTGTTATCTTGTACTTATTCTCCAATTCCATAAATAGGGAAGGTCATAAAGATAGTGAAAATACATTACAGAATTTAAACCCCTGACATTTTCCTAAACTGGCGGACTAAGAGAATATGTGGATAACACGATAGGACTTTCTTTGGAGGAAGGAATTTGGACTAATAGTTAACCTCTCCACTAGTTATTCTTGTGAGCTTTTTTCTTTGTTCATTTCAGGTCATGTTACCAAAATATTTTAAAATTAAAACATAAAAATAAACATAACTTTCCTGTGATGGTTCTCTTTATAACGGAAGGCCAGAAGTCTAAGAGTTTGTTTCGTTCCTCTTTTAATAAATGACACATCTTCCTTACCCAGGCTTTAAAATATTTTAAAAGTAGAGGTTTAATCTAGGCTTCTAAATCTTCAGTGAAGTGGGATAAACTCCCAGAATTAGTACTTTGAAAATTGGTTCTTTCTACTAATACGTTGTTTTACTTCTGAGGCAACTTTGTTAATTGAGTTTCTTGTATCTGAACATCTATAAAAACTGAGGAAATTTTTTAGTGGTATCTGTTATCATCATCATGGATTCATGCATTCACACAGCACTAAGTAAACGGGTATAGATTACAGTCCCTACGGATTGTACACTACAGACCCATTTTTTCCATATTATACAAGTTCAGCAAAAATCATTTCTCCAAGGTCTGATCTTGTCCTTCACCACTGCTCTCGGGTGTACCTTTCAGTAAGTACAGGCTGTTTCTGAACAGGCTTGTTGCTATACGATCATGAATAATGAAACGCGTATGCAGAGAGCAGTTGTTGCTATCCAGCTGTTCGCAAGACAGGGTCTGACCTGCACAAGTTGCTGGGTTCTGATCATTGTTATTGTGGAGCTAGATAGTTTTATGATAAATACAGATGACTTATAAAGCTATATATAGCCAAGCAGAATCGTTGCCCTTCTCTAAGCCAAGTTCTTCATACCTCACTGAGAAGGTTAACACACTATCAAGACCTTCTTTTTAATGACATTTTAACTACAGCTGTACTCTCTGAAGCAATTGCATGGCTGAATTATCTTTTGTGACCTAAGTTCTCAGCTATTTTGAACTGGGATTGCTCTGCATATATTCTTGGATTTTTCTCTCATTTTTACTGAATATTTTTGTTGTGGTGACTGTTTTAGATGCATTTATCAATTTTATTTCTGAATTCACCAGGGGTGAAGGTATAGCAGATTTGTAACAAGAGCTGCTCTGAAGCGAAAGGATGAATTTCCTCACTACTACTCTGCAGGCATTATTTGTCTGCACGTCCTTGTCCAAATCCAACTTTCTGAGGAAGCGGGAGAAAACAGGGATGACCTTAAACTGCAATATTAGTACCAATTAATTTATTCCCAGAATACCTAAAACTAAATCTGCAATAAATTATAAGGAATACTCGTTAGAGCTGTAATTACTTCTAAATTATAACTGTGTGTTTTATTTTCTTTGAATTTGGATCCCAGTCCCACAAAGACTTAAAGGAAAAAGCTTAGGTACATTAGCATACAGCTTCCCTTATACCATTTAGTTTTCAGGGTTAGAACCATAAAGTATAATTTCACATAGAACTACTATTTAAAAAAAAACCATACAAAACCCCCTAATATGCTTTCACAGTTTTTTTAGCGTTTACTACCATCAGCAATTTTTTTCATATTCTTTACAGAAAGAGAATTTTATTCTTCACACATACTAAAGTTTAGGATTTTGCTGCAAATTTTATTTTGAAAATATAGATTGGTGCAGAGAACTGTCCTTGCAATTTAAAGATGGCTAGTCTTATCCTCACTTAATTCAAAACTTTGATTTTGTTCTTAAAACTCCCTTTAGGATACAACCAACAAAAGCAGTATTGATGATGTGATGGAATTTTAAGTGCACAATAGAATCGCTTAGCATAAATGTATTCTAAACTATTATTTGAAGACAGCTTAAAGTCTGTGATTAATTGCCCACAGGGCATGGATAGAGCAAAATTCAATCAAATACCTGGGAAAATCTGTTCTTCAGAAGACTTGAGTGAAAGAGGTTGGATTCACAATAAACCCATCTTTGTCATAAATATCCAGGTTTGGATTTCAATGACAGGGACTTTTGCAATCCTATTTGCAAAAGTTTTCCTTTGATTTCAGTTTTGTTGCTTTGCACATGGAACTGTGGGTAGAAGAGCTTTATATGACTGAAGACTATTAAATTGCCCTTGCTAATAATACACAGTAAATCATGGTTTCAAAACAATTGCTTTGAAAATCTGAAAGGTAAAACCAAAATGCAATATATTTCTTAAGAACTCCCTGAAATACTCATATTTCATTCTGCTGTAAAATCTGCATCACATACAGGCACACAGTAAGTGATTGGGATCAAAGGTTTTATGGGTAGTCATTTGGAGTAACCTCAATAGTTTGACTAAGCAGTATTACTTGTGAGTAATATGGTTATTTAATATTGGTTTCAATACAATTCTCCATTCAATGAATATGACACCTGTAGGAAACTTAAGAGAACAGAACTTAGATATGAATGTTGTAATTTTTGTAATATCTCAGTGTGAGCTATTTGCTCACCCAGGTTACTTTTCTGAGGTATTCATCACTTTTCTGTCTGTGCACCCATTACGACTTTCATGCCATTATATGAAATGTTGGTAGGTCTGTTAGGCGATTGTCCGCTGAAAGTTTAGGATAGTATATTAAAAATTCAGTATGTTGTCAGTTAATAAGATATTCCTCAAACAGTATATTTATAATACTTTGTTACTAGTCCTTCAACGGCCAATAAGCAGAACAAGAAATAAAACAAAAGATGATGTAAAAGTAACACTTGGTTTTGTGAAAATGCATTTTTAATTTGTTACTCAATTATTCTAACAAAAATGAAGTTACAGAAATGTTCAATGCATTTCATTTTCCTGCAACATTCTCTCAAACTCTTCTATTTTCTTATAAGACCCAACAGAGGATAATTAGCCTACTTAAGTACAGTTTCCATATACTGAAACAAATTAAACAAGTACAAAGTGTTAAGGTAAGTACAGAAGTTTAGAAGTGCCTATGAGAGATTCACATAGCACTGTTTCCTAGTAAGCTACCCCATCTAGCTGCCTGTCACTATAATTTGTGCCTTCTTTCATATTCAGATCAGAAGCTTTCTGGGAGAAGGAGTATTTTTTGAATTGTATGTAGATGGTATGAAACAAAACAGTCTGTAGGCGTGATGAAATTCTAGAATATTTCCACAGATGGTTAACTTTTTAAAAATTGTATTTGTCTACATAATATAGTAACAGGTGAACCAAACAGTAAACAAAACTGTTAATTGAAATAGGTAAATTTTTCTATTACATTGAAGAATACTGTAGTTATGGAATCAAACGAGCATCTGTATTTAGAGTTGTCTTATGCTACTTCATTATACTGCATGTGCTCATAGTAAAGTATGGATTTGTTTTAACGCTTTCCTGCCATGTACTTACTGAGCTTCACTATGGCCCACAAACAGTGATGTTTATAGTCTTATCACTGTCAGAATGTATGAATGATCAGAAAATCCCTTCCTTGTGGTGCAAATTATGGGAAAAAAATATAGGACATAATGCAATGGTACAATTTTAACTCATTCTCCTTACAGATGTAAAATTGTATGTTTGTCAGTATGCTTGTTTTTGTTTTAGCTGCTGTCTTTCTAGAAACACAAGTTTATCTTTATCTCTTTTTTTTTTTTTACAATCAATTACTTTTCAGAGCACAAAAATCATCAAAAAATAATGAGATGGTACCTCAAAGGATGACATTTTGATGTTTTGTGAGGAGGACAGATTGTTCATTAGCTTCATATTCAATACTATTCCTTTTCTTTCAAAGTGTACCCATGCTGCTCATAGCAATCAGTGCTGGAATGAACTTCAGTCTCCTGGTCCCAGGTTGAGACAGGCTCTGCATAGAAAGATGTGTACTTTTATCTCATTTTAGATCTACTAAATTATTTAAATTATTTGAAAGAATAGTTGATGCTCATTATACAATGTGATAACAGTTGCATTTTTAGATGATGAATAAATAAATTCTTACCAAATCAATATTATTGTGTAAAAAGAGGATACTGAGCAGAAAGCAAAAGATATTGATAGACATTCTGGACCTAATTTTCAAGTACATTTTTATATCTTTGGTCAAAACCTTTGCAATTAGTAAGTTCATTATCTTCACTGAATTCTGGGTCCAGTCCTAATCAATCTTTGTTAATGAGATACATATTTGACCATTTTTCCTTCAGCAGTCTGATGATTATCGTTGCTTAAATTAGTTGTTCTTGCTGAAGGTATAAGCTAGTCATCATCTGGGTGCTTATACACCTGTTCCCTCATTACTATAATCTTTTCCAGAGGAGACCCTGTAAACATCATATCTAGTCACTCGTGGTTCTTAACACCTCCCAGACTTCTCTGATCTGCTGCAGCCCACAAGGAGCACAGAATTTGAAATTCTGGATAGACACAATGAAACCCATTTTCAAAATATTGACAGGAAAAAAAGATCCCTTCACTGTGAAATTTCCAGTTAGATTTTTGGGATAGTAGTAGTGCTGTTATAATCATGACTGTGTCATAGAAGATATTACTCTGAAGATTCAATTTCATTTTCTGAATGAAATCTATGAAGTGTTTGCAGATTTGACAGAGTTTTAAATGAGATATTTTGAACACTTGAAAATTAATATTTAAAATTCACTTTCTTTACGCTTAAACAGAAAAGAAAAAATTTCACATTTCTTGTAGGCAGTCAGCCAACAGATCTGTTCAGTTCATCTGTCTCTCAAATTTCTCTTTCAACGTTGGTAGTAGTGAGATGTTTAAGGAAAAAAAGAACAAAATATTCCTCCCCCCGCTATCTGCCCACCAGAAACAAACCTCAACGATCATGGAAAGTTTATTCAGTGGCAAGTTTGCTGCAGTACTCTAGACATTCCCTAAATAACCAAAAGTTTTCACTGTTTTATCACCTTAGAAAGCCTCTGAGCGACCAATGTTACCACTGAAAAATTTACAAAATCCTTAGGATTTGAGAGAAAGAGAAAAACCTTGGTAGTGGTAATGTCAAATACCTGCTCTCAGAGTTGTAGGGTACTAAGATGCACAGTGTTGAATTAGTTCTTTAATAAATCTTTGTATTCCTATGTGTTAAGGTCACCTTTACCAGAGTCTTGCTGCTGGTTACAATCACCTGGGAGCAAAGAAGAGCAGAACAGGAAAGCTGGATGCCTGTCGTTTGGGGTAGGAAATTCACCTCACTGAATACGTGTGCTCATATCAGAGCTGCATACGCTAGGATTTTTTTTCTGGATAATGAAGAAAAGAAAGTACTTTGAAAGCTCCATTCATCCTACCCTGAAGTAGATGTCTGAAATAGGTCAGATTAATACCTGGTAGGTGCCGGTTGAGCACAAGGGCAAGGGGAGTAGCTCTGATGCAGGCTTCCATATTTAGACACAGAGGATGTTCTTAAACAAAAATGACCACGAAACAGCTTAAGTTGAGATACCAGTATACTTTTACTCTCATCTTGCTAACACAAGTACTGCTTTACTGTAGTCTAATTTGATCCCTAAACATACTTTTTTCCAGCAGGTATGATCTTGATATTTTGAGCGAGCTTTCCCCAGAAGCCTCAGCTTTGATTTCAGTTATGTTATGCCTGTTTGGATTCTATTTACAAATCGTTTAATGTTTGCTGGTTCTCCATTCCCCATTCACTGTTTCTCCTTTGTAAAAGAGTGAATTGCAGTTGCACTAAATGTTACTGGCTGGCTGGTTCCCTTTTCTTTCTTTCCCTGGGTGTGTGCTGTGACCAAATGTAACACATTCTGCTAGTGGCAGTGGGGAGAACAGGAGCTGAACAAGATCGTGTGAAGTATGCTCTTTGGAACAGATTGCAGCTCTGAAGTCAATGTATTTTATGAAGCAATAATACTGAAAAGAACTCCCTCCACAACTAAGCTCAGGCTTCTTTTAAGTCTGAAAAAGTGGCTTTTTTTCCCATATGAAATGTTATATTCCTGCAGTCTTCTGTATGAAGACATTCTCTTGAGAACAGGACATGTGCAGGGTAACAAGGATCTATGAAGCAAAACGAGATTTTCACTGCAAAACGAAAGTTCATTTTAATTTCTTGCGGAAATAGAGTGAAAAGAACATCAGCCATTTGTCACCATTGCAGTTTCGGAAAAACAGTTTACAAGAAATTCACAAAAGGTTAATTAGCTAGAGTGGGAGTGATTTTGACACTTAGCTGATATAAATCAGCAACACTGTATGAATGTGTGCAATTTATCCTTGATCTACAAAGCTTAACCAGTGATGGGCCGGGTTTTTACCAGTTTTCAGTCACAAAATGTTCATGGTGTTCAAGCTATAACATTTCACAATAACATACATGTTAGTTTTCAGAAAGTCATTTGTGTCTAAAAACCAAAGAAAGGTCTTTCCATCTGCCTAAAATAGCCCAATATCCAGGGATTAGATCTTTCACTAGCTATGAAAGGTCCAAACCCACTGAACAGGCTTTTATTCATTTATAGGAAAAAGAACTGAGAACAGGGATAATGATCCGACTTATTAAACTATTTATTTGAATTTCAGCTTCCTGTGCTGCAGCCAAGTTCTCTAGCTAACAAACTTCAACACACTGGATAATGACGGGTGTTATGGGGTTTTTTTGTTTGTTGTTTTTGGGGGGATGAGGGTTTTTTACCACTTTGAAAGTTCCTGTTTCATGCAAGACAGGCCATGGTACAACAGATAGAATCTCTTTCCTAGGACAGGACAGTTTTTCTCCTTTTATGTACTCCTACCTGTACGAACTCCAAGCCTAGAAGAAGGGCAAATATGACAACGGTTTCATTATAATTTCAAAATACCTCTAATTTTTCCAACTACAGTAGAACCTCTTCAGAGCACAGACTCTCTGTTTGTTATTTTTATAAAAATGCAGAAAAGTTCTTGAACCTTTTGATTGATGGCTTCTGAAGACTCAAATAACAAGAAGTAATTTAATACAAATCATACTGAATTTTTGTTATCTTCTTAATAGAGTTATGATAACATATGTGATAACTGTTAGAGGGAATTTTGCATAATAAAGGCTAGTACTTTTAAAGAACACAGAACCTGGAATTATATTGTTCTAACATGAAAATTAGATTAATAAAAATAGACATGAATTATATAAATATATCTAAAATATTTCTATGCTCCTAAGACTATAGAAAAGCAATTTGTTCCATTAGCATCAGAGCAAACAGAAGCAGGTGACTTAATAGTTTTTCCTGTTTGCTACTGTCCTGGTTTCGGCTGGGATAGAGTTAATTGTCTTCCTAGTAGCTGGTACAGTGCTGTGTTTTCAGTTCAGT
>JAVKLA010000057.1:13297140-13308901 GCA_034782735.1 Sagittarius serpentarius
CCCTCCAGCCTTCTTGCTGGCTGGGCAGGAGAAGCTGAAAAGTCCTTGACTGAGTCTAAACACAACTGAGCAACAGCTGAAACCATCAGGGTGTTATCAACATTCTTCTCATACTGAACTGAAAACGCTGTATCAGCTACTAGGAAGACAATTAACTCTATCCCAGCTGAAACCAGGACAGACTGAGTTAAAGCTGACTTGCCTGTTGTTCCTAGGTCCTTCCTTTTGAAGACAGGAATAATGATTGATTGCTTCCAGTTTTCAGGAACCTCTCTGAACTACCATGGCTTTTCAAAGCTAATTGAGAATGACCTCACAATGAAATTGGACAGCATCCTCAGCACTTGTGGGTGAGTCCTGTCAGGTCTCTTGGACTTGCATATGTTCAGTTTGTTCAAATGTTCCCTAACGAGATCCTTCTCTAGAAAGTGGAAGTCTTCCTTGCTCTAGACTTTTCTCTGATCTCCAGGGCCTGAGATTTTTGAAGGCTGGTCTTACCAAGAAAGACTGAGGCAAAGAAGGCACTGAATACCTCAACCTTTCCTGTGTCCTCTGTCACCAGACCCCTGCTGCATACAGCAGTAGGCCCATGTTTTCCTAATTTTTTCTGGCAGCTGATGTACCTCTTGTTGCCTTTCCTGTTGCCCTTCACATCCCTTGCCAGACTCAAGTTCAGCTGGGCTTCGGCTTTCCTAACTCCATTGCTGCACACTCAGACAGTGTTTGTATATTCCTCCCAGGTTACCTGACCCTACTTCCATCTCCTATATGCTTCCTTTTCATGTCTGAGTTTAGTCAGGAACTCCTTCTTCATACATGTAGGCATCTTGCCAGCTTGGCTTGACTGCCTGCACTTTGAGATGGACTGTTCTTGAGACAGGAGGAGACAATCCTTGTATATTATTCAGCTCTCTTGGACCCCATACTCCCCATCGTTGTATCCCACAGGATTCTTCCAAGGAGATCACTGAAGAGACCAAAGTCTTCTCTCCTCAAGTCCAGGGCTGTGATCCTGCTTTTAGCCTTGCTCTCCCCTCACAGGATCCTGAACTACACTAGAACCTATGTTTTATTTTAGTGTAGAGAGGTATATTTGATAAAATTTCAGTAACTAAGGAAGTGTATAGACATCTTAAGACACATTTTCTATAATGTGACTGTAGGAAGAGTATTTAATACAGATCTTTAATGCTGACTAAATGTTTTGCAATATTCTTCCATAGATATTTAAGAGCAAATTGTTGCCTCTAGTTTTCAGTTACTGTATTTAAATAGTTTAATTATGCAAATCCACTTGACATATCAACTGTAATATTACTTTACATTTTCAAAGACCCTTTCACTTTATAGCTTTTCAGCAGTAGCAGGGTAAACAGAGAGTCTCCTTCACTGCATTGCTGAATTCCAGCATCATCTGCCTGCCTTTGGATTAGAAATGTGGTAGCCATTTTGCAGCAGTAATGCTATGGAAAAAAGGTTAAGTGAGAGTTTGTAAAGGAGAGTAGATTTTAACTATGTGTCTGGTCTTGCTTTTGGCACTTAGACTTGGTAAGCAGAATCCTGAAATTTCAGTCAGTTTTTGAAAATTCTGAAATACTCAAAGTGCTCTGAGAACAGAGGAAGAGATCTGTGTCTCCAGAAGAATTAATTTTTTCCTATTTAAAAGAGCTTTGGTTAAATGTTCTATTGGGAGAACTTAGTCTTTTGTAAAATGTTATAAAGAAATAGTCCATTTTACTGGAATATCATATTTCAAAAGAAAGTTAAGGTTTCCTCTTCATGCAAAATATGTTAAAAAAGAAACTGATACATTTTTGTGAGACTTACACCATTGTTACACAAGGCTTGCCCCACAATGTTACCATCTACAACACCAAGGATTTTCCAGGAGTACAAAAAAGGGCTTTTTTTTCTGTTACTTTTAGCACAGCTGGAACTGTCAAGTCTTGGTCTGTGGCTGCAGTTTCTGGGCCTAATATGCAATAACAGAAATATGTAGTAAGTATTAGGAGAAATAATGTATGGTTAATTAAATGTCATTTGATATTTTTTGCCAACATACAGAATACACAGCTTTGGATCAGCACAAGTGTAAACAGAACTTCTTCAGTTGTACTTGGATGCTAATCTTTCCAGATATTTTAGCTCTAATATAAAGAAGCATGTGTTCCAAATACTTCAATTAGGAAGTGTTTTGAAAAGTTAGAAGAATCAAAAGTTTTTGATACACCCATGTACATCCCGTAGTTCTTCATATTGTATGTTTCATCATGAAAAGAAAAAGCCATGAAGACACATGAGAGATTATTCTTAGGAGGAAAGTTCTTGGAGGGAAACTGGAATATTAATTCACGCAAAGAGAAAAAACAAGCAGTGAGAGAGGAAAGGCACTATGTTTCAGCTACATCAACTGCAGTACAAACTATATTGGCCTCTGTGTGGATTTCGTACATGAGTTAATTCTATGGACTGTCCATTCAGCAAATACTGGAGAGAAGCAGGTAACATACACATACCATTAACAAATATTCAAACAAACTTAATGAAATGGTGATGTTTTCAGATGTACAGTTATTTATTACAGAATAGGTTGAAAATATATATATGACAGAACAGCTGTATAAAGGGGCAAGGCAGAACTTTTGCATATTATGTTACCAAAACATCATTTTAATTTCTTTTTATTGTCACACAAAATGGATTCCACATTTGAAACTGTTTTATGCTGTGAAAAATGGGTCATTAATAGTAATTACTTTGAAGCATTTTTAGTCATATTGACTTGTATGGACTGTTCATACTTTCTAAGTTAAGAGCATGCTGAAATAGAGCACCTCATTGAATCACACTGGAGAGCCCTTAGTAAAAAAAAAAAAAAAAAAAAAAAACAACCCCAAAAACCCAAGTAATTTGAGACTCTGAACAAGTATGAGGAAAAAAAAGCTCTAAAATTTTATTAGTTTCCTGTTGTTTCCTATAGACGCTGATACATTAATCTTGATAGTATAAACAAAGCATGAAAGACTTGCATTTCTTTCATTGCTTTTATCTCACCTTGTAATACCATTTTATTGGACACTTTTAACACCTGAATACCTTGTATTGCTATCTCAGACTCCAGTGCATTCTCTCTAGACTTGCAATGAAATCCTTCCAAAATTGTAATCTCAAATTCAAAGAATAAGGTGAAGAAGTTTGGGACCTTTTTAGTGATATTGCTAAGAAATTTTTTGGGGTAACTGGAAAGATACCATGGAAATTTATTTTACATTAAAATGGTAAAATCAAAACCAATACCAAAATCATACTGAATTTTATTTAGTAATTTGTATTTCTGGTTTAAGAGCTAACTAATCTTAGATCTCTAAGTAAACTTTTGCAGCTGTGTGTACTTCTCTTGAAATCAATAGGAGTTTAAACTGCATAGTGACTTCAGCAAGAAGTCTACTTTTTAGAACATGCTTGGAGTCCTCTCTAGCAGTCTGTCTAGATAGAGAAAATATTTTTTCCTCTCATTTTTAAATTTAGTGTAAACAGTTTTGTGTCATCATACCACTCAAAGATTTTTTTTCTCCTCTTTCTGCTTTTCTTTGTCAACATCTCTTCTCCTCTGCCCCCGCTCACTGATCTTCTCTTTTCTAGTCTACTTAGTTTTAACCTGCCAAATACCTTTTAAAAAAAATCATTCAGGTGGCTGAGAACAATGATGTTTATCAGTGGGTATTTTCATTGTGTTCACTAATATGGAGATCATCTCCTGAAAAAGTCACATAGCTTTTCAGTTTTTGAATTTTTTTTCCAAACACCATAGTTATTTTTGCACAGTAGATTTCTCAGGTTAGGAAAGATTAATAATTTAAGAGCTTCAGAGCTTGTCTTAGTATAGGTCTAGAAGTTACATGCTGAAGGGTTAATACCGTATTCTTTTCTGTAAAGACAATTTATTTTTCTACATGGTAACACAGATTTATTATACAGTTAAGTGAACATAGCTAAAAAAAATGCCTATCTAAATTGTTATATGCTGAGCAAGTGTGTACAACACAGGTTGAACTGGTTGAAGAAGAACCTTCAGAGTTGCACTTCCAATAAATTGATAGTTACTCCTTTCAGAAATGACCCTTCATTTAGAAAGATTTGGGTATTGTTTGTGTTTTACATCGTCTCTTCTTGAGTCAATGAACTCCTGGATAATAAGGCATTATGAAGCAGTATCATAAACTTATTTTATCTCTTTTCTTCTTACTTTGTTCTGTGCAATTTTATATTTTATGGTTCACTGTTTAAATACTGCTGTCTTTTGGCCAAAAATCTTGTAGGCAAAATCAGCAAATCATTTTTGAAACAGACTTTAGCTATGACTCTTTCTGAGCAAGTGACTGAAACTTCTTTTATGATGAATTATTCTCTTCAGGCAATATGTGTTTTGGGGAAAGTCGGATCTGTTTTGTCACTGAGAAGGTTTTTCAAGTGGAAGTGGGTTATTCTGTACTTTGAGCAATATAGTAGTTTACTTTTATAAGAAAAGGTGCAAGTCTGAGATGTCATGGATACACCTAGCAGAGGAAGGAAAAAATGGGACTCAGTCTCTCAGAAGTTGGGTTAGTAAAAACAAAACACTTCGTTTGTAACTTACCTTTCTTACAGGTTCTAAAATCACACTGATTAAAGATAGAGAAAAGCACTTATATGCAGCTACAGTATGTTCTTACCAATATGTATATAAAACTCCAGAATTCCCTTAAGCGAGATAAATTCCTCAAACTGGATGGACAATCTACACATTTTAAATATTTTAAAAAAAACCAACCTGATCTCAGACATTTAGTCTTAAACAGGCAAAGTTGAGGTAAATCAAATCCATGAAATGACTAATGCTTCTTGACCTGAAATCTCTCAGACTACCAGAAAACTGAAGTTACTAACTGAAGTTAGTGAAACACTGTCTTCGTATAATGCATCACTCTGTGCTGAGAATTGGGTGCGTAGTTGAATTCTGTACTTTCTGTCAATTAGTGTAAAGTGTTATTCTTTAAAAAGTACAACACGAACTGTGCCAAAGATGATGAGTCCATCAACATTCCCAGCAGCTGAGAACTAAACGCTACACCATCTGCTTGCTGAAATAAGATGGCACGTTAAAATGTTCTGGTGGAATACAAATTAAATGCCATTTCTGACTGATATGCCTAGGAGTTATTTTTTTTATTATTTTATACAGTTTTGTCCTGATACTACTGATCACCTTTGTAACAGAAAAAGACACCTTTGTAACAGAAAAAGATCCTTTGAAAGCATCACCTTTTACCATATCTGGGAGCAGAATAGACAGAGATTAATTGAACCTTTTTATGTATTTGATTTCCCTTTCCCTTCAGACAATCATAAATAAGAATGTAGTATATAAATGCAAGTCAAAGTAAAATTAGCTGGCACAGGTAACTGTTTTAAATGTAACAAAAGAATTAAGAATCTTAGAAGAAAGTCAGTTCACTTCTGTTGCAAATTAGGAGAGGCTTTGGGGTTTGATTAGTTTTCTGAGAAAAGAAATAGCTAACAGCAGATAAAGTGAGAACATGTTACTGTCAGAACTGCCTTTTCTGCATATATGCATTATACATTACATGCTATATTGAAAAATTATGTTAAAAGAATGTCAAAAGTTCAAAAGTTAGGGATTTCAGAATTAAGGATGACATCATTCTAGATCTGCCTGCCTGTGAAAATACAGTTTGATACAGTCTTTGCATACACAATCTGGTAATATTTTTGCCCACAACTCCTGTCTTTTTCAATGAATATTAATTTTGATACAGCCATTGCAGAGCTTCCTTTTCTTATTGGTATACACACTTAGCCTGTTACTATTTCACAGTCATGGGACAAAGCCACTCATGCTTTTAATCTTCCAAACACTGTTGACATCCCAAATCTATAGTAACCTATGCATGGCCTTTTCTATGGCTAGTTTATGAATTGCCATCAGAAATTGATCTTTATAGCTGGTACCACCGTTTTTCAGAACAGCCTTTGCAGCAGTGTTTCGCCTTTAGAAAACTGAATTCATGTTAGAGGACTTAATTTCTCCAAAGATGATACTCCGTTTTTTCTGTAAATATCTTGTATCTTGTCCCCAAAACAGAGTGAGTTGTCTATGCAGATACCATGTTTATTAATGGACAAATTCATATGATAAATATTAAATCTGTTAAACATTAAAGGAAGGTTTGCAATCTTCTGTAACAAGTTTACAAAAATGAAATAAATCTGAACATTGCTTATACATTGGATATGTAAAACTAAACTCATCAACTCCTAAGAGATTTTTGTCAGACAAAGAATGGAAAAAAAATCAAGTACTCAGTGGGAGGAAAGCTTTTCATAAGATACTGAAAAAACAAATGGGTGTGGACCACATTCTCAAACAACTGCCTCATTCTTGAAATAGGTAACGGAGAATGGGGGTCACAATTGCATACATCACTTTCTCAGATTACCTCACTTTTCTTTCAGTGCAAATGAGCTATGACAGACTGGAGAAATCCTTATATTCTTTGTATTCCTAGTATTCACATAGTTTAACCATTGTATATGCATAGATAATAGATAAAATTATAGATAAGATGTAAAGACCTGTTAACTTCTTAATGTAAAGTTATATTTACATTTATATTTATATTTATATTTAATTTTTATTTTTCAATATTTTTACATATGTATATTTATATACACACATACACACATATATATACATATATATACACACAGGTATGTATGTATAATTCAGCCCTGGTAATGGGACTGCACTATCCACTACTAATTTCAGGACTTTATTATCCGTTATAGTCATTCCTTACTTAGAAAATCAGTTTGGGAGCCTATAGTTAACAATCACATTTAGAAATAGTCACGATTTTCTTAAAAGCACCTGTTTTATTCACTGGGATCTGCTATCAAAAATAGCTACTTTAAAAAAGCTAAATAAATAAATATAAAAATAGCTTATTAAATGAAACTTCCTTTAGTTTGGGCAGACTTCTGCTAGCCCGGAAGAAGATTTCTGTGCCTCTACCAGCTGTCAGGTTCTTGTTGCAAAACATATGCTTACTGAAGGCAGTATAAGATTTTTTTTTTTTTAAAACATGAACAAATTATAAGTTTTCCCTTCACCTTCACTCAGAAATGCTAACTGTAAATAATGTTGAGATGCAAATATCAAAATTCCAAAAGTCAGTGCAGGAAGCCAGATTTCAGCAGTAGGCAAAAGCAGGTCCTTATTAGACTGATATGCAGACGCTTCTGGGTGCATCAATACTGATATAACAACAAAAGTAATAACAACGATACTACTGCTGCTGCTGCTGCTTGCAGTAATATAGGAGTATTTTTAAAGACAAAGAAACTTCCTAAGAAGTCACAGGACAGTAGAAGATTTCGTGGGTCCAGCTTTGTCTGTCTCTGTGAATCCTCCGTTACTGCAAGATAAATAGAGGTTTGTATGGGTTTTGACCCAAAAGTGAGAACTAGAGGCTATGAAATTGAAATTGCAAAAATAACTATTATGTCTTTAATGACATGCATTCCATATTCTACACTAAAATTTTTTTATAATAATTGTAAAACCTATTTCATTAACATTTATTGTCTTATAAAGTAGTATGATTTTCTATAAAATAAACAAGGGAATTTAAAGGGCCATTGATCTTATGAAGTATCTTAAATATGCAGACATATGTAGGCACAATGTATGAGGTACAATGACTTTCTCTTGTGAAGATGCGTACAACATAAAGTGATCGAAATATGAGGCAAGGTTTTTTCCCATCATTTTTTCATTCTGGCCTACTCTCTATGAAATGTGAATCCATATTACTTGTCTCAAATTATAAGTGACCAATAAAAATGAGCAAGCAGACAAACAAAAAAATACACTTGTATCTTAGTACCAAGATTTTTTCTTGGAAAGAAAAACAAGAAAAAAACTTTAATCTATTTAGTTTGGAAATAATGTACAGCAGAATTTTTAAAATTGCATAGAAACTATCCCTGCTTGCAGCTGGTCTCTTCTTTCTTTCTACATCCACCACACGCATGCATGTTTTTGAATACCCTGTGTACAATGTATATTCAATGAAATCTAAAAGCTGTATCTGTAGGCCCTAGGGAATATTTTAGTACCACTGTTCCCAAGCCTTGACAGCTTGTGCAGAAGAGAAAGTTACGGCATTATACTTTCTCTGGTTATCTTGTTTTCTTAGTTATAATCCAAGCACCTGAACACATCAAAGGCAGACTCTGGCTCCTTGTTACTGCCCTAAAGTTCCAGTGGGAACACTCTCGCATACCATTTTGTCTAAAATTCAGAGATCCTTCTTCAGTACCTAAAATCAGAGGTTGATTAGATTTGTGCGCAGATATCCAAAAAAGCATATCACAGTGGTTACTATCTGCTACACAAAATTTCTGGCAAAATCTTAATTTAGATAATTTTGAAATTTTGAAATTTTGAATTTTGCTTCAGTTGAAATAAAAAAAACCCCTCCTAGCATAGAAGTGGTCAGAGTCAAAGAGAAGCCTGATTTGGTAGATATGCTCAGAACCTGCCTAAACTATACCAAAGATCTTGACAGGAGAATCAACAGTTAAAATGGTTTTCTTAAAAGAGATAAGGGCTGGCTCTCTGACACAGGTTCACTTTAGCCCAAGGGGACTGAAAGAGCAGTATAGCCATGATACAGGTGTACAGTATGTACAAAGACATGGACATTCAAAAAAGCCCTATATTTTTCATTTCCTACTGGGGAAAACTAGTCAGTTCTATATATGGTGAAGGATGTATTTGGATTAGCTTTTGTTGCTGCCTGCAAGGAGCTTAACTACCAATCTTTGGAAAAAAACCCTCTCAAAACCACAAAAAAACAACAAAAAAAACCATTTCTGGACCAGATATACTTTTTTTCAGTATGTCTCCTATGTCTAACTTGGAGATACCTCAGTATGCAGTCTGCATTTCCTTTATATCCAAGCCTCATGGATACAGTAGTATCTGTGGTCTTCAGATACGAACTTGAATGTTCAAATCATGCTGTATCCAATAAAGATGCACTAATGATGATCATTCAATTATTGTAATTATCACCACAGTTGATAAGCAATAAAAAGACTGTTAGAATATGCTTGCTTAACATTTTTAATTTGACAAATACTCGTGCCTTGTATCTGCATTGGCCGATCCTTCGATTACATAGTAACACACATCTGTTCTAAGTAGGTAACTGAATTACCTAAGCAATTTTATTGGTGTGCTATTTGTTCTTAATAGCAATAAAACAAACAAAAAAATAATAAAGAACAAAAGAAACTTCCCTACTGTATTTTTCACTATCATTTAAATAATGAATAGGGCAACATTTAGAGACTAATTATGACTTAAAATGACTTAAAATCCAGAACACACAGAGTACAAGTCCCATTCCTTCTTTGTGTCAACAGTTTTAATAAAGAACATCAGTTTAAATTCTTGACAATATATAACCTTTATTGAAATGTTTCAGGAAAGTGAATAATAAATTCAATAAAAAATCATACATAATAGCTTCAATGAACATACCAAATTATGAAAGACTTTTTTGGTTATGCTGATCAATAAAGGGTGTTTTCCCACAGTTTAACATAGCTTACCAAAGATGTAATAAACATATTTCTGTTGTGTCAAAAATTTGAACTGCACCATTTAATCTGAGGAAAGTTATTCTGCATTTTACTATGCTGTTCTGTTCTTCAAAGAAATAAGAGATTAAATACAACTTTAATATTCAGTTGGCAAAATTCAGTATATTTTCTCTGAAAGAAGGTTCTTCCTTGGTTGTTACTGTAATGGCACTTTTCACTGAAGTCAATAGCTCTGTAATATTTGGGTAAAAAGATTTCTGATTTAGAAGATCTTCTTTCTCCTGTTTTTTTTTTTTTTTTTTTTTTTAAATACAGAAGTTTAACTACTAAATTTCAAATATTTAACTGAATATTTGCTGGTAATTAAAAAAGCTATCTTCCATCCAAATCAGTTAAAGATAGAAATTCTTTTAAAAGAAAAAATAAAATAGAATGCCTCTACTTGCAATATTTTTTCATTCAGTCACCTTTCAGAAGACAACTGCAGTCAGCAAGTGATTTGAGACTTGACAGTTGTACCTTCTTTGCATACTCTGCATCTGTTTGCATAGACACATGGTAGATATTAGCACTACTATTCTTCATTGCATTATAATTTCACTGGTATCTGAAAATACAGTGGTAAATAATGCTGTCAAAATAATTTCTATTTTGAAATTTTGTAGGTAAATTGAGAAAATTTTCTATAGAGTATCTAATTTGAATTCATACAATGACCCAGGCTCAAATATCAGCCCTAATAGCCTCAAGTAAGTTTATTATCATTCATCTCACAACATGACTTCATAATTACCCTGTAGCAAGCTATGGCTTTTAAATTGTAATTTCAGTGAGGATAAAATTCAGGTTTATTGTATAGTTACAACTCTGATCTAGCTGGTGATCAGGGCTGTGCCTGTGTGCATAATCAGCACACTTGGGGATGATTTTCCTGGGTGGCTGAGGAACTGCACAGCAAGTCTCTATGCAGATAAGGTACTGTGCTGGCTTGCAACAAGGTGATTGATGTAAGCCCTAACCATCTTTACAACAGTGTTTCACTTACTGTTACAGAATCTCCGAGTGGGAATTTCAGTCAGTTCTGGAGATCATAAATGTGAGATACTTGATTTAAACATTTTCAAAGTGACATTTTAAAGTTATATTTTTCTGAAATATATTTACATTTGTAAACTGCTGGTTGTGGAAAATTTCTGAGTAGTAATGTGAGAACTCCTTATTGGTCGCTCTGAGGACTGTTACCCGAAGAAAAGCTACTATATTTTGAGTAGACCTGAGGAAACACAATCTTTTTTAAACAACTTGTTAGCTCTGTTTATGGCATCAGAGGAAAATTGGTTGACAAGGTGCAACCAGGTGGAAAATTTGGTTTCCACATTTATAAATTGCTCTGGGCAAAACCATTCTGGAATTTTTTAGCTCTCCTTTAAACTAAAGGTCTGTCTCCTTTACTTACATATCATATCACTTGTTGAAGAAAAGCTCCTAGACTTGAAAGTCACATATAGAAAAAGCTAAACTTGCATATATATGTAAACATCAAAAGATTTCTGTAAGTGTAAAAGCAGAGTTGTATATTTGGAAGTCATTTTAAGCCCATTTGCTAAGGTTATAAGGATTATGTGATCTTTCTGTGTCTATGTGTATGTTTTCCAATATTGGCCATAATTCACGTAAGAGAAAACATAGTTCTGTTGGCCATTGGACTCCTTCCCCCCGCCCCTCTTATTTTTTTTTTTTTCACAAAGAGAACATAAATTGGTGGTTTGCAATCCTGATGATTGACTTTTCATATCACAAACAACCTATTCTGGCAGTCTGCCTTACAAATTAGATGGTAATTCTTATCTATGGAAAATCAAGACATTTGGAATGGAATGGAATAGAATAGAATAGAATATTTCAGTTGGAAGGGACCTGCAATGATGATCTAGTCCAACTGCCTGACCACTTCAGTGCTGACAAAAAGTTAAAGCACGCTGTTAAGGGCGTTGTCCAAATGCCTCTTAAGTACTGACAGGCTTGGGGCATCGACCACCTCTCTAGGACGCCTGTTCCAGGGTTCGACCACCCTCTCGGTAAAGAAACC
>JAVKLA010000057.1:13315030-13372868 GCA_034782735.1 Sagittarius serpentarius
CTGTCGCCCTGCCGCCCAAACAGCGTGATCCTGTTCCTTCTGCTCGGCGCCGTACCGTCGTCCCCAGGGTCGGTATGTATAAGAAACTGACATCGTGGTTGTAAGCTTTAGTTCCAATATATCTTGTGATTCCTTTGCTTTCTATGTAATAAAACGTAGTACTAATTGAGTAACTGCAGTTTCGTGGTTATACATTGGGATCTTCTACGAACCTTAGTTTCACACGGTTACAGCGTGCCAGCTGCTGTTATGGGTTAATGTAAATCAAAAGTTGTTAAGAAGCCAAGACAGATACCACCACTGCCAGCACTGCCCAGAAGTAGAAGTACCAGCTGTGTGAAAAATCTCACAGTTCTGGGAAAAACCACAAAAATAAACTCAAAACATAAACAGGTAAACCAAAAACTAGTTTTCTTAGATCCAGTAAAAGTCTGCACCATCTTCCAAATGTATGTGATGAACCTGGAAAAAATGTATACTATGGTAATGAATCTATAGCTAAATGAAGAAGTAAAGAAATTCCAAATGCAAATTAAGCAATTTTAGACATTTAGGACAAATTATACAAAGTGAGACTGGATTGGTCTCTTACATTTTAAAGAGAATTATGATTAGTAATGGTAAGGAAGAACATATTTTTTCAGGGTTTTATTTTTTAGAGACCCAGGTATCTTTTTCATTCAACAGTTAGAAAGAAAATCTGAAATGATTTTCAGTCATCCAGTGACTTTTTTCACCCTTAACTTTGTCAGCAAGTAGTCCCACTGAAACCAGTTCAACTGCTTGTGGAATAAAGTTATAGATCGTTTATACAGTTTTGCATTTTATAATGTTACCAGAGAAGTACACACACATACCAGTTCAAAGTAGTCCATCTAGCAGCACACTCATGTCATTTGAGATGCTCTAGCAAATCCTGCCCAGCCTCCTTCAGGCACTCCTGAAAAGCACAAGTCTCCTATACACCCCATGGCTTGCCTGTCAGCCCCTGTCCTAAGCACCTCAAGTGCCACTGCTTGCCTGTGCTTTGGAAATTGAATAGAGCCCCAGCTGTGGGAGACAGCCATAGATACAGGGATCTAAATTTAAGCTTCTACAGTCAAATGTTTACATTTACAAGTAATGCTAGTTAAATAAACTAAATTCTCATTATTGCCACTGGACAGGATTTCTCTCTCTACATTCTTGCCCACAATACTGTTTAATATGCCTTAACCATACGTCCACATGAAGCTGACACAGGATCTTGGAGAGATGTGCACCCTTCTGCATCCACCCTTTGGGACCTCCCAGAGGGGCAGCATACGATAGAGTGTTTCACATGGCACAGAACTTCCCTGTTGCAGCAAATAAACCCGCCAGTCTCATTTTTAACTATGTTGCTTCTGCTTTCCAGATTTTTGCTTTTGAATCATAAATTTTGAATTTGAATTGAAAATAAATCCTCATCCTCTGCCTTAATTCCACTATGGCTAAGCACCACCAAACGGTAAAGAATGGAAATAAAAAAAAAAGGCAGTGAAATCCTTGGCTCCTAACATTTCCTGAAAGAGAAAAGCTTGGAAAAAACAAAGCAGCCTTTCAGTCAACATGGTCTGATAGTATTCCTCCTAAGTCACTCTTACCTTTCACTTGCTTGTATTACTTTCCTTGATTCAGAGACGGGTCCTTCCTTGGGGAGGGTAAGGTCATCCTTACCACAGGTTTCTTTAGTAATACTGTTCTTTGATGTTCTGTCTTACTAGTGACATGCAGGCATGCAGCACCAATGGGGGTTTGAGAGCGCAATATGTGATAAATATACAGAGAGATTATTCATTTTCTGGATAATACTAACAAGATCAGACTGTATGGCTGCTATACGCTGGAAAGCAGAAAAATGGCCAGAATTCAGGCTGCAATTTTGAGGTTATACAGGGATGCATAAACACAGAAGAAAGCTGTAACAAATGTATGATTCATTAAAAAAGGTATCTACGGAAATTTTTTTTATATTGTAACAAACTGTTAGATGCCATCACTGGTCAAGTGTTGGAACAATCACATGTTATTATCATGTTAATTTACCTTCATCCCATTGAGACTCTGTAACGGCATGATTTGGACTGTAAGAAGTAAGGAGGGGCTTTGTAGCATGAAACTATCAAAATCTGCTATGAGACTGTTCCACAGATCAAGGAGGAAGGAGAATGGGATACAGTGCAGACAACTGACCTGCTCCTGAGATGTGGTAAATAAATACACTTTTCTATTTAAGGCTTGCAAAATACACTCTCAGATGCTAACGGTTCTGTAAATACTTGAAGGGGAACTTGAGAAAATTGTTTCCTTATTGTCGTAGAATCATAGAGTTTCTTTCAAAGACTGCTGTCTGTGTCTGTCACTTATTTGGCCCCTTATTATTGCACCAGGAAAAGCTGACTAAGTATAAGCTTCAAAACTAATTATGGACACCAGGAAATTATCTGATCAAAAAGCAAGGTTTTGTTTCTAAAGAGATATTTTGATATGGGATGTGAAATATCTTCTCTCTCTTAATCATGCCACATAAAAAAATCTAATTTAATTTCTCTGTTAAGGTAATACTGAAAAAGAGACTACCCTGGTTACTGAACCATGCTGTACTCATGGTAATCCCAGTCTTCCTAATTTGAACTACATACTTGGCTACTTAGATCACTGTTTATAGTTCACGTGACTAATTTGCCATTTTAATGCCAGATTTGGGGAGGGGGTATAGGGGAGAGGGAAGGAACATTGAGTAAAGGAGAATTTCCCCACTTATTAAAACCTGCCTATCACATCAAATATTAATGAATGACATTATAAATGACATCACTTGTTATTTGTAAGGTAGTGGATGGAGAATGGTAATAGAACCACAACTTACCAACCTTATTTATAAAACATGTATGACTTCAAATCATGGCAATAATTTTTCTATACTTCTGTAATTTAGGATTTTACCAGCTGGGCTTTTTTCAGCAGAAGAAATTATATGCTGTATAGAAAAAAAAATGAAAACATGTTTAGTATGGTGTGTTTGAAACATTTGAACCTATAATATTTATTTAAGGATCTCTTCTTACAACAATGCAGTAAAAATGTAAGACATTTATGTATAAAAGTTTTAAGTCAGAAGTTAATATAGGTACATTAATTTTATGCATGTAAGTTTGGTTCAGTTTTCACTAAAATAGTAATTTTATTTATTTTGTTCATACCTTTTCTATATTTGCAAAGGAGCATTTTATAGCCTCCACTTCAGAGAGAACATTAGTGAATTCCTTAGGTTGAGAATTTGTACTGTAACATTAGCAGACTGTTGTGAGCTATCTGTTCCAAACTTCTTCAATGGATTTTGTTTTCTTTGGTTAGATGTCTTGATCACACAACCATTATGCAATTCATTGAAAATTTTACTTCTACTAGCAGCAACTTTCATAGAATAATTTTTAGGAAAATTCTTACATGAATAATCAAATCTCAGTTTTTCTGAAAGTGCCAAGCAATGTGAGCGATTGGCTTTGAGACAAGAAACTCACATTCTGTCTGTTCGTGTTACCTTTTTCTGGAACTGTTTAAAGAGTTCAAGGTTGTTCTTTTCCCTCCCCTTATTCCCTGACCAGTAGCAGCTAAAAGATGCAATGTGTGAATTCCATTCCTACAAAACTCACAAAAAATATTACTTTGTAAACTTACTTAAGAATATAAGAGAGCTTTTGCCTTAAAATCTGCATGTTGTTAACCTCTTTGCAATGTAACCACCTTGATGGCTAAGGACAATCTTAAATGTGTAAAGCTTGACATTGATTTACATTTGCATTCCCTCTCCATTTTTTTTTGTAGAGAAAAATGGAAGACACTTCCCCTAACAATTTCAAAACAGCTGCATATTATTTTCAGTTCACACCTTTCATCCACAGAAAGCAAACAAAAGCTGTTTTGTTAATCATGATGATGGTTGCTGAAAAAATAGGTGTTATTATATTACCTTATACCAGTCTTTTTCAGTAGAAGAACTTAAAACAGTTTTTGCAATGATAGTATGCTACACTCATGTCTGTTTTTGCACTAGCAACATTTCTTATACAGCTGCGAATGCCTCTCACAGTGCCATCTCATCTCCATTAGTTTCCATGTAGACAGCAAAAGTTGGCTAAGACATTCATATTCAGTCCTCTTGTTCCTATGTTAGAGCTTCTAAACATCCTGAAGATTTACTAAGCATATTCATTTGGGACTGAGGCTACCCGATGTCTTGATTTAGTAGGACACACTTCCTAAAAAAATGAACTTTCCTAGTGTGTTGATTGAATTCTTGCTTTCTATATCTGCTCAAATGGTCCCTCTTCAGCTTGCCAAGTTGGAGATTTTGCCCCTTCTACCCTGTACATGGCATAGAAGAAATATTTGACATGAAGGACTTCTGGGACCACTAGCTTCTAACAGCTAGAAGGAGAAATGATCTAGAAAAAGACTAAGAATAAATGTGCTTTCAGGAGACTGGCTTAAAAAATTCCTGGTTCCCTGTAAGAATCAGAGGAAAACAGTATCTTTTTTCTTTTTTTTTTTTTTTAATTTATTTAACAGAAGGCTATATATTCACTGCGCAAATTGCTGCAGTTAGATATGAACTCCCCACATCTCACATTTTTTCCCCGGTAAAATTTTGTTAGGAGAGAGTGACTGGCAGGGTTTTGCGTGTTTCTGTCTTTATTCAGACACTAAGTACTACAGAGCAGTGGTTGCTAAATTTAGCTGTGCCAAACCTTGTGATAATTTAATACCTTCTAGGTGATCACAAAACATCCCTGGGAGGTTTGTAGGGCAGTATCGCAAGGTCTGTACCCGGTGAGAACCTTCTCTTACGCTTGTTTTCAGCTCTTGTTGAAAGAGTGATAATTTCTCCTCCAGCACTCTTTCCCATTTTCTGAACTCTACTTCCCTAATTTCACCATGACCCAGATAGATTCACGTCTGCTGAACTAAGTCTTGCAGGAATGTTTCAATGAGCAGCTAGCTGTGTTCTTCCCATCTGATTTTCTACTTTTCAAAGGGCAGAAACTGTTTTGCAGTATGTTTTTACCCCACAGTCCATTCATATGGCCAGTGTGAGGAGGGACCTATAGGGCACACCCGGCTCCTTTGTGCCCCAGGTAATATTAATGACCTCCTCTGGAAAGCAAACTGGTAAGCTTTTCTTGGCACTTTAAGAGCCAGAGCAGCTATGTGGGAAAGACAATACATGAGTGTATTGTCATGATCTTGTGTCTGTAAGTCTTTTCATGTACCTTCTCTGTTAGTATAGTGAGAATATATATTGGCTTGGCAGGGCCTTCAACAGTTTCCCAGGGCAATCTGTTTAGGGGACTGTCGGGCAGTGTTAGACTTAGGAGAAAGGCCAAATCTAAATGAAGAGGAGGAGCTCTGTGTCTATGTGTGTGTACGTGTGTGTGTGTGCTTCTCTGTCCATGTGTACCTTTGTATATGTATAAAGTAAGAAAGACATAGGAAGATGACAAGTGAAATAAATGAATTAAAGGGGCCCTACAGGAAAGACTGGGAGGGACTCTGTGTCAGGGAGTGTAGTGATAGGACAAGGGCTAACGGCTTTAAACTGAAAGAGGGTAGATTTAGATTAGATACTAGAAGGAAATTCTTTATTGTGAGGGTGGTGAGACACTGGAACAAGTTGCCCAGAGAAGTTGTGGATGTCCCTTCCCTGTCAGTGCTCAAGGCCAGGTTGGATGGGGCTTTGAGCAGCCTGGTCTAGTGGAAGGTGTCCCTGTCCATGGCAAGGAGGCTGGAGCCAGATGATCTTTAAAGTCCTTTCCAACTCAAACCCTTCTGTGATTCTGTGATGTGAATTAATGGTAAAAAGCTAAAATGAATTGGGTAATGGTCTGTGTCAGGACACTCTTACAGATGTGAATATCCAATAAAGAATACAATATGGATGAAATGCCAGTGCAATAGTTGAGCCAGCTCCTCAGCAATTAGTATGAATATAGCAGGAGCTGGACACTGAAGAGCTGACATGCTTGCTGTCGGAACAGGACACTCTTGAAAACCTGGGGAGTGCGCAGGGGGAGAATAGCAGTCAGGAAAAAGTCAGAAGCCATCATGATACTGGTAGACAAATATTGGGTGCCTGCTTCGGGATAAATGTAGAACAGTATGTAGCTATTACTCAGGCTACCTCTGAAAAGATGTTTGGTATTTGTGTAGAAGAGAAAATTTAGAGGCATGCTACTGAAAATGTATAAACAGGTTTTTTGGTGGTGTTTTTTTTTTTTACTTCTCGCATGGCAAATATAGATGCAAATTTTTACATTTGCCGTGTAAGCCATCAAAAAACCTTAAAATCAAGAGATTAATTATCTAACTGTGTAGATAGGCTTCCACTCATCCATCTACTGGGAGCAAATAATGGTTTCTATACAACTTAGCTTCAATGTTCCACAGTTGAATATACAGAAAAATGCATAGTATCCTTCTTTTCAGTCTTTCACTACTATACTGTCTAAAAAATTACTCTAAAAAAGACAAGGAAGCTTTCTGTCTTTCAGTGTTCTGAATACCATCACAGATTCAAGGCCTTTATATATAAGCTTAGATAAAATTTGCTTTTAAAATTTTAATACATATAAAAATTCTCATTTCTTTCCTTTAGGAGGCAAATTTTACTTCTGGTAGGTCCTATCCTTAGTTCAATAATATTCCTAGGGAAAGTATGGTGATCTACTTGAATCTCCCTGCTTCCCTAAATTTTCACTATATTATCATATATTCTTCTATAGAAGAAGCAGGATAGTGGTGAGACTTACTTTCAAACTGGACTGTACTGTTTTTAGGTAATGACATTATCCTAGACTAGCAGAGGGAGTGGTTTACTTGGACCTTACTGTGAAAAACTTCTGGCTATAAAAGACCTCCTTCTGCATCATGTATCAGAAAAGAGCTAGTAGATGGATATAAAGAGTGTCTAAGGAGGAATGCAGGTAGAGTTACCTTGGTGAGAAATTTCATAGGCTACTTGGAGTTTCTAAGAAATGAAACCTCAATCTTATTATTCCTGAAAAATGGAAGAATAAAAAGCTCTCTGACCAAGTAGCCATTATTCTGTGGAGAGGGAACATGTTAGTTTCACACTATACCTATCAGACATTTTTCTGGTAAAACTTACTAGCGTTATTGGTGAAATCCTCATAAATCTTTAGCATGGAAGAATATTTATTTTCTATGTAAATTTCTACTATCATCTTATCTATTCTTTGTGCCTATTAACTGTGCAGAAAATCACCGAAGAAATGCCATGATGTGGGTCATGCTTTCTGTGACAAATTTTCATGGCTGAATGATAGGTGAGAATCGTCAGACAGTTTTGTATTGAATTTACTCTTCTGGGAATAAAGGTAAATAACACACTTTGTAGGGGCATTTGCATTCATTGAACTGTCCAGGGTAAGCTGTCCAGCTCTTCATAAAACAGAAGTGTGTGCATTCCTAGTTTTATCCCTTTTGAGACATCCACTGAGGCTTTTGTCTTGTTCCTAGAGTGATATCCAGTGAGGCTGATCGTGGAATTAACCATAAATTTCTTTGACATATGACATTATGTGTCATATTCTTCTGTATTGCTCTTGTGGATTCCCAAATCATGATTCTTTCTTGCTTCAGGGCAAAATTTGACCCATGCATTGAAACAGTTTTCTGGTTATACTGCTGCTAGGTGATGAATTTTTGTAGGCACTAATTTATGGTATTATAAATCAGCAAAAGCAGGCTATTCTTCCAGCAGTTTTGAATTTAGACCATTGAGCAAAGTTACCGTTCAGTCAGGGTTTGGACACAGGTATAAAAATGGGACATGGGATCCTCTAGCACAGAACTGGGAGCAAGGAGGCATCATTGTTTAAGCGTGCAGTATGTCAGAAAGAAAACTCAGCACTCCTCGTGAAGTAAATCCTTAGTGAAAACAGACCACTAATATTGTTCAATATTAATGCCTTTGAGGCATTAATGGTTAACTATTGTGGCTGAGCTGCAGGCACAGCACAAGCACCGGCACAGCTTGGGAAAGTGATGTTTCAGTGACATGGTGGAGTTAATAAAGTTGAAGGAGCACTGATTTTTTCATTCTGATACAACCACTGAGGTGCCTGAAAGTTTGCTGAATTGTTAGCAATGGAGTTAAAGACTGAACGTGTGTGGTAACGGAATGGTGAGAGCCCAGGTCATGAAGGAGCAGACAAAATCTGTCCTTTAATATTTTTTTTAATTTAAAGAAGAAAAGTTGTCATTCAAAGAACCGTATTTTTTTTTTTAGGGAAAAATTAATATGACCAACTTCTATACAAAAATGTTAATAGAATTCAGGGACATGAAAAGGATAATTATTCATGAGCACAAAAAAAAACCAAAACTGAAGAGAGATTAACCTTCCCCTCTTTTCCACACACCTAACGAAAAGTAGACAAAAGCTCATTTGTTGAGAGCGCACCATTTCAATAGTTCCTGTGAGGCATGGAATATAACATTAACTCACATGCCACTGCTGAGAAAAATATAAATAAGTTTATCTGTGAAACATGTGGAATGATTCTGTTGAAATGTGACAAGGTCCTCTCACACACAGGGGGTTGTTTCTGTAGTTTTCTAAAAATCTTTTTTTGGCATATGATAGGATTTTGTGAGGGAATGTGAAATGAATGATAAATTATTATATTTCCTCCAGCCTATAGGCAAGCCTTTGTTGCACTGTATTCAACTTATTGTCTGATATTCTTTGGGAAATTAAATAAGCATGTGAAACAATCCTATAATTACTTGAGTCAAAAACTATTTGAGCTTCTCATTAGCTAGAGACATTGCTTTAAGCTTACTGAGAAAACAGTCAAACAAAAACAATTAAAGCCAGAAAATGGCTTGATAAAGGCTTTCTCTTGATTTTCCGGAAAAACATACAGATGTTTCCTGTATGGATATCCAAAGGATAAATATAATGTATATCTTTATAATATATAAGAAATATCATGTGGAAAATGTAATACTTTAAGCTCATGAAGAGCTGATTATCCAACTATAGGAGGAAACTGCTTGCATATACTTTTACTGAAACAATTTTAAATTAGGTCAAAATAGTACAATAAGAAGCACAGAGGTACAAAATATTTTTCTTCCCTTGTATAAATCATTTTGGGTTAAATGTATTATAGGCTTGTTAAAATTATGAAATGAACCATCCACACCTGTAAAACAAAAATATATCTTAATACAGAAGTATTTACTGTGTTGCCCCAAATTGAGTCATGGGTGAATGCAAATTAAAAATTGTGCTGATGACATTCTGGTCTTGTTTTGCATGGATTAAAACAAAATAAAATTCTAAATATTTTTTTTTCCAGAACTAAATACTAAAAAATACAGTAATTAGGATTGAATACTGTATATAATATTTGTTTTATATAACGAAATTGCATTCCATTTTTCAAATAATACAGTGTTATTTTGTCTATCCAAACAAATGAAAAGATGCTACTATTATTCTCTGGCACTTAAGTGAACAGACATAGAAAAATTGCTTTCATACTCTTACACTCTCGTCTGCTAAAAGAAGATGGTCTTACGCAAAATGCTTATTCAGAAGCGGAAATCTCCCTGTACCTTGGTACACCTCTGACTGTGCCCAGAAGTTGTTTAGAAGCATGCTGACAGGCGCAGACAAAAAAAACTGTGTGAGACGCTACATTAAAAATTTAACAATATGCGCAATCAAGTTCTAGCTCCTAGGAATTTTGCCTGACTAGTTAATCTAATAGTAGAGATGTAGCTTTTGAATTTAAAGTGGCTTACGACTAAAATACCACATACGTAATTTATTCATTAAAAAAGTAAAAGACTGTAATGCATTTCTTGTCAACATTGAAGTTTTCAGTCAGAAGCCTGACATTTTTTCCATTTTTCTTTCCTGCTTCCCTCTTTCTTTCTCTCTTTTCCTCTTCTTTCTGTCCTTTTATTTTTTTCTTTTTTTTCCCCCATGTCTCCTTGAAGTGAACGGTTGAAATGGGGTAAACATTCTTTTCTCTCTGCTGGGATGAAATTTCACTCTGAAATGCCAGGAGCTTGTAAAGAATTTTAATTTCCAGCTTGTCAATCTGTGGAGGCCAAATGCTTAGAGTTAGAAAAAACAGTATTACTCAAAGTCAGAGGGGTTGAGTGATGTCAGGATGTGGGGCTGGAAGCTGGAATCTGCTAAGGATTCTGCCATATACTTACTATGTGAACTTGAATAACTGCAGTTGTATGTCTTTACGTGGTTCCTAAACTTAAGTACCTGAACTGCACATGGACACTTAAGATTACTTTTCATTATACAACTAGGTGTCCTGTATTTGCACATCAGCCTTACTTTTTGTTTTGTCTTATGTTTAATGCATGTAAACCTGTGATTTTCACAAATAAGCAATCTGTTATACTACAGTTTTGGTGTGTTTTTTTCATCATAAGGATGTATAAAACAGAGACAACTTTACACTGCAGTTCTTTTGATCCTGAAACTCATACCTCTACTCAAGAAAAACTTGTAATGGAATAATTATTTACATTTTTTTAAACGATGTCAGACTTTTGACAATGTGAGAGAGAAGGAAGTATAAGAACACAAAAACAAATTATTGCTGGTTAGAAGTTAGATGTTGGAGTTCTATAATCAGCTCCAACCAGCTGGTTGTCTGGAGCCTCCTTTCTCCCTGGCTGTCATGTCTGCTTCATAGTGCCTGTTTTATGTTTGCTCTTGTTGCTGCTCTGTTGGTTGACCAAATCGGAAGATAAATGAAGTATTAAGGAAGCAAGAGCAGCTGAGCCACTAGCTTCATCAGAGTGCTCGGGGACCATCTTCAGCTTTTGATAAGACTGCCACAGCTTGTGATTACTTCTCATAACTGTTTCTTAGTTACCACTCACAATCAAAGTCAGAATAGAAGGATTGTGGGAAAGCCAGATAATGACCTTGGCAAGTGTCTAGGTACAGCACTGAGAAATTATTTACAGCACTTGCCTTCAAGGGATAATTTGGCAATAGAACTACAAAGCAGGTTTGTGCGGGCAAAACTGAAATTAGTAATAGACTTTTAAATATTAAAGACCCCTAAAAATAACTGCAGATGGAATAAGGGAGAACAGCCTCTGGGACCTATTTTCCACCTCAGCTGGCAAAATACAGTTCTTGGTTTAATAACAAAAGACATCTTATTAAATTACATTAGGGTGAGTCTGTTGCTTAGTGCAGGTGTTAGCCTGGTAGTGTTGCTAATACCTACTGTAGCCACACATGCTGCTATGAAAAGCCAGCCAATATTTCAGGATAAATGACATGCATGTATTATCTCCCAGTGTTCTGAGGGCATTTAATTAAATTTAATATTTGTAAAAAATGCCTTCATGTATCTTATAATACTCATGTGTAGATAGACAGATGGACAAACATTCAAGGATCACCTCTTCAAATCTGTATTCAGGAATGAAAGGCAGCAAAAATTGTGATGACAATTTGGCTCTTCAGACTGTGGGGACTGGTCTGTGCACAACAGATATGTCACTTTCTCATAATTTCAGACCATGCTTCTTTAGTTTATAATAAATTGGTGTTTCAAGTGATAAATATTTTTTAACACTGCAGTGGGAAAAAATATTAATCACCAATAACACTTACTGATAGTACTACTAAATTGAACATTCAGCACAAAGCTCTCCAGTGTTTTATTTTATACCAGACTAAATGTCCTCATCCATAGTTTGTCAATAAACTATATGAAAAAAGCTTAGTATTCTAATAAGCCAAGTTGGCTGTAATGTTTTTCAAATATGCTGTCTTTCTCAAAAAAAAAAAAAAAGCCATTAGCCACCTAGTGTTTTGGTACAATTATACTGAGTTTATCGATACCTGCATCCTGTGTCATCAGGTGATAGAAAAATTGCAGCACAGAGCACTGAATGTGAAACTAAGACACAAATAAAAGGTACTATAATGCGCACATACTGTGAAAATATGTTCTGTTCATACTCAAACTTTGTTACAGACTGTGAAGATGCTAGAAGATCATCAAATTCCCATAAGAAAATACTCTCTTAAGTATGGCGATAAGAATCACCCACTTCTGTCAGGATTAATATCAGCTCTACTGACCTTGTTCCAAAACGCTTTACAGTTTGTGGCTGGGGGACTCTGGCTCAAATGAGGCAAAAATTGTCTGCAAGAAACTTATGTACCTTTTTCATCAGTCTTCATACTTTAACCTAATCTCTGTTCAGGCAAACATGCCAAAACTTTATAGAGTAAGCTAGATCTGAAACAGTCAAAACTTGCTATTTCTGTCTACTGAAATCTGTCTTTACCATTTTCAAGTGAAAGTGCTTGTATCGTAGATTTTCTTTTGTTCATCGTCATGAAGAACGTCTGATTTTAGCTGGGACAGGTCATTCAGCAAGCACCCCATCTCCGAGCTGATCAAAGAATATATTTATTATAGATGCTCCTTTTTTCTCCCTGTTCATCTTCCTCATGGACCAGTTCTGATCTGTAATTATTTTCTCATTAGCTGTAGTTGCTCAGAGGGTTTCTAATGGACATAAGACACACTGAGAGGATTTATTATCCTATCATACTGGGTCACCTCATGTGTGCTGCTGTTTATTCACATGGTAAGACTATCTTTCTGGCTGTAATCCAGCATCTTGCCACCCTCCCTGTCTACAAAGTACAGGCAGACTTTGCGTAGAATAGTTGTAAGTAATGGATATTGGAACATACCAAGAAAGACATGGCTGTGCTATTACACAGGCTTCTTATTCCCCATGTTTTCATGTGTTGTTAATACAACACACGCAAGCTGCATAGCTTCTGACTAGGACCTAGCAGGATATTTAGCTGGTGTGGTGAACATCACAAAGTGCTGCAGTGCTAGTTCATGACCTTCAAACACTGCTTTGTTACTGAGAACCACTGAAAATCAGAACTGAAAATCGTAATACTGTCCTAAAGTAAGGCATTTCTTCAACAACCAAATTTTTTATTTCCTTCTGGATTTTCTAGTCTTAGGTTAAATCTGTTCAAATATCATTCCTCTCCCCAGCTGAGAGGGAAAATCTTGAACTAATGTAAACTGACACAGCTTTACTGATTTATTTATAGTAGTATTTCCACAATTAATATTGGGTACTTGTAAGGACAAAAATGTGACATTCTACTGCACATAGGGCATAAAGGTTCTCACCTAGATAAACCAAACCAAACCAAACCAAACCAAAACATTAGTAAAAAATGGGACCTTAGGGAGCCCCAAGGCTCAGTGTAATCATAAGGACTGTCTGTCCTGCACGACCTTCATTCAACTTTGCCTTGTCAAACTCTGCTAGTAATTTCATGTTTATATGGTGGGCTTATGAATATGGTCATTCATGTGTGAATATCAGGGATTCAGGTGAATTAAAAGCTCTTCCACAAACATTCATACAACAAAACAGCTGTACAAATGTCCATGATAAAATTCAGATTGAAAAGAGTACAAGGGTAGAGCTTAATTTCACAGCTCATTGAAGTCTTTGAGAGCCTTTAAAGTGAAACCAATGGGTTTGTTCAGAGAATGAAGTATTATACAAGAGTACTTAAATATGTCCCAAAGGCTGTAGAACTTTACTCACATCAGAGTAAGTGGATAAATGTGACTTAGATTTGTAGAACAGCTGAGTGAGGTTATGGACATGAGCAAGTTATCCTGGGATAGCAAATTATGATGTATTAGCTATTCCACGGTAATAGCCTTTTTGAATGCCCTCATGCTGAAGTAAACAAAAGGCTGTATGATGTGGTATATGCCCTAAGTGAAACAAGGGTAAACTTGTTCTAGAATGGACAGAAGACAAACACGATACTCAGATGTACCTATTTCAGCTGTCCCAAGTGACAGCTCCTGGAATATTGAAGTCTTGTTTTGAGGTTTTTGGATTTTTAAACTTTACAGTTCAGTAATGTCATGTACTTAGATCAAATTTACCATTATTGAGATCGAGGATGAAGAAAGCACCTGGAGAAATTAGGCAACTGAGATTCAAGCTTTTATAAACCACTGAAGAATTATAAAATGAACCTGGCATTTGGCTAACAAAGCAGAAGAAAGAAATAGAATAAAGGCAGCATGCACATTCATTTAACTATAAATGGATGCTGTATTATAAATCAAGAGGAGCAGAGTTCACCAGTCCCATGTGTTATTATCACCTTAACATTTTTGCTCAAAGTTCAGCCACGACAACTGCAGGAGTCAGTTTTTTTCAGAAAGCAATAATTACAAAATTGTTCTATATTTTAGCAGCCTGTAGTATAGGACTTTTAAAATCAGTATGTTATTTGCATGGTTTTACAGTGTTAATTTCTGTTTTTATTACATCTGTCCTGCTTCTCTTCTAGAAATCTACTGAACAGGTGCCTATGGACCACCACTGATCTTTTAAATACAGATAAGAGTATCTGGGGAAAAAAAAAGGAAAGAGTCTTGGTAGCAAGTTAAATTTACCATCCACTCTTTGTTAAAATTACTGCTTTCTATTACGGATTCTTGGAATAATAATATGGCTGGTAAATTATTCTCTTGCATAGATTTCACTACCAGTTCATAATCTTATTTTCAGACTCAAGAGAAGGTGTTTTGTACCAAAAAACCTTATACAGGAAATATATATATACATGTATATGTACATGTACACTATAAGTGCTGAAGAGGTATTATCCTGCTTATATTTGAATTTATTTTCCTACACAGCATTTATCAAGAATCGTATATGCTTATCATATGACATTTGTACCGCCAGATTTGGTTGTATACATTTGCTTTTAACAGTAAAAGATAATTTTGAGATCAATCATGTGTTAATACTAGTGGAAGCTACTCATTTGTAAAAAGCATGCCTCTAACAGTCCTGCTGTCTTGTATTAATAAGTCCCGCTTTCTTGTATTAATAGCTTGTGCGGACAGGTTTTTTCAAAATCCCTGTTAACTTGCAAATAGAATACAACTTGTAAGTAAGTTACTTCAGTGTTAGTTTGTCTTCTGTGAACCAGTAGAATAACTGACAAAAATATTACCTTTTACGTTATGATTTGTGATTTTGCTAAAGAGATTTATTTTCTTTAGTGTTCCAACAGATCATGGTTATATAATCAGATTACACATTTGGTACCATTTTGGTGAATAGGGTTTTCCAGTTAAGTGTAGCTATATGTAAGCAAAAAGATACTTTTGATTCATTATATTTTCAAATGTACTCTTATCAAACCTAAGGAAACTTCAAATGAATCTTGAGATTAAAGAAACAGTTGTTAGAGAAGACAGTAAGATAAGCTGGTCACCAACTCAATGCCATTCCTTTCAGTGGAGTTGCAATATTCCACTAAGACCCGATATCTCTATAATAATAATAATAAAATGGGATAAAGACAGTCCTTTTAGAAATACAGGGAGAAAAAAGGAAAAGAGAAAAAAGAAAAGGGAAACACCACCACACCCCAGCCCTTCCCAAATGCCATTACTGTTGGTTGCAAATTATTAGTCAAAAGTAATTAAATTTTCCTTGACAGGTATATGTTGGTATTCAGGAAATAGCTCAAACTGGGAGGAATTTTAGTGAATAAAGGAACAGTTGTTGGTATGTTGAGATATATGAACACTCTAGATCCAGTTTTACACAAAACAATACTTGTTAGGCTAAGCTATTGTTGGTAAGATACAAGAAACTTTTTTCCTGAGACTTCAGCTGTAAGCCGTAAAGTCAGGAACTGGAAATGTCAGTAGTGTAAAAAACTTGGATGTGTTAATTGCTAATAAGTAAACGACCAATGTAGTATCTCTGTGAAAAGGAGAAATAAAATACCACTCTATATCAAGTCAAATATTTCCAGGAAAATGCAAGAATTGATGCCCCCAGCAGTGAGAAAACGATGTGGCAAACTGCCTTTGTTAAGTAGATAAGCGCACAATGTACAGGAACCCGAAAGCCATGAAGGTTGGTAATTGTGTACTGAGCATTTTGCTCCAGCCATAATATTTCATGCTAGAAAGGCTATTTGATCAATGAAAAATAAAGCATTTGAGGAAGAATATCCTAAGAAAGAGTATCTCAGAGAAATTATCTCACATGGCAGAGGTAAAGAAAATATGCTAATGTATGCATGCTCATGGGACAGATAGATTCTGTAAGCATGCAAATGCCAATCAACATATGGAAATACGAAACAGATGGAGCATCTTGGACAAATTTTAAGTGCTACATCAAATTGCTGTGAACCTGACATTTTAATGGAGGAACATTAAGGAGTAGGTCTGTCTTTTCAAGCATATTCCCTGTATATAGTGATAGAAATGTAAGAGAAGTCAGGTGTACTGTCATGTGTGCGTCAAAAGAAAAACTGATCAAAATACCTTCCCTAAGACAAAATCTTTTATGTACATTTCCTCTGTGAATTTGTGGCATTATACTCAAAATCCTTTTTGTAGGCAGAGAGGAAGCACACCTTATATGCACATGTATATGTATGTATATAGCATATGTGTATATTTATATATATGCACATATGTATACATACACAAAGCCAAACATTTATTTTTAGAACAACCAAAATCTTAACAGTCTAGTTCAAGAATCATTACTAGTATAGACCTAATTTTTACAGAAAATGAAAGAATAATAGCACAGTCAGAATACTTCTATACATAAAAAGTCTCAGTAGTACTAATAATGTAATAATGTAATTAAAAATGTAACACAAACAATTCTTAGTTTCTATCCCTTTTCTTGATTTTATGCTCATCCTTTCCATGCTCCTCTGGCTTCTTGTGTTTCATTCTGGTGTTGGGGTGTGGGTGTGGAGCGTGTTACAGAGATTTGTCTGTATCTGGAGCCCTTCACTGGGAGGAATATGATGTTCATGTTGATGGTTTCTTCTTCCTCTCTGTAAGAGACACTTTCGAAGGTTTTTTTTATATGGTGTTTTTTTTTTTTAATACACATTTACATGCATTCTCCACTCATCTGCATCTCCTTGTTACCTCCAAATGTTCCATCTAAGGTGCCTTTTATGTATGTTAGATACTATTCCTTCGTTTCCCTTGCTACCCAAAACCGAGTTTTGCCCACCTCCAGGCCTGTATGTCTTTAACTGACGATTAGTGATCTACTCACAGTTCGTGGTCCCCAGATCCAAGCCTGTGCCCCATCTCTGGTCCTCCCATGCAGGTACCTCTCTATGCTGCATACTGTGTCTCTGCTTCTTTGAAGACCCCTGCTATCGTACCGGGCATGTTTCTGTCCATACCGCATCGGTGTGTGAGAGTCATAAATGTCTTACTCTACATAGAATAACTAACTGCTTATTACTGCTAGCTATATAAAACTATGGTTGTACCACATAAAGATAAATGAAAGTAAAACAAATGAGCCATAGACACCTGGTCAAATAGAGAAACTGCTGTTACAGTTAAGGCTGCAGGCAGGTCAAGAGAAGTTCAAACAGAGGAAACCTGGCAAAATTCAGTCCTGAGGCTTTGCAAATTCGGTACAAAGCATGTTACTAGCAATGGCAATACTGTATTACAGGGCCACATCATGATAATGTCTTGCATTTTTATCACTAAAGAAAAAGGTTGATCACAATGATGGGTAAATATTGAACTGTAGTACAGATAATGAGAAAACAGTATTTCTCAGTTTAACGAGTAGTCTGATACCAGATAAGTCGTATATACTGACAATTGCCATGTGTCTTGCCACTGCAATGTCAAGATTTTGTTAGAAGCATTATCTGTATAAAGCAGTTATCCGTGAAGTTATCCGTGCATTATCCGTGGATGGCGCAGAGAGCATCTAAGGGAGAATTCCTAAGCAGCACCAATGCCTCTGTGTGAAGGGCAGTTCACACAGATTATTTCACTGGCCTGGACAGGGAGAAGAGAGGTACCTTCTTGGCTCATATGAAGATATTGCCCAGAGCTAAGGAGTATAAACAGAAAATTTGACAGTGTCAGGCCCTAGACTAATGTTCCTCCAGACTCAGTTATACATGGGTAGATCCACAGACAATAATGCTAACACACCCCGCATTTGTTGCTGTTGTGACACTAGACAATTCTGTACTGGAAAACAAAGCTGTTTGTTGAAGGTGGATATCTTGTGTTCATATGAATATAGGAAAAGGGAAACCACTCGCTGTTAAAATCATATTTATCCAGTAAGATACTAACGTGTAATTTGTAATGCATTCCAAAAGATATAAAGTCCTTAAAGCTTAAATATCACTAATGATCTGAAGTGACAGTAAACAAAATGTAAATATGCCTGTTTAAACAATACTAAATACTTGCCATTAAATAGTTTTTGTATTTATAGAGATTTCTTTCTCCCCTCAATTTATTATATTTAACAACTTGTGGAGTTATTCATGAGATTTCTCTGAAGACTGGAACAACTGAAGAGCTCTCATGTGAACAGGCTATAATGGGATGGCAGTAAGTGCTCTGTCCCTAGGGCTGGCTATGAATCATACATGCAACTCCTAGAATATGTTGGCAAATGTTTGTAAAACAACATACAACAGCAACTATAATTCTTAAAGAAGAGGAACAGTAATTTTCTCAGAACTTGAAAGACATAATAAATAGTCAGATCAGAGCCTGTTGTCATAAACTTACCACTAAACAGTTACCTTAATATAGCCACAGTTTGGTCCTATCACATGACTGAGCATGAAGAGCCTATAATCTCAAATGAATTTATAAACTGACAAACTACCATCCTTAGGTCGTTAACACAGCACTGAAAGCTAACAAGGTATGAAGAGAGATGAGAGCAAGGATAACTGTCAGAAAACAGAGGCTATCATCGACTAAAGAACAAATAGCAATGGAAAAGGAGAGATTTAGCCACAATAACATCTATAGGATAATGATAAGGCAAGCTGGGGCTTGAGGAAGGAAATGGAAAAATCTTCACATGACAAATACCCATGGGTTTTTGGACTATCACAGTATTGTCTTTGCTGTCAGAAAAAAATTGGCAAAAGCATTCCAGTTTTGAGAATTAACGAATCGTGGTACTCTGTGTGCCTACCTGTAACATCTGTTTTCTTTTTCAGCGAGTAAAGCAGAGATGTTTATAAATATGCATTGCACAAAAACATATACTGATTCTTTGGAAATAATAGTTGTAGGGTAACCCCCCTCATATGTGCAAAGTAATATATGCATTTCGTAAACAGGTAGATAAATAGACACGCTGGTAGGTAGAAATAAGCAAGACTTTAAAATGATCATTGTACAAAATATCAAACATTCATGCATGGCAAATACACAGAACTTTTTCTCTGTGAACTGGAGATATCTATGTCTACACACAAATACCATACACATGCAAGAAGCCAGAGGGAGGCAAAATATGTTCTAATTATAGTCATATCTTAAATCACTGTTTCAGAGCACTCTAGAGATAACTGGCACATCTTGGTATGTTGCTGTTAAAAGGGCTTTTCCCAGCTAATCTGTCTGTGGAATAGCCTCAGCTCTGTGTTAACAACCTGTCACATTTATGACATATAAAGTACAAAAATTCATTACCCTCAGAAGTAACAGTTTGTGGTTAAAAAGAACAATTTTAAAAAGAACAAGGGGTGGAGGCAGGTGGTATGAGGAGCTGTGGGAGCCAACACTATGGGCACAGATTAATGCTGAGAGATTGGAATTTTGTTTCTGGTGAATATATTCAAGTCCCTGAGGTCATGAATGGTGCAGTGAGCTTGAAGGTGGTGTGAATAAAGCTGTAAGCAAAATTGTCATTCTACTGCTTTTTATTAGAGGTTTCTGACTTATTTCCACTGGCTCCTGTTAAATTCAGAGAGAAAATACTGATTATGCTGGAAGTGCTTAAGTGTGAGACTGAGTACAATATTTTGTGACCATATTATTTATGTATTAAAATTAACTTTAAAAAGCCAAGCCAGGTACTTAACATTCTATCAAGAGCATCTGCCACACATTTTGTCTCAGTGAGGCATGCTGGAATGCCTGTAATGCAAGATCAAAACTGGCTTTATACATCTGCCTGCCAGAGGGAAAACACCTCCTTGGAGACAGAAACAACATCCTATTGGAACATTTCAGCTTTTCTTATAAGACATGTCCAGAGAGTGATTCTGAAAAACTAATTTACAAGGGAAATACTAAGTCATATTTAAAACTTGACTATAAAATATCCAATAAATTACTTCCCTCAAGTTTACTTTGGGTATAGACACATATAGGTTATGTAACATAAGTACTGTGCAGTAATTTTGTACTTTGTCCAAAAGTTATACACTCAGAAAAAGAAAAAAAAGGAAGAAAAAAAGTTCTGTTAAGTATCTAACAGACAAAAAAGAAAATAAAATACATTTTAAAAGATCCTGTTTGGGTAGCTCTATAATACAAGAAGGACTGAAAGTTACAAATCAAGAATTTGAATTTATGTTTTTTACTCTTTTATAGAACTGACCACAAAAATTCAGTTAAATACCTACTAGATAAGGTAAGTCTTTTTTTTTGTCTTACAGATTTGGTCAAAGCAAAGTTGTATGAGTTTATAAATGACTGAAAATGTAACTGTTGATGTCCTAGATCAGACGTATTCATGAAAAATATATTTCTCAGAGAATTTATGATAACTGCATATTATTTAAGGAGTTTTATATTAGGAACTATGTAAAGTTCATGGTCAATGTGGTAAGGATCTAAAATATAATTCTATCTCCTGAGAATTTCATCACTGATTAAATATGTTTGAACAAAGGCTTAAGAAAGTTTCCTACTCTGGACATTTTTGTTGTAGATGATTTTACTTCGTTTGGTTTAATTCAATAACAAGTGGTGCTGCTGCTGTTGTTCTTTTGATCTCAAGATAAAAATAACTTTACATTGCTGTGGATTTGTTTTTAAAGAAAAAAATCAAATATCAAAGTGATAGGGAGCAACGCTGAATTGCAGCACATTGATAACATTTAAAATATTTCTATTGTTATTCTTCAAAATTTGGATACTATTACAGAAGGAAAAAAGCAAAATTGATAAAAAGACAAAATTATGGGTGCACTGAACTTGAACAAACTTAACAGACTTCCGTGTATTAAATAGAAATGTTTCAGAGAAGGCTTACAGCATTTTCAGTGGTTTAGACAGAACAGGGCTGAGGGGAATTTGAGAACAGAACAAAGAAATAGACATGTAGAAATGAGGCCCATAGGAATTGTGAACTTTGATTTTATGAGAGTTTTGAGGGGGAGGGAGGGTTTTGGGGTGATCATGCATTTGGGTTTTGTAGGTTTTTTTGTTTGTTTTTTTTTTCTTTAGGCTCAGTTTTCTTTAGGCTCAGTTTTCTCAGGTTCCAAATGCTTTCCAGAACATAACAGGTGTGTGTTCCACTTATTCACAATATTATTATAGACAGAACTGGGACTTCTAATGATTAGCTACACTGTAGTAAATAGTGTAAGCTGCAGTAAGCAGAATTCTGTGCTTCACAGATTCACAGAATGGCTTGGATTGGAAGGGACCTTTAAAGATCATCTAGTCCAACCCTGCAATGAGTAGGGACATCTTCAAGTTGATCAGGTTGCTCAGAGCCCCATCCAGCTTGCCCTTGAATGTTTCCGGGGATGGAAACTACCACCTTACGTGTTGCTGTTAAACTCAGAAGGAGGATCCCATCGTGTGCCCCACACAGTGTTACTGCTGAGGGAACTCAGTGTACAGAAAACAAAAATTAAGCTTAGGAAACAGCTCTGTTGAGTCAGAAAGTGTTATTTTTTCATAGAATCATAGAATCATTAAGGTTGGAAAAGACCTCTAAGATCACCAAGTCCAACCATCAACACCACCATGCCCACTAAACCATGCCCTGAAGTGCCACATCTATAGGTTTTTTGAGGACCTCCAGGGATGGTGACTCCACCACTTCCATGGGCAGCCTGTTCCAATGTTTGACCACTCTTTCAGTAAAGAAATTTTTGCTAAAAAAAAAAAAATTAGAAAACTGTAGATATCTAAAGTGCAATTCCATGTTAATAAAGATTGTTACTATAAAGAAATAAAAAGTAAAACCCAAATTATACTGAATTTACTAAATCATAAATTATAATTTCGCAAAATATCAGTGGATACCATAAAAATACTGTAGACACAATTCTAAATTGTATGTTACACGTTTTCTTGAAATTCAAGCCTTGAAAGAAATTAATGTCCTTTTCTTGTCTGGCTTTCACAACATTACAGTAATTCTATTCACTTGTGCTTCTCATCTTACTTACAGTATTTGGCAATGCTTAGTATGGAAAAGCATACGTGTTCCAAGAGAACTTACAACTTTCCTTATTTTTACCTCTTGTTCATCAACTGTGTTCACCTCGTTAATCCTAAAACATTTCACATGTTGTGCACATATCTATCAGATTTTCAAGAGTGTCACATAAACTGTCATCCTCATGCCCCAAATCTGCTTGATAGTTCTCATCATAGTTTCTGAAACTAAACCCAAATGAGACAGGTCCCAGCTCCCCTACTGTGCACACTGTGTAAGCCTGAGCCAGGAGGACAAAGTTCTAAAAGCTTGCTGACACTTTCCTCTGCCCTACATCCAGCTTACAGGATTTAATGCCTCGTATAGCAACATGGCAATGTTTAAGGACAGATTGAGGAAAAGTAATATCTAAGGTTTCAGAGTAGCATCTAGATGACAAGTTCTGGTCATTCACATCATAATCTGTTCAGGCCAGCAGGGGGAACAGTTACAACTCTTGCTTCTGTGGTAGCGAGAGCTATAATAAGGCCAAGATTCCAGAAAAATTAACAACCTCTATAAGGCAAACTCATCATTCCTTTGAATATAATTTGGGCAGTGACCAAGGACCATCTTGTGACACTGAAATAGCATTTCCTTCCTGTGTAGTTTACTAGAGCTGAAACTACCTCAACCATGAGTGTGCTTGTCTGCCAAGTATTCTTCTTCTATGAAATGAGGGGTAGTTGGTGGCTTTTTATACAGTATCATCATTATTAGGTTTAGAAAACTTGTGATAATATTTTTTTGAGGAAAAAAGTCCACTGTTCATTTTACTCCATTATTCAATCTGTCATTGTAAGACTACTACTAAGCAAAGTACCTTCTTTTTTTCCATTTTGCATTCATGCCTTTCAAACTTATCTTAATCATCTCCTTATCAATTTAAATACTCCTCTTGTTTGTCTACTTTAACATCTACAATGTCATTTTCTATAACTACTATTTTTTATCTCAGGGATGTAGCTATCCAGCTTTTTTTTCTATTATATCATTTAATTTAAAACTGAAGATTATATCAGTTTTTCACATCTAACTCTTCAATCTGTCATCTTGTGTAAAGATCTCAAATTTTTTTTTAAATTATGCTTATATGATTATGAAACCCACATTTTATAGATGTAATCTGGCCCTTCTGTCGAGGTTCCCTTTTCTTACTCTACTCATTTTGGTTTCCTCTCAGACTTTCCATTTCATTGGTACCAATCAGACATTTTGCTAGAAAACTAAAATTTTTCTAAATGTCAGTGTTATTGGAAATGGATGACAATAATCAGCTGATTTACCCTGCTTTACATCTGAAGATTGGACATCTACGTGTGAGCTGAGTAGTTAACCTGACCTGTTTCAGGTGCCGATCCTAGGAGCAGATGGGTCACCATCACCTGGTGCATCTTTCTGCACACTGTCTGATAGGGATTTTGGGTCAACAGCTGATATTTAGGCATCTAACTTCAGGTCAAAAATTAGGATGGACCATAGAGATCTGGGCACTGAATGTTATGCTAATGAGTCAGTTATTAAAGAGGTAAAGTTCAGTTATTTTAAAGTCTAGAGTCTAGACTCACCATAGTGAAGAAAGAGATAGGAATTGCTGGAGGAATTCCCATCTTTGTTTCCTCTGATTTTACGATTTGTTGCTACTTGCTTTAAAGACAGCACTGCTGGCGCAGTTAGTCTAGAGCCCACTCTTTGAGATGACTCAATTTATTTGTTTTCAAGTTATTTAAAAAATTTACATGAAAAAGACATACGTAGGTGGAGGTCCCTAATAAATTATTCCGTCTTCCGGTACTCCCTGCACACTCTTCTCAAACCTCATAATATACTGTATAAGGAAAGTATCAGAATATAGCTCTTACGAGAAAGTTTGGGAAAAAAAGGTTTTCGCTTGCAAGATTTTTTTGATTATTATTTATTACACATTTTTATAATTTGGGTGAGGATTTTTTATCTTAAAATATTATAAAAAGACTTTTGTCGCCTTGTTGCATCAGAATCAGCACAAAGTAATATCTGTATATCTATCACTGAACTACACTTATTTATAGACGTTCTCTGGATTTTCCTGTTACGTACTTTTTAGTAACAATATATTAACTATAAAGAGGTTATTATATTCCTACCAGTGTGAGCCCAAATATGTGGAACTTCCAAAACACTTCATTTTAAATTGTATACCTGTTTGTTTTAATCAATTTTGAAATTGTTTTTCTTGCAATATAAAATGTGAATTTCCATTTTTCTTTAGATAACTTTTTTCTTCAATCTCTGTGAGTTGCATGTCATATGAAAGATTACTTGTAGTATTCTCATGGTGAATCTGAAGTCAAATCATTAGTAATTTTGTGTTTTGTGCTTTGAATGGGAAGCCATCTATAATTTCTCAAATCTTTGGATGTCATAGTGAGACTACCTGAGTTTCTCTGGTAGTCTCTTTGTTGAATAATTAACTACTCTAGCCAAATAGAGACAGGGTTGGTTGTTAAGCTTTTTCTATTTGCATCTCTATAAACTATATTACCACTAACTCCTTAATGTTTTGGCAGATACCTAAAGCATTATGTACTTCTCGGAAATCTGTTAGCACTTGCATTCTGTAACATATTATGCCTCCCCTTGGGTGTCAGACTGACAAGGTTCTTTGATATTATATAGAGAACTACAAAATGAAAAGGTTGAAAAATCTGACTTACCTGTGTACCTGTTATAATGAATTCTGATCAATTAATTCCTGTTAGATTCCTTTTATGTAGCCAGTGAGATCTGAAGTGACGCAACTAAAACTATTCTGTTTCATTCTGCCCTGGTTTTTTTTCAATTAAATTATACTAAGAATTATAATTCATACCAGTCCTCAGGCAGTTGCGTTAGTTTAATATTAGTTCCAAAATCTCAGTGCTCACAAGGTAGTTTTCTATTAAGATTTAAATAAATGATGCAACAAGGAACGACTATCTTCCCAATTACATCAAAATTGCAAGTAACATAGCAGGGCCATAAAAGTGTTTAAGCATATGGATTTTGATAAAAAAAGCAACACCATTTCCAGAGCAGCAGCCAAAAACCCCATCATTGCATCAGTGCAATTATTATCTTAGCTGATGAGAGTTTTTTTCTTGGGACATCTGTGGAGCAGATGAAGCTGTGCTTGCTGTAAATATATATTTTAAGGGACAGTAATTTTCCAGCTGATTCTCTGAGGTATGGAAGTCCCCTATCTTAAATAAAAGTTAAAAAAATGTTTTGTCATAAGACTACTGTTTACTCAGTTGAAAAGAAAGGTTTATTCTTGCAAACCATTGATGGAATATGAAAGCATCCTACTGTACCCAAGTAGTTCGGGGAATTGTGAGGGTAAAATTTTTGTCCTTTACTTTCTTACAGTACTGCAACTCTTAATATAACAAGGTGATTAAAAGGTTAGGATGTAATTGTTTGAGTATTTACATACACGTGTGATACATGTATATTATTATATAATACATTATATGTATCGTATGCATTATAAACAACATATTATAATATAAAATATAAAATAATACGTATTTTCCAGAGAAATCTCAGGAAGAGATACATACTGGTTTCTCTGGCACTGTAAAAATAAACACATATACGTTCATACTTAAATATACAATATGTTTTCGTTTGCAATCAAAGGCCATATCCTTCTTGTCAAGATTATATTGTTCTACTCAAACTATAGCATGTATATCTAAGAAGTCTCTTTCACTTCAGTTTTACGACACATCTGGCAAGCCAACAACAGATTTCATGAGGGAGTTGTTGCAGGCTTCCAGTCAGAGCTGGTTGGGGTTGCCTTCAGCAGTCATGCAGCTACTCCATCATTTGTTGATGTTGACCCTTATGCTGGTCTTAAATGCACGCAAAAAAAAAAAAAGGTTAGAAAAGAGGAGACAAAAACATAGCTACTTTTTTTTTAGTCCAGTTCAAGACTACTCAAATATATTTCAAGACTAAGTGGAAGACTTCTCAGAGCTCCTAGTTCAGACTTGTCTCCTGCAGTTAGATGTCTATGTCTACTCTTGTTCTCTTGGCACTGCGGCAGAAGGAAATGCACTTTTTATATAGTAATTAAAACACTGGCTTAAGGTATGAAGACATCTGTGAGAACTCACACGCATTCCTCATTTTCAGCAGAAAAAAAAAAAGACAAAAAAGACAACACAAAACAAAAACCCCACCCTGGAATGAGTACATTGCAGTCTTTGTAGTGGATGAATTTGACATTCTCAACATATCCCATCAATGTTTTAACATTTGTGTAAATAATTAAAATGTCAATACTAAAAGGCAAACACCAAAAGAATTAGACTGTGGCCTAGTAGTGAGAACACTTGTATTGAAAGAAGGAGTCCTGGATCCCATTTCCTTCTCAAAGACCTTTTATTGAACGTACTAACATATATAAAATGTATAATAGCTCTAAGCAACATGGTATACCAAGCTCAGCTCATCTTCTCTGAAGAAGTGAGAAAATTCCTAATCTAGAGAACCATGGTGAGGCTTGTGTTTGCTTTCTTTCTCTACTTATTCTTTCACCCACAAGAGTAATTTTTGCCAAGAGAAACAGGTTTCAACAAGAGATGCAGAGTGTCCCTCTACTCAGTATAGCCTACATGTGTAGAGTGAGGGGGATAAAGCATTCCTTCACGGAAAGGAGCAGGATCATTTTAAACGCCATTGAGCAGACAACAGGACAGCAGCCAAATACTTAAAATGTTCTTACTGCTTCCGCATTGTATTACACTACAGTTTTACTGTATACATATCTTGATAACATGTTCGCTACTTTCTCCTCCCTTTCTCTGTTATTTAGAAGAAATTTGGAGGTGTGTCAGCATTTTGGTGAGAAAATACAGCTGGAAATGTGACTGATTTCCAGACTCTTTTTGTGTTTAGGAATATCTGCTAAGTTCTCAGGCCTGTGAAGTCTGACGCAAATGTGCATATTCCCAGGGACAGAAAGCAAGCAACTTTAAAAAAGATGTAATTAAGTTCAGAAGCCTTGCAAAAGAGACAGCAGCTGGTCATATTTGGAGGAGCAGAATTTCAGGTTTGTCTGAATTTTGTCTAAATCCCGCTCATTTTTTATCTGGGACACTGTTCTCTCCCTGTGTAAAGGCAATGGCTTTATAGCCCTTTACAATGTTGTAAAGATGAACAGATTAAAGACAGAAAGGATCACAGGCAATTTGACAAAATGAACAACCTATGGCAGATAGGCATCCTTTTGGTTCTTGAACAGCCCAAAAGTAACAGGAGAGGGTGCTGATTTGCACGGATCCACCTACATTAAGTCCAGGAGTATACTGTGCACAGTACCGTGACCCTTGTGTTTATCCTGGACAAAGCTGTAGCACCTGCTGCCTACCCTCGATGTCCACTGCAAATCTGACCACGGGATGAGGGAGCAGATGGTCAGTGTGTGCAGAGTATGTTCTGGATAGCTGTGAGCCACCGAACAGGAGCTGTGCTTGTGTACTGGCTGTTTGTCTGGGTTTTCTGGGCAGCAGGCAGACAGCTGGAGTTCCTGTCTCAACAGAGGCAGGAGGAATCCCCAAATCCTAGATAAATGATCCCATTCCCACATCATCTGTGAAGGCAAAAAATCAAACTGGACCAGAAAGACAGAAGCCAATGGTAAGAGGAAGACTGAAGTCTCTACAGTTCCCTGGTAAACCCATGTATTTAAAACAATGTCACTGATTTGTCTGTTGGGCAAATCAAATCCTTTTAAAGATTAAAGACTAAATTTCACTATATGAGGAACTAAAGCTGTGTTAAGTCCTGCACAGTTCTACTGGATGATAGAACAAAGCAAAAAAAAGAAGGAATAATGCTATGTGTAAAAATGAGGGTTCAGGAATGCTGTGGAATCGGTGAGAGAAAACAGACTTGCAGAAGTCAGTTTAAGTCAGTCACTGAGCATCACTGATATTTTTGTAACTTTGTGGAAAGATGAATTTGGTCTTTGTGAGAAGAAGTGAGGCTTTGAACACACACACACCCCCCCCGAAAGTTAAACATTTCCTGGAATAAAATTCGCGGTTTACTTGGCTGTGTTTATGCACCTTTTCTAATGGCATACCAGCGGATATTGAATGAGTTGACTGGAAATGATGTTTTCACAAAGGCAAATGTTAATAGAACTGAATTTTAATGCATTGCAGCATTTACATAGGAAATCTGGGTCCAAGAAAAATGATTTATGCAGTTATAAAGCAGAAGCAACTACCTACATATTCAAGCAAAACCAAAGAACACAGTTTTATTTCAGATGATCCAACACTCACAGAGCCTGTGATATAATCCAAAGACAAATTACTATTGCTTGAGTTTGCTGGGAGCATAAATGTCAACATAGAATGTATGTAGTAAACGTTGTAAGCTATCTATGCACAGACTATTGACATAAAAGCTTAAGTCTTTGATTAAGCTCCTACGTAGTGTTTGTTTAGATCCAAATGCAGCACAGATGCAATAACCATTTCCTTCCTCCCAGGAAGAAACGTAGCACCAATTGCAGGTTTAACGCAGCAGCAAAGGCTTTAGGATCTCAAAACATAACAACCCTGAAAAAAATTAATGGAATCCTTTTGCCAAGAAATGAAAGGAATAAAAAATGAATATATGAAAGAAAATAACGCAGTTTAAGAAACTATCAGCTGCAAAAAGAATGGGCCAATTTATTGTTGAGACTCCAAAAAAGTTTTAGGCTTGAAACGAATGTCTTTAGTATCTATTGAAACCAGCAGGCTAGAACAGAGTAGTGTTTGTCTACAAAATTTTCTAAGGCATTTGGTTTGGTTGTTTTCCAGTAGAGTCACTGTGCTGGTTTTGGCTGGGGTAGAGTTAATTTTCTTCTTAGTAGCTAGTATGAGGCTCTGTTTGGGATTCTGTGTCTCTGCCATCCTGGGACCAGGTGCCTTTTGCTCCACAGGTTTTCTCAAAGGTGAGATTTCTCTGGAATGAGTCAAACCATCAGATCTCTCCCAGAGTCCTACTTCTGCTGTGAAAACTACAAAGCAGCCTAAATGCAACGGACAGGCCAGGATGCAGTCAGAGGAACATGCATGCAAATACAGTACTAGATGGGGGAAGCAACTTCTATAAATATTGATCAGTGTTGGTTCTTGCCCTCCCTCTGTCCATGTTTTCAAAATCTTGGATTAAGATTTAGATTCCTGTCTTTTTCACAAACCGCAACTCATCACCTCTTTAGTTCCACTAATGAAACTCTTCCTAGTGCCACATTGTAAAGTGAATTACTGAAATAATCAAGGTATTTCAAAGCCCTAACTGGGTATCAGGGCAGGGTATTGAAACATTGGCCTGGCACAAAATGGTTGAAAGCTTCCTAGGCCTGACAGACATTGTATTAGGTTTCATTTCTATACAGTTTGGGTGCAATGTTAAATTCCTTAGCATAGCATAAAGCTCTGTAACTTGTGGATTAGGAAGAACATGGTAGGTGTGAAAATAAATACTAGATTCTAGCATGTTTAAACCTGAAACAGTATTCGAAGAGTGTTCAAGGGTATTGCTGTAGTCTGAAGAGAATCAAATAGGTTTAAGCAAACAGGTTAACTACCTGTAACATTGCTGTAATTAGATAGATATTAAAGTGTTAATAGCAAGTAATTATAAAGACATTAGACATGTACACAGCTTCATGTATATACATACATATAAAAACATGTATGTTTCTTTTCTTTTTTACTATTGCTACATAACCTGAGTTTCAAGGCCTTCTGAGAAATTTGGAAATACTAAAGTAAGAATGTAAAGTAAGAAAGTAGCAAAAAGTGTATTAAGACTGTATTGAACCATATTTGGAAAAACATTAGTCCATGTCTTGCAACATGTCCTAAAAGACTCATAATTTCAGTTGTCTGCAGATAAACAAGCTAGTAGAAAAAAATATGATCCAGAAATGAACAGGTTATCAGAGGAAATATATGTTAACAGAATGGATGTGTTATCAAATTAAAGAAAACGGGTGTCTTCTGTAGAAAAAACAATTAACAGTTAACATCATATGGCGGGGGGTCTCTCATTTTGGCTATGTAGAGTAGCCACGAAGTTGACTGTAACTTAACAACATAGATGGAGCTGCCTCAGGGTTTGGTATATAAGACTGTAGGTAACCCTGCTGAGCTGTGCAGTTTGCCCTTTTCTTCAGAATAAGGTTGGCAGATTATTTTATAGGTGGGCAGAAATGATTGCTCATAAACTTTGTACTGCGCTGCTATCTGTGAAAGCACTGCTGTATTATCATTAAAGGGACATTTACCACTACTGCTTGTGCCTAGTCTTGTACTCCACTCTTAAAACCTGGTTGTAATTTGTATGCAATGATACACAATCTACAGCTATGAGATCTATCATATAATCTATCTACTGACCCCAGCCTACAACAGACATCTTCTTTCTCTTCTTCTTGGCAAATGCCACACTTGGACTGTGGTGTGAAAGCATGCATTTCAATAACCCATTTTTTTCATTTTCCAATACTTAAAGCTTTCTTTTCATTCTTTCATTCTCACTGAATGACATAAAATCTCTAGACTGATTAAATTACATAACTAGATGCTTAACTAAAATACATATATATGTAAAAATAAAAATATTCAGTGCTTAAAAAAATCTTCCATTTTACAGATAATCTGGTGCACAGGCAACAAAACTTTATAGTCTGCCTGGGCAGAAGCTGAAGATAGTCAGGGAATTGTACTAGTATTACCAAGCTGAATTATTAAATAATGGTGCAAAATTAGAAATAAATAATCCAACATGGAAGCTTTTTAGGAACACTTTTAAAATTGTATATCAAATGAAGGTATTTTAATGAGAAACTGTAATAATAAATGAGATCTCCACAGGAATCACAAATGCATCGTTTATTATCGGTGCTATAAAGAATACTAATCAAATTCCTGATGATAAGACACTTAAAGTTCTACCCACTTTTAACAGATTAATTCTAAACATATAGTTTTAACTGAAGTGGAAACAGATAATTTCATTTAAGACTATGTATTAAAAATACAGTAAATTATCCATTAAAACAGTTGTTTTATTGGATAATATGTTCTTTATTTCAGAAACTTTCAAAGTACAGCTAATTTAGGGACCTCACCAAAGACATTATTTAAAGGAATGCTTCCTCTGAAGTAGAAGTCACAGTGAAGAAATGTTTCTGGCCATCTAGATCTTACATACTTTTTTTCTTTCACTTTTGTTTTCCCTCTGAAAAGCTAAAAACTATGGTTTCAGCTTCTCCAGGTGACAGAATATAGAAAAAACCTCACAGATTTACAATAAGGTTTTCTGTATTTCTACTATCACTTCACTATTACTGTCATATGAACACTGTATCTGTTATTGTAAAAACGTGTATAAATCCATTGCATTTCAAAATTCTTTCACTAAGAAGTCTTAAAAGTTTGCAACCAAAAGGTATTAAACCAATTACGCCTGGAAGTTGTAATACTGACATAAAAGTATAGGCTTGTATGCAAAAATACTTATTCTCGTAAATAAGTTTATGTCTCTAAAATGGATTCTCTAGCTAAAAATTTATTCTTACTTTATTAGTGTGTTGATAAATGTGAGCATTTTTCTTGAGTTTTTACCACAGCAATTTCTGCTTCTCAGTTAGAGAATAGTGAGGTAGTAGCAAGTCTCAAAAGTTGAGTTAATTGAACTCATGTTCGTTCTCATCTGTAGACATTGCATCAGACTTGTGTAATCTTTTATGCTGGTATTTTTATTTATGCTGAGAAGAGTTTCATACTGGCTGTTACCTGTTGAAATGAATAGGACTACAAAGGAATGGATGATTACTCAAGGCATAAGGCCTAAGGATCTAGCCTGTCATTGCTGTTGTTTTGTTAGAACATACTGTCAATGCATAGTACATTTGCGTGAAATCCCTACCTATTTTATCTGAATTATTTGTGACATTTAACATCAAGAAATGGTTCATCATTGAATATTCAACACTGAACGTGTTTTATGAATTCAGTGTTACTAAAAGTCATAGAAGGCTAAGAAAGGTTGCAATATTTATACCTTGAATATTGTAGTAACTTGTTTGTGGCCTCAAGAGTTTGTTTGTGTCCTTATCCAAATTATCAGGCATCTGTGAACCCAGAACGATACATAAGAAAGGCTGTACCTCTAAGCAGATTTGTTGACTATAATTTTCTTCCTAGTAGCTGGTACAGCGCTGTGTTTTGGGTTTAGGATGAGAAGAATGTTGATAACACCCTGATGTTTTCAGTTGTTGCTCAGTCATATTTAGACCAAGTCAAGGACTTCTCAGCTTCTCATGCCCAGCTAGCAAGAAGGCTGGAGAGGCACAGGGAAGCTGGGAGGGGACACAGCCGGGACAGCTGACCCAAACTGGCCAAAGGGGTATCCCATACCATATGATGTCATACGATGTCTTTCCTAGCGTATAAACTGGGGGGAAGGCTGGCCAGGGGCCACTGCTTGGGAACTGACTGGGTGAGCAATTGCATTTTGCATCACTTGTTTGTATATTCTAATTCTTTTATTATTATTAATGTCATATTATTATCATTATCATTATCATTATAATTATTTTCTTTCTTTTTCTGTTCTGTTAAACTGTTCTTACCTCAACCCACAAGTTCTACTTTTTTTCCATTTCTCTCCATTATCCCACCGGGTGGAGAGTGTGAGTGAGCGGCTGTGTGGGGCTTAGTTGCCAACCAGGGTTAAACTACGACACTAAGTAGAAGTGAGCATCATAATAAATCAATGTGGAAGTCTTGCCTACAGGTATTTTGTCTTTCCTAGAAGAACGGAAGCTTCTGCTTGAAATCGGAAGCTTGAAGATGGAAGGTTTGCTTAAGTATATTCACAAGCCAGAAAATCATTGCATTTCCTGCAAAATTTCCTTCTTCAGGCTGGTGTGGAGTCTGAAGCAGCTTTCTTCAGCAAACTTCCTATGCTTTCTCAGTCATTTAGGTCATTTCTCAGCGATTAAATCCAAGGAAGCTACCACCTAGCTCGGTAACAGAAAGGAGCAGTCTCTGTTCCTCTTCTCTGAACTACTCTCAGAGCATTGCCTTATCCCAAGCATTGTGGATTATGTGTCACATACCTTATGGCTCTTAGTTACACCAAAATTTTGATATGGGACAAAGAGTCAATAAAACTAGACACTTCTGAAACAAACAAACAAAAACCTACATGATCTATTACAGAAACAAAGTTAACTGACATTAAAACCAGAAAAAAATCCAGATCTGTAGTTCTCCCACATCTTAAATTCATGAAGGATGTTCTGTCACTGATAAAGTAAAAGCTTAAATGTATGGCACTAATGATGCTTGAAACCTCATCACTTGAAACCTCACTCACACAATTTAACTATTTAAAATACTATTACACAGTTTTAATGCTGAAAGAAGATAATTGCTTGACTAACATAAAGAATCCTGTGCAATGAAATGACTTTGCAGTCCTTTGATCTTGGTGGATGTGCCAGACTATCCTGCTTCTTGTCACCTTTATTGTTCATCAGATGCAGTGGGAAAATACTTCTAAATTTCTGAAATAGTATTGATAGAAATTATTTTATGATAGTCAGAAGTCTTTAAAGGCATTCTGGAAGCTTAAAAAAGTTCAGATAAATTCACAATTCATTGCCATTCCTATTCAAATTTGGGGGGATTATAAATGACATTATCCAAATAGGGGCTAAATCTTTTCTTTCACATGACTTCTACCATCTAAATAGCGATTCTGATGATATTAAAAGCGCATTAAGAATTTGGCTACCTGTTTTAAAGCAAAAATCTGGGAAAATGCAAAGAGGCGCTATCAACATAGTCACCTAGTCAATGCAAACCTTCATTTTCACTACAGCAGTTTATTACTTCCTTTATAAGTAATAGTAATTCCTTTCAAAAATAACACAGAAACAATTTTCATGTCAAGAGTAATCACAACATGCCGTCCAAGGAACATCTGAAACCACTGTGGACTCTGGGTAAATCAAAGCCAAAAAGAATGACGTATGAGAATGCCAGGCTACCACCGTGAGTGCACACATCTTGGTACATACAGAGCCTGGTACATCTGTACAGCTTCTGACGTTGCAGAACATTGCTTGTTTGGGGATAGCCTCAAGGTAGTAAGTTAATACTTGATAAATTGTTTAGTCTGATTCAAACGTGGAAGAAAATTTAATGGTTATATACTGACCTATAAACAAACTGACATGCAGCTCTCAGCAGTATATCCAAGATTTAAGTGCCCCTGTGTTGTGTCAAATAAAATAGACATGAATATTTTCTAAAGATTGTTTTGATAGTCTGTAGTAATACTTTACTGAACACAGTCTCAGGCCTTCTACATTTTGCTGATCACTTTTCTGTCTTTAATAATTAATATTAGCACAGTCTATGGCGAGAGAGGATCAACTTCTACTTAGAAAAGAAGGTAAGTAGTTAATAATTCTAATGATACTTCCTTTTGAAGACTATTAGCTATAGAAAAAGTAATTCTTACTTTTCCCTTTTCCTCGTCCTCTTTGCCCTTCCATTTTCCTTCAGTTGCTTTGCCGTGGTAGGCTTTGTTTTGCCTGACTCCTCATTTGCTGTCCTTAGGACGTACTCATAGGGAGAAGACATCTCCATAATTTCTATGCAATATCTTCTGAAGCAGGAATGCTATTAAATATTTGGCCAGCAGTCTTGCTTCATTTTCTTCTCTGAGCATTTCGTATATGTATATTCAATTTTATTCTTCAGTTCCGTTTCATCAGTCTCACTGTTCCTTTTTTCTCTTTTTATGCCCCATTCTTAAGTGTTTTCCGTCACGACTCGGGGGATTGTGAGCTTTCTTTTCCCCGTTGATTAACTGGCTCCACAACGCAGACTCAATACCTTGAAATGCATTTCTTTCTTTTCAGTCTAGACCTTTGTGCACTTTACAAATAAATTTTGGCCTGTGCTTGGAAGCTTTGTAACAGAGTCTGAAGGGACCTGTTTGCCTCAGTATGACTCTCTGATGAGCAGCTCACTGACTGATCCTTGAACGCTTGCCCTTTCTCAAGTGAAGGGATTCTTCAGCATTTCATCTGTTTTTGTGATTCAAGCACTGCTGATTTTGCAACCATTGCTTTCTTTTAACAGTATCACAGGCTTGCCCTGATGTTGTTTCTATGGCAACCTGTTGTCCTTTCAATTTGTTTGACCAGGGAGCATTTGTGCAACTGTAACTTAAAAACAGCACGTGACCTTTTAAAACAAAAGCAGCAAGCTCCATCAAAGGCTCTACCCCCTGCCCCTATAATAAATGTAATCTCCAAGCCTCTAGAGTTTTGACTGCTAATAATTTGTTTCATTTATGAAAAGTAGGACATAAAAAAAGAAAGGAAAACATACATAGTGCAATAACTGCCACCATAACAGTATTGGAATAAAACTTGAGAAACCACTGAAAAGTACACATTTATTCTTTTCTGATTTCCTAATCTGTGGGGTTTAACCTTGAACATAAACAATTTCAGAAACAGCGAAGAAAAGCCTATTCTCTAGTATTATATAGTATAATAAAATAATAAAATAATAATTTAAAAAGTAATATAATATAATATAATATAATATAATATAATATAATATAATATAATATAATATAACAGGGCCAGAATGGTCACCTAGAAATTACTGACTCTCAGCATTTTGGGACTGAGAGTGAAAAAGAGTTATGTTTGTGCTGACAAAAAGTTAAAATTGCAGTATTATAAAGGATTTTATGTTTCCTTTGCTTGCTTGTCTGCTTGTAGGATTGGGAAAAGGAATGACATGTTATGAAGGCTTAGGGCCACATTCATGCAAAATGCAATTTTCTATTGAGAGGCTACAATCCTGAGGTTAGTGGAGTAAAAGTGACTCCAGTTACTTCTTCGCCTGTGTTGAAGTCCCATTCTTTACTGTGAGTCTGTTGTATTCTTCTTAACTTAGAGCCTTCATCAGTTATCTGATGAATAAAACCACATTGTCCAGTGACTCGCAAGTCCTCCTAGGCATACTAGCTGCTTGAGCAAAATTTTTATTGATATCTGTTTTATGTTTAATCAAATTTGAAGTTTTCCTCTTCAGGTACACAACCTAGTAGAAGCAAACACACTTAGACTTTGCAAGGTGGTCTGAAATCAACATATTTTCTTAGGATTTAGCTTTTATTTAACAGGAAATAAAGAGATTTAGATGAAAAATAAAACATCTATTCCCTCAGAAAGGGTTATTCATCTCCTTTTGGATACTGGAACATTACTGATCTGTGTAGCAGACAAAGAGACTTGTATAGGACTTACCTGAAACTTCACCTTCAGATTTTGATAAGGAACCTTCAGCTACGAGATAGATTCAAATTGGAAACATATAAAAGCTCTGAGATCTTTTAGTTTAAAAGTTAAAACTCAGCATGTCACACTGACTGTAACTGAGGTTCTGCATGCTAATGAAATTTACCTTAAATTTTGATTGCCAAGTCCTGTTCTATGAGTAAATTTACCATCACAGTGTATTTGACACGAAACAGTTTGGGATAAACAAATGAATAGAAAGTATTTTTTAAAATTAAAATAATTATCTTAATTCTTATTTCTGTGCTGATGTTCTCTGGAGAAAAGCAGATGTAAAATGAATTTTGCTTATGTTCTCACAGTGAAAATATAGAAGCAAAAAACCAAGACGTACTCTGTGGAGGAGCTGTATGTGCTAGGATTCTAAATGTGTGGCTTCAGCATTGCTCCAGCTAACTGCAGTGCTACGAAAGACAGACATACTCCCTGCATCTAGATTCAGCACCTGCAACACGTTTTTGCCTCTGCCACTCTAATCTGCTTCAGGGACCTAATGAAACATGCCACAGCTCCTGCTAAAAATGTAAAACATAAGATGAATCGCTGAAAACTGTAAAAAAACATGTTCAGAATCCATGCATATTGTATGTCATTTGACATCAGCAAAGAAGTAATTTTTTCATGCTAAGGAATATGATAAAGTCAAAACATAAACAGCGCAAAAGAGAGTAGTTATGTTAAGAAAACGTATCATGATAGAAGATACAATTTTATTTTAAGGAACAATGCATACGGAAAAGGGTTATATAATATTGATTGCAAAATTTTTAAAATATTTTTTCTTACAAGGTATGCAATTAGAGAAATTGTAGTTGTTCTTTAATGAGCTGCTTAAAGATCAAGATTGAATCAAAAAACTAAAACCAATTCACAGAAGAACAATAATGCAGAAAATAAGCGGGGGTGATACGTAGATCAAGTATTCAGGAAAAGACAGACATAGGATCAAAATACATACAAACATTACATACGCATATGTGCGTGTATGTGTGTCTATATATACCTGCATATATTTTTTATATGATTAAATAACATTTGAAAGTATAATACTCAAAGCAATTTGTATAAGCCTACCTTCATTTTGTGTGTTACTTGGTGTAATTATAAGATTTAGGCAAAGGATAAAATTATCCTTTAATATTCTGTTACTGTAAAGAGCTGAAGTCTCAGGCTAGGCTAAATTTAAGCTGTCATCAAAGAAACACATCTGTCTTTTCTTTGTTAAGGTGTAAGTGTGCATATCTATACTGTGTAGGATAACAGTATTTTGCTTGCAAGATGAAAGAAATATTTGGGTATTATAAAATACAGACGACAACCCCGCCAAACCCCATAAATTTGGAAATACCAGTTTTAAATACATCATAATTGAATCTTATTTTAAAAAGTGATCTATCCTATTCAGTTAAGCAAAATGTCATTACTAAGTTCAACAGGACTATATGTGCTTTAGGTGTAAGTTTATGTGCAAGCTTTGTGATCAGCTGTTTTCATGAGCAAACTCTTCTACAAACTCTTCTGGTGTGCCTGTGTCACACAAGCGCCCTGTTTAGCAGATCTTGCTTCTTGGTTTCTCGTCACATTTGCTGAACTACTTCAAACTTATTTAGTTGATCTGTATATTTGTTGAAGTGTTGTTCAGAAGATTAGGTGAGTACTCCACTTCAGATCTTTTCTGGGCAGAACAGAAGATTACTTTGACAGTCTTTAAAAACTATTCCCATCTAGCCTTTTTTTTTTTTTGTCTTTTTTAAGGAAAAATGTTATTGGTAACTGATATTCAGCCTACACTTCAGTATAGGCACAAGACCTTATGTGATGCTGATGCTTAGGCAGTCTTTTCCCTATGAGGCATTTTTGCTGTCAACTGCAACTCCAGAATATGCACAAATCCTTTGTGGGATTTGTGATATTTATTTAGACCTTTCACTTAGTTGAACAAATTGTTTCAATGCTAATACTTTCTGAAGTATTTGTAGTCCTCACTTTCTCCTTTCCCTTTCTGCTACTCTTTTCCCATGCTATTATCTCCATCTTTGAATGAGAATACTCTGGACTGCATTAAGTTATTAATAAGAACATTAAACAAGAGGAGTTCCAAAAGAGCTCCCAAAGGTACCCACTGAAAACAACCTTCCAGTTAGAATGGGAGTTTTGGAAACACTCTTTGGGAACATTTTAATGAGGTCTCCACTATCCCTTCCATAATTTTGTGTAGTCTGTGTTTCCCTGTATTTCATACAAGAATACCATATTCAACTGTGTATGTTGCACATTAGTGAATACCTTAGTAAATAGAGTAAGTAAATTAGCTTATTTGAATGTAATTTTTTCTTGGCATGTCTGTATTCTATTATTATTTAACATTTGGTTAAAAAATAATCTGCTGAGGAATCTGTTTTCAATAATTTCCCATGTATGGAAATTCAAATGTCTGCTGTACATTTCCGTTGGTCCTGCTTCACCTTCATTTAAAGTTGCACAGTATTTTCATGCCAATAATCCCACCTGACTTCTGTGGTTCCTTACACTTAATCAAATGGCTCTAATTTGCTTTAGACAGATCTCTCACTACACAAGAATGAACTTGATTAGGCTTACTGAACTGAAGACATCTACCTAGTAATTTTTTTAAACGGATTCTTTTTCTCATTCTAGGTTAAGCACATGTAAAAACGTCAACAACATTAATTTTGTTACTTAGAAAATCATGAGCTTTTGTGTTTTGTGGTGGTTTTTTTTTACAATGAATACTGATATTAAATAACATTGAAAACTTCATGTTGGCCATTTTTAGCTTTTAGTACCTGTTAAATAGACCAGTTATGTCTTCCACTCATAAAATTGCACTTCGGGAATATTTTCCTTTTACTGCCTCACACTCCACTTATTGTAACCCTTTGAGTCTTGTCCTTTCTTACTTTACATCTATGTGTTACAGAAATTTTTATATAGTAACCTCTAATGATTTGACCTCATTTTCATGTTTTATATATCTCTAGGTCAAGTTTCAGGTCAATTAAGAGTTCATGAGACAGCTATTGTCCACTTCCTGCACTTCTCTGCTTTCTTTTCAGGTTCACTAATCTACACTTGTGCCCTTAATAACAATTATTATTATAAAAGACATTATTTACCGGAATAGCCTTGTCTTTAGATTTTTATTCCCATAGGGTTTTATATACATTCTTTGTTTATTTGTTTCTACTGATAAATGTACTCTTCAAATCTGCTGCTACTATATGTCGGTGATGCTTCTTTCCTTTCCTGAGAATGAAGAACTCTTATTCTATGATTACAGTCACACACCTTGCCTTTGACACAGTGGAGTTCTTCCCTCTTGCCGGGATCAAATGTAGAAGAGTCTGTTGCTCTTTACCATCTGTATTAAAAAAGTTTCTGTCAATTCATTCCAAGAAATTATTAGATAATCTATAATTTATATTGTTTTTACAAACATATCTATGTAGATCAGGAACCTTGTTACTCCAATGTTACTCTGCTTGTCTGAATTTTTCTTGTGGGAACAAGTTCTTCCTCATTTCTTTTTAAAAGAACAACAAAATAATTCCCTTTTAGTCTCCAGATTCCCTGTTCATGTAAATTGGCATCTGACTGCATTCAAGCTACTGAGCTAATTCATACCACCCAAAGAGATCAGCCAGTTATCTTGACTTGTTCAGTATGCCTAACAATGACGTATTTTATTTGTGATATGTGCATTATAAATATTAAATAAAAAGTGCAAAGAAAATACCCATTAGCTTTCTCAATATTAGTCCAATGTTGATCATAGGTTTCCTGAAAAGTTTGTTTTGTCTGCATGACTCTGAACAGCACAAGTGGTTCAAATATATGAGTTTAAAGCAGGAGTAATTGTAAAGTAAGTAATGAACGTATGGTAATAGGAGGTTTATGCAGAACCAGGTTAATTTTTTACATTACTGAGTACTGTTTGAGAAATGTATTGCTCCGTGGGTGTTGCTTGGTCCTTCTCAATAGTTGCATGCGTAATTTCAGCTAGAATAGCCACAAATTAGTTTTTCTTTTGAGGATGGTCCTTATCATAAAAAGTAACTCCAGAACTGAAGGGATCAAGACCTGAAAAGTTGCTAGTATTGTCTAATTTTTCACTAAAGACTCAAGGTATTTGGCTAGAATGAAGTGATCTAGCATCAGCTGTAGCAGAATTCTCCTTGTAATTTGCATGAGATTGTACAAAATATATTCAGGCATTGGTTCATAAACTTTTTTTTTTTTTGCTTAGGAAAAATGCACAATATTGAAACACATATGTGATTGCAAGGGTTACATGTTATAACTTAATAAACAGAATTATTGGAATAGATTTAATTCAGAGAAAATACCTCTTCGTTTATCAGACAAAATCTCCCATGCTGCTGCTACTGTGCTCTATAACAAACGGAACAGAAGAAGATTTACTTCAGTCTTAATACCTCTGCAGCTTTGACAGACAGTGAAACACCAAATGAGCAGACCATCTGAGGTGCTGGATTGTGTTAAGAAACAACTTCATCTTTAAACATTTATTTAAACTTGATTGGTGAACTTTTACCAATCACAAATAGCAACAACATTTTGGAAAGAACTAATTTTAAATAAATTGTGACATTTTGCAGGGGAATGAGAAGGAGTTTTAATCAAAAGTTACAACCACACTTTCTTGTATCTTAATACTTAGTGGTTTGTATTGTTTTTTTTTAAACAGAAATACATCTTCATATATCTTCAATTGGAAATTACATTAAATGCAGTATATCCATTTCATCGCATCTAACAGTGATGGTATTATTCTATCAGCACAATAGGAAAGTGATCTGTCTGAACTAAGGAACACAAACTCAGGGAAAAATTATGCAAAACAAGCTGACTGAAATGAGGTGTTGGTTTACAGAGCTCCTCCTCTATGGCTACAATATTGTATGTGCCATTTAAAGAAATTGTGCTTGCAGCCACAACAAAACAGTCCAATAAACTGGTTGTTACATTAAGTAATGTGAACACTCTGGTTGCTGTTTTCAGAGAAAAAAATAAATAAATTGCATGATGAAGTGTAACATTTAGTGATGTTAGTACAGTGAGAGACTAGACAGGAGGAAATAATCACTGTTTCAACCTGGGTGAGAAAAAATAATGCAGATCTGTCAAAAAATGATTTAGCCTCCTTTTCATTAAAAAAACCCAACTATTTTCAGCAGAAATTGTTGATGTAGGCAATTCAAGTAATTATTTTGATTTACACAGCAATTTACGCATGTTAGTTAACACATGTTACCTAACATATGTTTATTTGTAATAGCAGAGACTAGGGCTCTGGAAGAAGCTTTCCAGTTGTTTATTATTCCCCAGCTGTTGAAACGAACACATTATGTAGTCTTTGTTGTAACTCACAGAACCCTTCTTAAAAGTAGTTAGGGTTTTTTTGTGTGTGTCTCATAATCATCCTTCTGAAAGATTGTCCCAGAACCTAATAGATACATAGGCTATGGATAGACTACTATCAGTTTTTATATATGTTCCAGTGATAATTTTTTAGCATAGATAAGCAAGGGAAAGGAAATCAAAGGGATTTTGCCCTCCCTTGTGTTTATCTTGCTGTTACATTTATGGACAGAAATCCATTTTGCTAGATTAAACTGACTGAGGCATTTTGGTCCTTTAATGTGACGGAGTCCACATTCCATCCATTTTTATTACCCTGAACATGCAATGTAATTTGGATCCCTTGGCCTTGTTCTGCTTTGCCTTGCTTTACTCTGCTTTTCCTTCCCTGTGGGCATATTCTCTGTTTCAAAGGTGTTTCCCAGATATTCATTACTGTTTCAAGATCATTACTATCTTATTCAACAAGATTAGTCACCATATTTACCCCTGAAGGCCTGCCCATCAGTCATCTCCTTTCAACATGACACTGACCTTCAATGTCATTCATTTTCATCTCCTCAGAGAAAAGTCTTTCTTCGACTTTATTTCCTACACATTTCTAGTTTAAATAATATTTTCCTATGAATGATAGTTGTACTGGGTCTGGCTGGGCTTTGGCTGGGATGGAGTTAATTTTTTTTCATAGCAGCCCTAGGATGCTGTGATTTGGATTGGTGACTGTTGATAATACACCAATGTTTCATCTAATGCTGAGCAGTGCTTGCACAGGGTCATGGCTTTCCCTGGTTCTCTCTCTGCTCCCCCCACAGTGAGTAGGCAAGAAGTTGGGAGGCAAAACAGCCAAGACAGCTGACCCGAGACAGCTGACCTGAACTGGCCAAAGGGGTATTGCCATATAATGCCATGCTCAGCAGTAACAACTGGGGGAGGCAGGGCTGTCTTCCAAGGTAGCCATTGCTCAGACTGGCTGGGCATCGATCTTCTTGTGGGATGTGTTGAGTGATTGCCTTTGCACCACTTTTTTTCCCCTCTTTCCTTCACTTATTAAACTGTCTTATCTCAAATCATGAGGATTTTTTCACTTTTGCTCTTCCTATTCTCTCCCCCTTCCCACTGAGGGAGGAGGGAGAGTGAACAAGTGACTGTGCAGGTGCTTAGCTGCTGGCTGGAGTCAACCCACAATAGTTCATATAAGTTCTAAAATTTTCCGTATTTCTTCTTTGTAGAAAAGTAGCTATCTAATAAAATTATTTGAGTTGTCCTGTCCTGATAGACCTTTGATAAGGAAAGATTACATTTTATTTAACTTTCCTTTTATCTCCAAACATTTGTTCTCTCTTATTTGAGACAAAGTGGTCAGTTTTGTGTTTTCATGAATAGTTCTTCCCTCACCCTTCTTCCTCTACAGCCTTAACACTTAGTCCACCCCTAACATATATTTTAAATATTTTAAAAAATATTTGTCAGTGTACCTGGAATTTAAATATAGCTTCCTTTAGAACATGCACACATAAAAGCAAATTTTAATGGCTTTCATTCACAAATGTAAGAGGAATGAAATCTTCTACCATGAGAAGCTGGTCAAAAGACTGACACCAGATGTCTGGCTTGTTTCATTAGGACATCAACAGCATGAAAGCACTCCTTGTATCTGCCACAACTGCTTACTGCAGTACTTTGGTACAAAATGGTCAGTTTTCAAATGCTGTTACTGGAAAATATATAAATTACAAAGTACAGCGTCTGTACCTTTTTCTGCCAGTTACGTCCTCTATAACCCTGAATACATTAAGACAGTTGAAGGCAATACATGTTTACCAATGGGATCATAATGTGCAGATTCAGTATTAATTTTGTGTCCATATGTAGACAAAATCAATCATTACTAAAAAGACAAAGTTACTATTTGCAGACTGTGGAATTGATCTGAAATTTATCCAGACTGGGGAGGGAATATATATTGATTTTAATTAAGCTACACTCACTCACATATCCCCATTAACCTCTCAGAACAAATGGAAGGTTGTCTCTCACACCAATATATGCTTCATATATATTTACTAAATATACAGAAAAGATGCATCATAGTGTAAGTGGCGGTGCTCCTGATAGTTATTTCCTTAATACATAAAATACTGGTTCCATTTTTTAAAGAAGTATTGCAATATTCATTGCTGATCACAGGTCCTTGAAAACTGGTTAGAAAGTAATTCCCAGGCCAGAGAAATTGTTTTCCTTTGTTCCAAAAAAATCCATAAAATTACTTCATGAACTCTTAAAAAAACCCCACACTTACATTTTTTTTTGTCCTCAAGCTAAAAATAATAGCTGAACAGGCCAAAATAATGTCTTAATATGAACTTTCTTAGAGTTGACCCAGTTGTAACTAAGGAGCTTGGCACACTTTGCGCTGGAAACCACTCAATAAGTCTAATGTCCTTAGACACAAGGCAATATATTTATTGGCATTTGTAAGATACTGATAAGTTTTTTTATAGTATGGACTCCTTATGAATATTTTTTAATTCTGTGTAATTTTTAAATGCTATGTTATTTTTTATGTTCATTAGACGTCATACAGCTAAGTTATAAACTGTTGAAAAACTTTTTTTATCAAAGTGATAGCTGTTTTTCAGAGGCTATTATTTCACTCATTATTTTAAAATTCCACTTTCTGAATGAACACAATGGTCTGTTTTCTTGTGCTTGGGGAACTGGCTTTGGTGGGAGCCGTAATATAGGATAATTCATTGATTATATAGAAAAGTAATACATTAGAGTGGAGCAATACTTGAAATTGTAATCTGGAAATGTAGTTTGTGCTCAGTTTTGTATTAAGAAAATCTTTCGATGACTGCCAGGCAGGATGGTTTTTGTACATGTTTTGAAGTAGATCATAATGTTACCTCTAAAGTTCTAAGAACAAGTGAAACTACAGAGCATCTAGCTTCCATAAATGGGCTAAACTGAATGAATAAACAAAGAAAAGCCTACATAAATGAATTAGTACTGTTACAGTTTCTCAGCAGAAAAATTGGTATAGAGAGACACTGTATAGAAAACATATATCAGTATCCAGTAGATCCTGCTCTAGTAATATACACAAACATATTCATAGAGAAGAAACATTCTGTTGTAGCTACCACTTGCTGACCAGAATTAGACTGATCTTCACCCTAAAACAGGCAAATACCAAAGATGGCCCTTTGTGGTCATTAAAGAGGAAATTCTGTCAGTGTTAGTACTGTTTGAAACTTACTTTAACCACAGACAACAAATCAATGAACACTGAAATAATACGTTGGACTCCACCTCTTGAGAGACATTTGGTAAACCTCCATTTTCTACAGATTTTGGGCTGAAATCTTCCTAATCTCTGTATATCACGTAGATATATATATAAATATACATGCACATATAACACACAAATATCTACAGTTCCAAGAGTTCTTTTCTGTACAAATAAGGAACTGCTTTTAGCACAGCTAAAAATTTATTTGCTAATTCTACTTTTTGACTTTTAATATAGTTTCAGTTGAGCAGCAACTTACTTTTTCTGTTAAAATAGCTCTGAGCTTAATTCACCTCCATTATGGCCCAACTAGTGTTAAGGAGCGGCCTCAAGAAAAGCTACAAAACGTTTAGGCAGTAAATTCTGAAAGCAAAACATTTAGGCTTTCAGCTTTGTAACAAATGGAAGTGGACATGAACAATCATACTGAAAGGTTTGTGGGAATTTGGGGGTTTGTTTTTTGTTTGGGTTTTTTAACGGTTTGGAAGATAATTTTTTTTTTAAACAGTGTTTTAATCTTGTAGTGTAATAGGTACTTCTCTCAGCCTCTGGTCTGCAGGTGACACACAGAAAGCGGATTTTTCATTCGTTCATTTATTCACTTTAAGTGTTGATGGCTTGATTCAAATTAATGGGATAAAAGCCTTTGGTTCAAGTGCTTCATGTTTCAGTAACTCACCATCTCTGGAGAATAAGCTTATGAATATTTTAATTCCTTAATTTCTACCATTATATGTTTATTTTTATGTTAAAGTGAAATTGCATGTATCGGTCTCCTGAAAACATTTATTTTGGTATAAAAGGAACTGTATGGATTTTCTTCTAGTATTGTAAATTTAACTAACTAAAAGTCTTTTCAGCTGGTTGTCTTTCCTCTTGAGTACTGCATTTGTCATTATGTCTGGCATTCTCAATCAGATCATTTAGATCCTTATTTGAAACTGGTACAAAGTCTACTGTTTTCTAAATTTCCTTAGGACATTAAAAAATAATGTCTCACATTATATTTGTATTAATTATAGGATTTTGTTCAAATTCCAAATTTCTATTATTTTTATCTCATGATTTGCGCCCAAAATGTTTCTGTCCCTTAGAAAGGCAACATTTAAAAGAGCTGGGCATTCCAATGTCACTTTTTCGTCATTACGAGATCAAACATATCTTCCCTTCCCTTCTGTTTACCATCCTTTGATTTTATGTCTGAGAGGTCACTGAGGGTTAAAAAGAGCTAATTTTTCTCTGCCTTTTACAATGCAGTGCATCTGCAAGAAATTTGGCATGGGAGTAGTAGTTAACTCAGATACTAAATAACAGTAATTTTTAATTGGTTTTTGAATAGTAAAATCTATGGCAGTATTTTGAATAGCAGTTTTCTCTTCCAGTGTTAACAGCTAAAGGTCCCCTGATACATCCTGTAAAGACACTTCTGGGCTCTATCTTTTTACTTTCAGAGATCAGCGTCGATTCAGCCACAACCCAAAAAAAGCTAAAACACCTATGAAACAAAAAATAACCTTTAGTTAAGTGCTTGGAGGGCCAGCATCTGAAGCACCAGAAAGCCACTGACAAATTGAAGTCCAGGCTATGCCACACTTAGTATCTGAGTGTGTGTGAAGCATGGAACAGATAATTTATTTTCCATCCTTGAGTGAATAACGCTCGTGCAGAAAAGGGTGTGCAATGCACAAGAGGTGGCTATAGAGCTCTGCTGACAATCGGCAGCGCTTCGGCCATGAAACAAGCTGATAGAATCCACATCAGTTTTGCCAACTTTCAGTTTTCCTACCATTTCAGCCTGCTAGGGCTGGGGACTCGTCAACTAAATTGAATCCTTCCCTCCTATTTCCTCCTCCACTCATGGGATTATTTTTCAGAGAATACTAATGATACATAAGTGTTTGGATGTACATTATGCCTTTCACGGGCACTCCAGAAAGGTTTTGAAAGCAGCATCCTCGGCGAATTTATATACCGGTGTAATGATATAATTTGTAAATGATGTACTATGAGACTTCATGGGCCTGTCTGTGGAGAGAAAGCTCCTGAAGTGGATAACCTTTGTGATTTTACCTGCTATGAATAGACTGGCAAATAGAAAATAGGTGTGAATATATTAAGTTAGAAGTAGAGAGAGAAAAAATTATAAACAGGCTTTTGGTAAATCTTGGAGGCAATGTTAGGAGTACAGGTCATTTTTATGGTTGAGCAAGATGTGAGGATGTGATACAGAGGGGCTTAGAATGGGGCTGAGGATATAATTTACCTAAATTCTTTTAGTATTTTAAATAAAATTGTTAGCAGTAACAGACCATTGGCTGACATTTTTAATTATAGTAAGTCATAACTCACAATGTCCTTACTATGTAAATGTAGCCTTGCAATTTGTAATCAAGGTAATGTTTCTATTCATGTATGTGTGAAGCCACATCTCCTGATATACTCTAATAAAAATATTTTTACCTCTGGGATTTCTGGGGAATTTTGTAGCCAGGTGATTTACAGAGTACTTACAGATGCTGTCTGGAAGAAATAGCAAAAAATCAGGTATTATACATCACATATTCTTGTCATTCCTTTAAGCCATTGTATCAACTAAAGAGAATTTATACAAAAGCAACAGAAGAATATGCATAATGTAAAGGAGACAGAGATAGTCGGTTGTCCTGTCTCACAAGCAAGTCATATTTGGAGAGGGTTGGAGATGGAGATAGACCATGAGGTAGAATGGTCTGTACTGTAGTCTATAATCAAAGTAAAATGGTATTAGAACTTTTATATATCTTCCTAAATAAACTCTGACCTTCAATAATAGAAACACTAATAGGAAAAGGCTAGACCAGCCCACTGATCTAATATAGTAAATTTTATGATTCATCATCAGAAAGTCCTTCTTTTAGAAAGAAGAATACGTCTCCACTGGAGCTACACTCAGGGAATTCTTAATTTACAAAGGGGCACTAATGTACCATTTGGGGGCAAACTATACAAAGAAATTAAGTAGTTACGAACTATTGAACAAAAAAAAAAAAGATGTTGCCTAAGCAACTGAATTAGGAAAGCATATGGTTATAAAAATTAGAAGAAATTAATTTCAGTCATTACTTTCCCCTTTGTTCTGCATACCAAAAATATTCTGATAATATTTATTGTAAGAAAACAACTCTTTAAACTGACATCACACATTTGCTCCTAAGATTAGCCTGTGCAGTACAGCTGGGAATGTCCCACTGCCTCTGCAGTTTTTTGTTGGGGCTCTCGCCCCTCTGAGGGGAGACCAGTTCTCCTGCTTCTGTGATCCCAGGTAGCCTGAGATCCCATGTTCAACAAACGTTAATGTCAAAGTTATAATATGAAGACTATGTAGAGTGGACCATACTGAGACAGTTGTCCAGAAACAAAAGAAGACAGGTCTCAAAAATACACACAGTTTGGTTCTAATCCACCTGGTTCAACAAGCTAAGAAGCTGTTGGGGTGCTTGTATAGTTACAGTTGCTTGCTGCAGAACAGTTCTTGTCCGGGTGCTTCTTTCTCTCTCCAGATGCACTTCTGCACAGGTGGTGAGATTTTTCTTAAGGCCTGTGGGACCACCACACAGGCTGAAACTTCCTCCCCAAAGGCTTTGTGTTATTGATATATTTGATGCTTAATCAAGCTATCCATTTTTGCCACTTCTCCTAAGGTCAGTATTGACTGTTACTACACATAATCTCTTCTGAGTATGGTCAAGTAGAGCCATCCCTTAGCTGGACAGTAAACATCACTTTATGTATTGTCCTAGTATTTAGTCTCCTTAAACACATCTTTTACTGAATGATAATCCCCATGCAAATAGAGGTTGATATTTAAACATCAATATGTAAGTCTTCACAGACCGAAAAAGAATTTAATACAAAACCGAAGAAAAACAGTGACACTTTCTTCAACATTTAGACATATAGACAAGACATATAGTTTATTAGTTTCTCATAGCTAAACTTGATGAAAATAAATATCATAGTGATAATGAATTTGAGGTTAATTGACCTTAAATTCACATGCTAGTGGTAAAGAACACTGCACATATGTTAAAGAGAACATAGGAAAGGCCCGTACAGGTACATATTGCATACAGATGTTTTAAAACAAAAACTATGAGATCACTCAATTATGCTGTTTTAAAGGGGAGATACAGTTGAATTGCAATGTATTTATATCAAGAAAAATGTTCTTGTTTAATACTTCCTGATCTATCATGGTAAACAGAGAAAAAGCAAACACAGCTTGAAGACAGTTTTGGCATAAAAAAGTATATTCTGAGATTACTACATAGATAGTGAACATGAAATGCAGGTAGTTTCAGAGAATTTCTCTTGAAGCCCTGACTTTTAACTCTCACCTGGAGGGGCTCTTTATGTTACTTACGGCTACAAGAGGATATACAGACAACATATAATAGCATGTATGACAGCCAGCCAGCGGTCTTAGTTGCATTGTTGCAGGACATGTTTTGGGTTTGCTTTTTTGGTCATCTTTCTTTAGCAGGATGCAAAGAGACTCTACATGCAGTACATACACAGCTTAATATGTAAAGCATTTAATTATTGGCGAACACAAACAAATGAGAGCTAAGATTTAAGGAGTTTTAGGATGACCAATAATGCTGACCACACTTACAAGGCAGCTGAGGAGACCTTTTTGGCCTGTCAGGTGTCAGTCAGGAGGAGAAAGGTTGGTTGCTGGAAACGATCCCCAGTACTGCTGAGACTATTGACACTGATGACAATAGATTTCTATATTTCCCTAGATTTTCCAAAATACAATAAATTACTTTCAGATTATACCTAGGAAAATACATAAAAAGCATAGTAAATTAATCAAAAGCAGAAGTTTTGTGAACTGTTTTCAGTCAGAAAGAAAGATTTCATTTTCTGAAGTGAATTGAATTTTCAGAAAGCGCCACAGCAAACTGAAGAATATCCGTGTTTCTAAAATGGCAAAATGAACCTTTTTTTTCTTCATTTTTTAGAGTATAACAGAGGAGGGAATTCCTCTTCAAATGAAAAAGAAAGGAAAGGAGGCAGTACATGTTTCTTCTAGCACTGCCCTTATCTGTTTTATCATGAGGTAACAAACTGCCGTGACAACTTCTGTTTCAGTGCTGAGATACATGTATGTGATTATTTTTTGTCTTTTATCATTGGGTTTTCACAATAACTCTGTCTTCAACCATATAGCATGCCAGTTGTGCACAGAAGCATTTTGATGATTTAAATTCTCATCGTATTTCTTTTATATGAAGCTAAACCCAGGAAAAAAAATGCATTCCAATTTTAGGCAGAACAGTAAACATTGTACTCCAGTCTTATTTTCAGAAAATAAAGATTTTTAGCATAAATTATCTGGGTGTTTTATTTAATACACTCTAAAATAAATGAACAAAGAAAATTAATTAAATAACAAAACCAAAATACCCTAAAGAAAACATGGACCAAGTGTATGTCTAGTTTTGTGCCTCTGTAAGTTCTTGAGTAATTTTAGTATGCTCGAACTATTTCTGAATATTTTGTATTTCTGCATTTCTAACTGAAATACAAATTTGATACAAATACTTAGTTTATTCCATTCCTTTTTATGTTTTATGCAGATTGTATTTTATGTTTACAAGGTAGGATGAATAGGTATATTTACAAAAAAGAAATTGAGGACTTACTTAGAGACTTACTATTTAACTGTGATGAAGTTTCAAAATGAAAAATAAATACTGAGGACGCCAGGAGTTTGGAGGTAAGAGGGTGGGGTTTCTGGAAGGGGATCTGGATCATAAAATGTCAATGAGATTTTGAGGTTTTATGTCAGAGTCTATTTACCTCTGAGTTTAGCTGTCATATCATGAGGCCTCTTAAAAGTATGTGAGAGAGTCCTACCATGTGCTCTTTAATGAAGCTGGACTTCTATTCTGCTACCAGGAAAGGTGAAAATGTCAGCTCAAAATGTTAACGGTTTCTTCTCCTTTTTAGTGTTTGGTTTAATTCATAATACAATTCCAACCTAGAACAGATTGAAAGCTGCTCCATGTGTATTCTCATTCTTTTCTGCCTTTTTAAATGAAAATTTATTTTCCTAGGTTTCAGCAGTCTCCCAGCTCATCATAAAATGATGTTCCACTTTGATGTTCACAGGACAATGGCTGAGAAAAGAGAGGTGATAACTGCTTGGTGCTGCCTAATCAGAACCAGCCTACAGCTGAGCTGATCGCGAATTTTGTGCAGTATCAGAGGACTAACATATAAGGCAATCCTACAGTGAAATGTAGCTACAAAGAAATCACATTTTCAGCATATTGTGCTCAAGATGGATGTGTTTCACAATCTGTCACACTGAGCACGGTCACATGTTGTGACTCCAGTTTTTAGCATGTTTTTATGATGAAGGGAATGTTATTTCAGTCACACGTTCTTTTGGCGTAGAAAATAGCTCTTTTGGTGCATGAAAAAGTTTCATTTGTTTGAATTTTACTGCTCAAACCAAAGGTTTCATTAGCACAAGCATTCCAAATATTTGGTAAGAAAGTGTACTTTTATGTTTAAAACCTGATCTAAAAAAGAAAATCTGCTTTTGTTTAAAATTTTATTCTTGTCTTGTTGTTATTCTTATATTCTTCAGGATCAAATTAACTGTCTGGGTGTGTCTCAACAGTCCCGAAGTATTTGGTGATACGTTGCCTGTTCTTACTGAGAACTCTAGGTCTTAACAAATAGATCCATAGTACCCTATGGGAAGATAAACAGGGTCAGACTTTGTTCTTAAGATTAGGATTTTATGAGTGTTGTACTACTAAAACCTCAGAAACTGTTTCTGCTCTCCTAGGCCTTCCTGAGTGACTTACTCTGTCAGCCAGGGCAGGATTCCCCAAGTCTTTACTTCTGGGAGCTCAGTTTTACAAAACTGCACTAAACAGTCTGCCTGAAGCTTGGAAATTGTAAGCATGTTATTTGTGCAATTATTTATTTACTTTTTTCCCACTTCACAATTTGCTCTTAATCTGGCTATGCTTACACAAATTCAGTTCAGGAAGCAAACAAAAATTAAAACCACAAATAAATAAATAAATAGTCTTGCCGTTTTTCTGTAAGGGCCATTAATGACAACAATTGGTAGAACACATCAGATACTATAATCCTTCCACAGTTACTGTATTCTCTCTATAAATGATTAATAGCACAAAATGTATACAAAACTATCTGTATCCAGTGAGAGACACTGAAACACACAGTTTACAATGTTGGTATTTGTCATCATAAGTATAACTGTGGTGGGTTGACCTTGGCTAAGGGCCGAACTCCCGCACAGCTGCCCTCTCACTCCCCCTTCTCAACAAGACAGAGGGATAAAATAAGATGAAAAAGCTCCTGAGTCAAGACAAAGATAGGGAGATCACCCATGAATTACAATCATGGGCAAAACAGACTCAACCTGGGGAAAACTAACTTAAGATATTGCCAAGTAAAGATAGAGTGGGATGGTGAGAAGCAAAGACAAAAAGATTAAAACAATGTCTCCCCTCCTCCCCTTTTCCCAGGCTCAACTTCAGTCTTTCATTCCCGACTCCTCTAGCCTGCACAGCACAGGCTGGGGGAAATAGGGGCCTGCAGTCAGGTCATAGTACTTTGTTTCTGCCGTTCCTTCCTCCTCACACTTTTCTCTTGCTCCAGTGTAGGTCCTCTCCATGGGCTGCCGTCCTTCAGGATAAACCTGCTCCAGCATGGGATCTCCACAGGCCACAGTTCCTTCAGGCAATATCAGTCTGCCTTGGCATGGTCCTCCACTGACTGCAGGGAAATTCTGGCTTCTGCACCTGGAGCACCTCCTCCCTCTCTTTCTTCACTGACCTTGGTGTTCCCTTTGCTGCTTCTCAGTAATTTTTTTCCCCTCCTCCTCTGCCTTTTTGATATTCTTTGTGCCTGGTGTTTATTACACTTTCTTAACTATGTTTTCCCAGAAGCATCATCACCTTGGCGGAGCAGCTCAGCTGTGCCTTGCGGTGGGTCTGTTGGAGTCAGCTGGAACCCCATCATGGGGCAGCCCCGGCCTCTTCTCACGGGTGCCACCCCACAGCATCCCTGCTGCCAGCACCTTGACACCTACACCCAATACAAGAAGAAAGTATAAAATTAAGTTCTTTTAAAGTCATCTTTGTAGTAGTATTATTGAATATACACATCACCTAATACTTTGCTGTAGTATGAAACAAAGTAAGAATAGAAACCTAACAGATTTTTTTAAAAAAAGACATTAACAGTAATACAAAAATAGGAAAATAAATAAATATGTAATAAATGCCACATTCACCATAAAAAATCCTAAACAAGTTAAAAAAAAAAATCCACTATTGCTTTACTACTAAAAAGAAGAGGAAGCAGACATCCTGAAAAGATGTGAAGGAAAATTGGTTATCTTTCTTTTAAAAAGAGTAAAAAAAGACATACTAGCGTTTACCTTGTAAACTTGAAGAGTTACTAGTAGTGACTTCTACCAGCCATTCTGTGCAGCCGTAAGTTACCCTGGAACTTGTTAGACCTTACAAGCCAGTGTGACCTAAAGGCTGAAGCAAATGGTGAAGATAGTGTGTTCAGGCTTATGCAGGTGTGATCACCAGATGCTGTAGCAGCTGGAAGTAGAGGGGAGCCAGCAGAAGTGAAGTTTCTCAAAACTGATGAGTAATTATTCCTGTCATTTCCTAGAAGCTTTACATTCCACCCTTGGTGGTTATTTTGAAGTCCCATGTGTTTTGTCAAAACAGAATAGAACTCAGTGTATGGGAACACACAACAAGGTAAAATGTTAACAATGCTTGTAATAAAATTATTCAATTTAAATTGAACCAGTGTATGTAGGTGACTTACAAATATTCAAATGTCTCCAAGTCCTCTGTCACAGAAACTTACAGCAGTGTATGTCTTTGTAACAGAACAGATGAAAACCTTCAGCAAAATTTGGTAACAACCACTGGTAATCTCACCTAGTCCTAAAACTTCAGAAATCCTCCAATGGTCCTCTGTTGGAGTCAGATTTTAAAACAATATTTTGTTTGCACCTGCTCTTTTCCATATTAACATTAGGTTTGAAGTCCTTCAGATATTTATGTCTTCATTAAAATAAATTTTCTTTGCTTGTGCTAGACTAGGTCTTGCATAAAGACTGTAACGTTTTACAGAGTGTTGCAGAAGCAGAACTTTACAGCTGAAAGCATGTTAGCTGTACATTGAAATATCATTGTTAAGGGCAGATTAAAATAAAGTCAGTAATCAGAATAATAAAAAGAAAACAGCTGAAATATATATGTGGAATTTAGTATTTAATATGCCTTGTATTAATAATTGACCCTGTTTACAGAAACTCACTCTGATTTGATGCCTGTATTGTCTGAAGGGCCTGAAAAAACTATTCCAGGCAGCAGAAATTACATGAAGGTGGAGTTAGAAGATGGCAAGGATGGCATTCGTATATTCTCACTTTCTAGAAATTAAGGGTGACTTTCATCTCCGTGTCTATTAAAATAGAATGTGGGAAAGTTGGTAGTTACATGTAAACTAGTTGTATAAAATCCTGTTACAGTTAATGAAGATCTAAGGCTTTATTCAGTTGCCAGTATGTGAGGGGGGTGATGACATTTGACAGGGTCAAGAATATCCCACCTGACACCCAACTTATTCCAAAAGACCCTGGGTTTTCCATAGGTCCTGTATCATATCTGGTGGTCCTGAATGCCCCAGAGCATCTTGGATGCCATTTTATGTTAATATTTAGGCATCTGAATTGTAGTCCTGAGCAATGCAATAGACAGAACATGGAGAGCTGCTCAGCCCATGCTCAGACAGACACTAGGGATCAAGTTATTTGTGGATTTCTAGTGTTATGCAAACTGCCCTGTGTCACCAGATCTACAGACCTGGCAGACTTCCACAGGAATTGTGAATCTGCCCCATGCACCTCTAACACGGCACAGGGGGAATCAGCAGTATGTACTAAGGCATCTCACATTGCCCCCTGACACCTAGGTTGTGGAGAGAGAGCCCTTCTGTTTAGTCAGCTGATGTGTAAGTCTGACATGGTCAGTCAGCACCTACAGAGGCTGATACATGTGCCTTATCTTGTATGTCTGTTTTAGGATAAAATGGATGATCATCCAGGGGTCTGTAATTTTTTCTGTTGACTAAGACGAGGAGATCAGTCTTGATCACCTAACTTCTCAATGCTTACGCTGGGGAAAGTGTTAATCCCAAGTTCAGTTTTCCTGAGCCATTCTCATGTTTATTCCTTATTGATCTACCCTAAGAAAAAAAACCAAACCCAAAACCTCCAGCCCTTCCTTGTGTTAGGCCTAGAGTAATATATTTAAATATTGCATTTAAAACCAGTTACTCTCAGACATTATGCAATACCAAAAGACCCCAAAGGTCTGCCTATCAACTTCTGTTGCTTGTCTGGAAAGGGTTTTAAGAGAGAATTATCATCAAAAACATCAAGATCGCAGTTGGTGATCAATAGGAAATACATTATACTTAGGCAGGAAATAGCAAACTTTCATTCATTAGTTTCCAAAATTATATGTTGAGGATTTTGAACTTTCTTTTTAAATGGTTTAATTGAATAAAAAATATTAAAGGGTATATCCTTGAGAGAATATGTGGGTTTTTTTATTCTTTAACAAACAGGCATTTCTTACTGAAAAACTATGACACTGCAAAGTTCCTGACCAGTTCTTACATTGCAGTACCCTCTGCTGTGAGCGAATAAATGGTGTGTGTGAAAGGTAATCAGATAGTGGCTTGGAAATAATATTCTGTCATCAGCAAAGAGTCACAGGTCATGCCCATACTGTGCAACAGAGGGAAGTGCAGACTTCCTTAACTGGTCCTGACTGATTCAGCTCTGCAGCAAGCAGCAGGATAGTTAAATCCAAGCTGTATTCTGTTTGGGCTGATTAATCATGCTAACAGGGATGTAGCGTTACTGGGACTGAATCATAAAGACATGCAGAGTGTTATGCTGCGCGAAGGAGGAATGATTGCTTGCTCCAATGAGAATGAATATCTCTATCACAGTATTGTGTTCTGCAGCACAGTCTGTCAGTTTCAAAGGGGTGTTTTGCAAGGATTTCTTTTATTGCAACAAAATAGACAATTTGGGGCTTTTTTTTTCAGGAGGAAGTATATGGTTGTTTTTAATAAATCAGGGAATATCTTAACAGCAAGTGAATTTTGGAATGATCTGATCAGTTTCTTCAACTTTTGGTGTTATTTGTGATGACGTGATTACAGTTCACTTTGAAGAAACGTGCTTCTGATGTTGCCATAAAACCTCTTAGATTCCAGGACTTTAATATGTATTATTTTTAAAAAACAAGTCAGTTTCATGTAGGTATGCAGTAAAGCAGATTAAAAACTGATTTTAGAGAAACATGTTTCTAATAAAATGAAGGAAAACGTTCTTTCTGCTCTGTCTATTGGTATTTTTACAATACCAAAGTCACTGAATTGCCACATTGTAGTTCAAAGTTATTATTGTCCTCTTACCATCACATGCTCAGCTGTGTAACCTCAAACAGAAGTAAAAGAATTACACCAGTTTATAATAGCCAAGCATTCACCTGTTATTCTCAGTCATTTTATAGTGGGCCATAAAGCATTCTCACCAGATAAGGATGACTTCTCAAATTTGGAGAAATACGTTTCCACTCTGGAGGCTGAGTCCTGGGAGGTGTTACAAATCCAGGAGCTCTTAGCATGATTTCAGCAACACTCCATGCCTGTGTGTTTCAAACTGAATTCAAGCTATGTGTTTGTGAAATTTGTACCTTAAAGAGAAATGGACGAGTGTTTTCAATACGCAGTTTAGACTTCAAAAGTAGCAATAGCTTAAATTAGTCTCTTTCTTCACTGATTACAGCAGAAACTTAGCACAGCAAGCTGTCTCAGTGGGATGATTAATTTAGGTATCTACATTTGCGATGTGAGCACACTTCAGATTCTACATGTAGGTTTTTAAATTAATGCAGAAATTTTCAACCGTAATTGTATTTAAATGCGATGACTTGTTTTGGTTTATTATGGGTTATTTGAGGAATGAATGAGTCTTTCTAAACTCAATGTCCATTGACAGCCGCCCCTCATAGGACTTGTGCTCCAGACCCCTCACCAGCTTCGCTGCCCTTCTCTGGACACGCTCCAGCACCTCAGTGTCTGTCTTGTAGTGAGGGGCCCAAAACTGAACACAGGATTCGAGGTGCGGCCTCACCAGTGTTGAGTACAGGGGG
>JAVKLA010000057.1:13383290-13393870 GCA_034782735.1 Sagittarius serpentarius
TCATACCACACTGAAAACACAGCGCTGTACCAGCTACTAGGAAGACAATTAACTCTATCCCAGCTGAAACCAGGACATACTAACAAAAGTAATGTTATATATAATGCAGTGTAAAAGTCCCCAAAATGGTAATGGTCCAGGAAAACCTGATACAGGATGTATTTTACCTGTAGAGTAAAGGAGAAGAAAATAAGAGGAAATAACTGAATCCTGGGAAAGCTCCGCTGTGACATCTCCAGGAAGAATGGCTAAAGACCTGTGTTTTGCCGCCCTATGTAATAGTTTAATGCTCATAATAAAACATTGTAATGAAAGAAACATTGTAATGGGAGAAGGTTATGAACATTCAGTTTACTCTCTGGAAGATTTTTTTCATGTATTGAAATGACTTGGACTGTGACAGATAAAACACTAATAGTTTATATATCATATTATTTTAAGGTGTACAAGTTTTGCCTTAAGCCACAACAGTGATTCTCCAAATGGTAAACGCTTTTTACAGGTGAAAGACACTCCAGTAATACTGAATCCAAGTATGTAGTCGAGTATAAAATGATTAGAAAATTGGAGTTCACCCATCTTTCTTGAACCATGAGGCAACACAGGAACCATGATTCCCTTTTGTTAACTTCATAGGTGATTACAGCTCTTAGGGTAAAAACAATATGATCAAGTCACAGTCCTTTAATGTTTTGTATTGTTTCAGGAGGATATCAACACACTATATGGGTAGTTCCTTCATTAGCTGTATTTACATTGAGTAAATTCTACCCAAATAATTGAGGAATACAAGCACATTGCAAGGCATTTTTGTATCTTGTACACTTTCAAAAACCCTGAAGCCTAGCTTAACCATGGGCACAATGGCTCAAAGACTTGTGAATTGTCTGGTTAGGATGGTCAGAGAGAAGATAAGAGCAGGAGAGTTGGGAAATGGAGTAGGAGGAAATGTTCCCGTTGTCACAGAACCTTACCATGAAAGTATAGGGTAGCATTGGCAACAATTATTAAGATGTCGCACCTGAAGTTCCACCTATCTTATTCGGTTTCCCACTTGTATAGATCATCAGGGTCATTCACTCTCAGCAACTTGTTTGCACTTGGAGATTAGCCTAATCCCTTACTAGAGATCACCTTGTTACATTGCTTTTTCTTACAGCTTCCTTTTAAACTCTAGATGAATAAGAAGGTGCTCTGCATGCCAGGTTTTGCTGCCTTCAGACAGGCAATAAATTGCACTATCAGTACACACGTACACCCCAAATTTTCATGCAAAAATATCTTATTGTGTTCTCCTGAGTGGACTAGAAGAAAACACGCTCAGACCCATCCTTTAGTAACTTCCCTTTTTTTACTATCTGTTATGGTTGTGACAAGTAAGTTCGTGATACTTTTCTCACTGATGGCAATAAAAAGTAATATATCACAGTCAGTGGAACTGCAGAAGTATAAAAAAAGGGAAAGTTCATTGCAAAGTCCTTGAAAAAAGTGGAAACATTCATGTTGTCTTCAGAAGGAAATGGCATTAGTGCTACAATACAAGAGATTCCTCGTTCAAATGTCTTGGCTTCTCAGCCTCTAGAGACAGTTCAGAAAGATAATTTTGCCACTACATGGAGAATATGATCAATAATTCTCTACCCTGAGTAAGTGAGCAGGATGATGGAACATTATTAAATGGTTCAGAGAGTACTTGTCTTAGTCATGCAACTAAGATCCCACCTGACACTGGGATCAAAGCCTTTAAGGCTCATAGGAATTTTCCATTAAATCCAATGACTTTTAGCTCAGGCCTTCAAAAAAGAGATGGATATTTTTTATTTTTTTTATTATTATTATTTTTTTATATTTGTGGATATTTCACATCAATATCCTTCATACTATTAGAAAGTCACAAGTATTAAAAAAAAAAGTGTTGGGGAAGGGATGAATTACTATAAGAACACTGAAGTACAAAATATATTGATTAGCAAAGGCTGAACATCTAGAATCCAGGAAATATATGTGGCAGTTACTCTATAAGCCACTGTACAATGCCTATGCCATGCAGAGTTAGTATGCCTTGGCTAATTGCAGATTCATCAGTAAAGCATAAATTTGTAGACTTAAATAATTCTTTGAGTACTGCGCTGAGATTTTATCTTGCAGTTCATTGCTCTGTAGTACATTTGTTCCAAGTTGTACTATAACATAACGTTCAATTCATTATCTACCTTCAGAATAAGTTATTATAAAATGGAAGTGTGCACAAAAGTGTTTAGCAAAATCATTCTTCTTCCCCTTAGAACTGTAGCAGCTGCATAAAGGTTTATTCATGGAGATCTAGTTTGTAATACTATTTATTTACCCAGTAATGCTGATTGACAAATATTTTCTGCTCACCAAAAATTCATAGCCTAAACCCTTCTGATTTTTGTGGAAGTTATAGATAGTTTTAATGCTGTTTGTCTTGCAGCAAAATATCCTGAGGACTGCAGAAGTACATAATAAACATGATAAGATTAATGAAAAAATATATTAAGATACTATGAATGTGTGCTTACTGATAAATATTGACATTTTTTATTGTCTTCTTTGAAAAGATGCTTTCCACTAAAACGAATTTGACACTAATATCTAGGACCCTTAGGTTGATAAATGAGGTAACTTAAGTCACCCTGTTGGCAAAGCAGATAGATTCCTTCTAACTTGAGTCAGATTCCACTGTAATTAGAAGACTATTCTCTCCAACTGGTATTCAGCCCCCTCTCCCGCTGAGATGACCTCAGGAATGACCCTCATCTGACATCGAGGTATTTCTCACATATAAACTGCTGAAGAATAGCTTCTTTACCAGCTCTGTTTTTTTACTGGTTCTTTTTTTCTCTGTTTTTATGATTACTGTACTTTATCATAGTCTTACTTTCAGAAATGTCCACCTTCTATAAGCTTTTAGCAAGATATTTTTTATCCACTGTCTTCCTTTCTGTTTTCTTTCTAGAGAACACATTCCCATCCCTTCCATACTCAACAATCCTGATTTCATAGCTTCCATCTGTTCATACTCTGCGATTCCATCGCTGTCTGGAATTGATATTTCACTTTTTGTTTGCCTTTTCTTTTTTTCAGTTTTGTACTGTGTGTTAGTTGATACCTAACGTTTGATACCCAAGAGAAACAGAAGTACATGGACCTTTTATCTTTTATATATTACTCTAAACTTAAGGTCTTTGTGAATGTCTCCAGCTGCTGAGAATTCCAGAATGTAATTAGGCCAATGATAACATAATGCTCTTAAAATACAAAAATTAAGATGTTGCCGAATAGCTCACACATTTGGCAGATGGGTACCCATGCAGTTCCTAGTTGTAATGCTACAATCAGCTTTTGAAATACTAATTTTAAATCTCTATTGCTAGATCTTTTCAGATAAAAAAAAGAAAGAGCTTAAGTGGTACTTTGCTATCTCTTACAAAACAGCTCAATACAAAGGATTCTCAGCAGATAATAAGATAGTATCTATAATAATAAGTAGATAACAAGGTAGTAAGCTCTGTGCTTCTCCAAGCATGCTTTCTTTCCAGGGGACTCTACATTTCAAGAAAGTCATTCTAAATAATACACTTGATTACATTTTTATAGCTAAAATATGGTCTGGAGTGTATATTGTATATTCTTTAACTCAAATTCAATTTGTTCTAAACACAGAATTTGTTTATGTAACTGATTAACTAGGATCAAATTAGGTCAAACTCTGTTGACACAGTTTGGAGCTGTAATTGGTTTTTCTAATTGGTAACTATAAACCAGAATGTAATCAGCTCAAAGTAAGTACACTCTCTGCCATTAACCAGTAAAGTTTGGGATCTCTTGGGAAAGCTTTTCAAACTGTACACTACAAACAGGATTAAAAGTCTGCCAGCTTCTGTTCTGCTAAGAAATTTATTTTGTAGAACCAGCCATACAGAAGTGTAATAACAAATTTTTGTCAAACAGCAAAAAATAATGGTAACAGTTTTACCTCGATGTGGAAGCCTCCATTTCAGAGAATGGATTTGAACATTATATCCTCTTCCTAACTGTAACTGAAAAATCCGCTTTCAGATCTAGTATTCTTGACTGAAATGTGATCACATTATGTGCATCCTTTGAACAGATCTGTCTGTAGTTAACAAAATCGTATAGAAGTGATGAAAAATCAGGGTATTTTATGTGCGAAAAGCTTTATGCAAAATCACTACAGGCAAAATAAAGCACCAGGTTGTGTGGAATGATCAAGTATGTCTTGTACTCTGAGGATGTAACTCACAGAAAATGTATGGACTGCCTCCAGTGACTGATGTCAGACCGATCTGAAGTTGTGAAACCTCGTAATCTGCAAGTAACATTGTCCATATGACTGCTAGTTGAGGCTACACTATTTCTTTGCAGAAGTCATAAATTCTATGAACACGCAAATAGGACTAGAAAGGAATTCAAAGGGTCATCTACTCTGCCTCCAAGGTAGGTTCTGCAGCAGTGTTGGGCTGTCTGGTGGATTTTTGCCTACATTTTTCTTACACTTCCAAAATCAAAGATTATATAACATTCTTAAAAATATCGTGGTTTTATTATGCTTTCCTTTCCCTTCCCTTCCCTTGATTTATGAACTCCATCATTTCATGACTGTTCTACATTCTCTTTCACCTTCTCAGTCAGTTCTTTCCAACTGCAGTCAGTCTAGAGCTCCTTTTTTATCTGCCTTAGTGGTCCTTTATTTAAAATAAATGTTAACAAAGCCTTTAAAACAGGTGGGGTGGCATGGAGATTTACAGTTATAAAGCCTGACCGAATATAGCTGATGACCTCTGAGAAAGCTGGTCTTAAAAACAAACAGAGGAAAATGTGCTTCTAAGGTGTGATGCATCTTGTCCTGGATGGATGTCTGAACAGTATCGGATAAAAAAATTTTGTAACAGTGCCTATTTTTCAGAGCAAACAGTCTAAAATGACTTGAGTAATAGTATCTACACTGTGGAAATGCAGAGTCGAATGAGATTAATTCTGATTTTGTATAACTGCTGAAATATTACTTATATTTGGATAATTAAAATCTCCGTGGTTCATAGATTGCTTCATGTACCTTCTTATTTTGTGATGTGTTGTGCATGCAGACTTTACTGAGATTATAGGCAGAGGTTATCTTTTTCCTTTTTATTTTTAATATAGAAATTTTAACAGGTCTGTTTTTTCTAAATTTGCACTTCATATACAAGGGAAGATTTCCTGTCCCTTACCAGCTGTTCTTCCTAAAAAGGTCTACTTTTTCATAGTCATAGTCTAAATGTATCTTCCTTTTATAAACTTGGAATTCACCTAAGACAACTGCTACAGAAGGACCAATGAGGGAGATGATTACATGTAACTACAGTAAAAAAAGCTTATCATAATTTTATCAACATTATTTTCTAATAAAATCTAACTTTAAAGAGGTCCTTTTCAACTATTCAGCATTTTCTGTATCCTGCATCTCACAAAGATTTTACACACCAAATCTGAAGCACAGTGAAGGTCCTGGAAATCAGAGTATGCACAGTAGCACTGCATTATAATTTATGCCTCCAAAGACAAATGAGGATTCTCATTTGTTTATTTGTTTTGGTATTATAATTTTACTTAAATATATAAATCATTGTGATCATGATGTAGTAACTGATAAAAGACTGATATTCACATGTAATGTCATTTTCTATAAAAACACCAATGAAAACATTGCTTTAAACCAAACATCTTTATATTTGAAACATTGAGGAGATTATGGGGTGGTTGTAGAGTATCATCTCAACAGAGTGAACTTTGAAAAAGGTGCATTTGTTAATTTTTTATTTTAAATATTTGTTGTGGACTAGCTGTCTGGACCAACAGGTCAGTGCAGTTCAGTCTGGGAGTTAAATCTGTTGCTTAACTGGAAAGGTATAGTCTTCACAGTCTGTCAATACATACATATTTACTTCTGTTTAAAAGGAAGGAAAATACCTATTTCAATGCCTGGCATCTTGCCAGTCACTTAAAATCATAATCCATTCTAAAGAACAATTACTTAATAACATAGGTAATCACATGCATAACAAGAAAAAGTAAACTGTAGTAATTAAAAAATAAGCCTAGTAATAATTAAAATTTAACACTAGCATTTCTTTTTTTTTTGAGGAGTGAGTGAAGATTCTCAGGTAGAGTTGTATATATTTTGATTCTCTGTAAAGGAATACCCACGTTGAAATGTTCGTGTGCTGAAAATTTTAAAGCAAAATTCTGGGTTTATTTTTGACCGCTGGAGGATATGTAGGGCACCAAGATGTGGAGTAATTGTCTTATCGTTAACTGAATCTGCATCATGGCTACAGCCAACTTCTAACTAGTGAACTGTTTTCTGCAGGAAAGCATGAACTTTTTTTTTTCCCATAGGCACACTTTCTAATTCCTTATTTCTGCCTTAGCTGTTTGGGGTTTGGGGTTTTTGTTTGTTTGTTTGTTTATTTGGTTGGTTGGTTGGTTTTATTTTGTTTTTAAATTCTGTTTTGTGTCTTTTCTTAATTTGTGAACTTTTCTACTGGGCATAAACTGTGTTCATAGGCTCCTTAAAGACTTCCATTTTCCATAATGTCCCCCAAAGGAAAAGTTCTCCAGGGGAATAAAAATGGAGTTGCAACTTTGTATCTAATAAGTGCTCATGTTGATGACTTATTTTGATGGATTTTAGATGTGCTTCTTCAGTGGTATTAACTATATACGAAACACCTACAGATTTCTGGAAATTAAAACTTGCTGAGACCTAGGCCTTTACTTGCTGAACAAAGGAAATAAAAACCATGTAATGATATTATCGGGCTCTGCAGCTAGCCTTGAAGTACAATATCTTTCAGCAATATAACTTCATCTAATGTGTGCACTGCAATATTGCAAGGGAGTTATGACAATGAAGTGCTTAAATGTAGTTCATAGAAAATGCTAGAAATTTGAAAGCCACAGTGCTCTTAAGTATCTTCATATATTCTGTAGTTTAACAGAGACATCCATACTAACAAATGAATATGTCTCTGGGGGTCTAGTTAATGTGAAGAGTGTGGTTTGAACTGCTTTTATTTTAAGTGAAGGGTAACACATTAAAAAAAAGTTTATAATATAACCGTACAGTTACATAAGTTAATTTCATGCTGCTGTTTATTAATTGGTGATCAGTTGTACCAAATCTTTCCTGAAGTTCAGAACTCAAGCAACAAATCAGTAAAAAAGACTGTATTTTCTAGAGTAGCATAGCAACATTTTTCTACGAGCCTGAGTCCATCTAGTTTAGAGAGTAGTTATAGTCCAAAGAGAAACTAATTGAAAGTAGAGTCTGACAAGGTATATGGGGTTGTAGTTATGCTTGGTTACTTTTTTTGTTCCTCTTTCTCTATTAGTCTATTCTTACAAGATAGCAAATGTATGTATATTGCTGAACCAAGCTCAAGAAAATGTGTATGTCTAGTGGCACTATGTAAACATTTTGGTGTAATTAGGCCACAGTGAAACATCTTGTTCTGGGCTACTAACTGAATCCTGGCTATCATTTGAATTTAAATGTATTGCTTTTTTTTTTGCTAAGTTCCTAAAAGAGTTGATAGGAGAAAAAAGGAAAACATTGCGAACAATCAGTATTTTTCATGTGAAGATAACCTTATGAGTGTGAATATTAAGTAACTTAAGCACTGGATGCTCAAGGTGGAAAACTTGGAAAAGGGTCCTATTTTCAGAAAGAGTAAGTTCTTCTGTCCTTATTGAATCAGGCCTCTTATAAACACAATAACTGTAAGAGCATGTACTTTCCTTTTTGATAGAAGTATTTACTTTTATATTGGCATATAAATATATTCATGCATATTTTTAAATTTAAAGTATTTCTAATTCTTTGATTCAGCGTGTAAATTCATATAGATTTGCCGCTATATAGGACACAGAAATAAAATGTAATTAAGACAGAAAAAGGAGGCCATAAAGGACTCTGAGAGATTGCCTAATCCTACACTGTTCACTGAAAAAGTCGAGCAAAAACCTGAAATATGTTGAAAGTTTGTCTGTAGAGCATTTCATATCATGTGCAGGTTATGGCATTCTGTTGCTTATTTCACTTCCAGATCAGAAATACATTAGTTCTTGCAAAATTTAAGGGTGTTTTTTTGTTGCTTTTTTTTTTTTTTAAAGAACATTTTAAAAATTAATAAAGGAAAGATCTTGACCTTAATTGTGACACACTGCCTCTCTTTAAATGCAGACAACATTGAAGCATCATGTCCAATCTAACAAATCAAATATGGTCTCAGCGTGAAGCCTCAGTAGATTTGTTTTATTTGTTCATTTCAGTTTGCCTACAGTCCTCCAGGTTACAGATTGCTTACATCTGAAAATGTACTGTATCTTGGAGGGTATACCAAACATTCAAATTCTCTTTATCTTCTGTACATAATAGTAATTTGTTTGCTCTTAACTCTGAAACAAGAAAAGGCAGTGAAATATTAATAATGCCTGATTATTCACCATGTAAAACTAATGCACGGAACAGGCATTTGAAGTGTTGAGTGCAATCGATGCATTTCCTCAGTGCTGTTTTCCTTTTAGTGCTGCTTCTGGTTCGTGTCATGTATATGCATTTATCCCTAGGTAGGAGCTTTCTGGTAACTGCTGGTCTGAGGGGATGTTGTGACTCACAGTGAAGACAAAATGAATTGGTCACAGCATCACAGGGTACTATCTACAGGGATTTTATTTTTTCTTAAGGTATCATTGTCAATACCTTTGTAATGCCATTTATAGTTTGACTTGATGGAGTGTCTCAAAGGGAAGCTCCAGATGGTACTTTTCCTGCTAGTAATAATTATGCCGTCATGGGCATCACTAGGTCTTCAATACTAATTACAAGCAAAGCTCATTTGTACTATGAGTTAAGAACCTTTTAAAGTCTTGTTGAAAAAAATTTTTCTTCAATCAGAGATACAACAAAATAGACTTATTTTTAGTGTAGTAGAATGCCTTAGTACAAATGTAACTCCTTTCGGTTGTAGCTGTAACATTGCTTAATGATTTGGGATGATTATTTAGGATCAGATTGGTTATATCCTGTGTCCTGTCTTCCAGCTTCATGCATGTCCTTTCTGTTATTTTATGCTGTTTCATTTATCAGTGAAAAGAAAGTTTAGCAGTATAGAAATAACCCTGTTGATTTAGATCAAGACCCGCATAGCTCCAAATTCTATTAGAATGTGGAATTCAAATTGTGTCTAGTGGAAACAATGACTTTCGGAAGATGATAAAAGAACTCTGCACTCAGAAAGAAGTGGGGAAATATGACCATACCATAAGTCTGAACACTGTAGAGTGTCCTGTTTCCAAAATTTTGCCACAGCAGCAAATGAACAGGACTCTGGGTGTGAGGTGAAGGTGAAAGGAATAGGTACCTAGGTGGCATTTTCCTAGACTGCTGATGAAAGGAAAGACATTCATAAAGAGGCCGGCACATTCTGCAGGCCAACACCTGGCTGTAAAACTTGTGCTGCAGCCAGGTCTCTAGCTTTTATAACCAGGGGATCCTCCCCAGGAAATGGGGACTGGTGGACAAACAGGATTTCATCTGATAAAGCGAGGAGACACCATCTGACAGCGAGCTTCCTAATCTGAACAGCAGGGCTTTTAATGACACTTGGTAAAGGATGGTGACTAAAGAGAAGAGATACGGGAGCGCATTAAAGAAGCGGCCCTCACACTCCTTCTGTGAAAGCAGAACAACTGGGGGTCCATTTCAAGTGTCAGTGCACAGATGCATCAGTACGGGAAACAGAAGAGGAATTAGAAATCCATGAATGGTGCAGAGCTATGATCTTAGTGGGATGAGAGAGATTTGGTGAGATAGTCCACATGGCTGGAGTGCTGCACTGGGTGGACGCTGGCTCCATTAAAAGACCATACAGCCACCAGCAAGAATGATGCTGTTCCTTAAAGGTGAGTTGGAAGGCAAGAGCAGGAACAGCACAAGCCAGGCCATGTCCTCACCAGCAGTCTGCTGTCCCACAGCACACCAGGCAGATAAGCAAAGCAGGATGGGTCCTATGGACAGCTCAGTGATCGTCAGGCACAGTTACAAGCCGAATTCAAAGGCAAGCTAGGAATTTCAAGCAACAATTAAGGAGTACAGATGATGGCAAACCCAGGCCTGAATTTAAAAGGACCCATGCATAGCAGGTATAGATGGGCATCTCAGGTGAGGTTGGTCAGGACAATTAAGTCCTGTTAGTGCATTAAAAACTTTGACAGTGCAAAGCTGTAAGGTGAGGAAGACTGTTTTGTGATGGGTGATGAGCTAACAACTGCTTATGAATCTGCACAGGCAAATGTAAAGTCCTGCACATGGCTTGGAATTAACCCATGAAATGGAACAGGCTGGTGGCTGACTGGCTGGTCAGAAACTTTGCAGAAAAGGACCTGGGATGCCAGTGGACAAGTTAAACACAAATGTGCAGCGGACAATGTCAGCCTGGGCATCTGGGGCTGTACCAGCTAGAGTAATGCCAGCAGGCCCAGGGAGGTGATTG
>JAVKLA010000057.1:13407781-13420553 GCA_034782735.1 Sagittarius serpentarius
TTTTATTTTTATGGAATGAGTCCTTTAATGTAAACATGAATTGCATCAACAGCAGAGGCTGAAAATATATCATCCCAGGCTGATGGCTGGAAAACTTTCTTGAAGGGTGGTGTTTCTTACAGAATAGACAGAACTGAGCACAAGTTTTTATCCTGAGGGAGTAAGTTTTAACTCCTCAGATATCACAGACAGAAATAAAACCACTCTGTCCCTCTTGTCTATAAATGTAGTGACAACAGCCTTTAATTTACTTCACTTCTGCTAAAATGAGTAAATGACTAGAGGGTATATACACTTATGTGTGGTTTGGGCTCAAGTAGAACAGAAAGGCAGCATTAGCCAGAGCTCTTTTAGCCACACCTGGTGGTACTGCACTGAGACATAGGAAAAATTTCTTAGTGTTAGATGCTGGCAGGAAAAATTAAAAATTTCTAGATGAGGCTGTATCCAAAATGGCTTTTTGCTATACAACTATAAGTTAATGCATTAGTAGTGCAAATCTATCAGTTATTTTCACAGGCTTCCTGTCTATACTTTAGAGAGTATGCTCTTAGCAAAGAGGAAAATTTATGAAAATAGTAATAGAGAGTTTTTTCAGAAGTCTGTGAGCAAGTCAGCTTCAGATCTTTGATGATTATGAAAGATGTGGTATTTAACTAGGACATTTTGTGAAAGTAATGACTAATGAGAGTGCCCAGGACTGTTATTACTTAAGTTTATTTTTCAGAGCAAAAATATGCCCATTAACTTCTCTAACAGAGTAAATTTGTTTCTTTCTAGCTATGATAGTCTTATAAAAGGTATTACCTTTTTCTAGCAACTTGCTTCAATCATTAATCTACATTTATTTATGTCAGAATAGAAGCTATTATGCTAATTTTAAATGTAAAAATCTAACCATTAATTTTTTTAACTGTTGTGTCTGCAATTTCACCATGTAAATAAGGTTTTGGAGTGACAGCATGAAATGCAGTGTAGGAGTAAGGGAAAAGAAATAAACATTGGATCAGATCCTCCAGGGACATTTAGGTGTCTCTCTTACCCTGCAAAGAGAACGAAGCACCTATGTGCTTTTGAAGATCTTATTCTTCACAGATTGTTACAGTTAAAAAGATTAATAAAAAGCATGTGTTAACAGAGAAGTAGAGAGGGGAGATGTAATGTCAATTCTCCTATTTGCCAAGAGGATATTTGTCAGACGCTTATGTCAAATAACATTAGTTTAAAAAAGTAATCAATGTTATTACCAAAACTTGTGTGAGCCTTGATGCTTCATAGCAAGGGGAGACAAATATTTGTCAGCTTCCCTGTACTGCTCTTTGAATTCCTTTTGGACTGGTAATGGCCTGTGCTTCCTAAAGAAGCATAACTTGTTTGTCATGCTGGGTCAGATGAGGATATGAGCAGGTGTGCAACTGCTTTTCTCTGCCTCACTATTATATACTGAACTGAGGAAACCAAATCTGTAGCCTACAGGTCTAAATCACTGATGGGAGGGATGTCTAACTAACCATTTATTCTTGACTATCCGTACGTATGCCTTTAAGAGAAAAGCTCTCTAACTAGTTATTAGCTGCACTAATTGTCTTGCAGTTGAATGAACATATCTTGAACAAGCACCATAGAAAGGAAACTCTGGAAGAAAATTTAAATGATCCCAAGTCATCTGCTTATCTGAAAGACTCTTGAAGTTCAGCCTCAGACTCCGCTGGCATTGGATCCTTTGAAAAAATAACCTGATATCTACATTTTGCAATGAAGGTGGAGTTAAGTTCTTAAAGGTTTTCAAAGACAAAAATAAGTGTCAGTTTGACTTGATATTACAAATTTAATTTAAAAAAATGCCATATACTGACAGAAATTCTGAGTCTAACTTCTGGACTGTGATATAGTCCACCTAATTTAGTTTCTACCTATTTGAAAATCTTGGCTTGAATATTTCTGCATATTATCCTGAACTAATTAAAATCAATTAATCTTGTGTTTATTCAGAGGAAAATGCACATTATAAGAAAAGGAGCCAATACTCTATGAAATGTGTAAAATATGGCTAACTTAGTGGCCGCAGCAGCTAGAAGCATGCTGCATTCCCAAAAAGCTATGCTAGCAGCTTTCGAATGAAGTAATGAAGGTAAAAGTTCTGAAAGTTCTTGAGAAGTGGTAAATCTGTTTAGGAGGAAAATGACAGGTCCAGTCAATACGAGGTAATCTTGGGTTCTCAAGATCGAAAGACGTTCACACTTTTAGTATGAAGTTTCTCATGCAAGGGAACCTTAAAGTAAATGCTATCTTCTCCTACCTGATTCAGATAGAGGAGTTCTGATAGAATAAAGAATGAACAGGAAAGGTCACTTTTTCAACTGTCTGAAGCTGTAATTTGAATCCAGATATATCTCACTCTAGCATGGCGAGACTGTTATCAGTTATGAAATCACTTAATAGGAGTGCTTTATTCTTAATGACTGAGAGTTAACCAAGGCTGCTAGAGTTTGCTGCAATAGCTATATTGATTTAGAAGGATAATTGGAATCCAATCTTAGATTATGTGAGAGAAATAAAAGCCTCTTGTGGAAAGAGGTCTTGCAGTCAGGATCATATAATACTGATATGAGTTTCAATTTTGTGAATGTTCACACTCCTGTAAATTAGATATAAGTGATACAGAACTGACAAGGTTTTGAACTGAAAAGCCATTTCATATAAAGGACAGTGATTCTTAGATGAGGGAGAAGGCAGTGAAAAGAGTGTAATTTATAAGTGCTATAACAAAACAAACAACTAAAACACCAGAAAGGTCAAAAACAGTTTCAACAATTTCATATCTATGAAATAAACAGGAGATACTACCAATCTACAGCAGTATACGATACTTCACTAGTTACTGTGAAGATATTGTAGACTTTTAGTGTTCATACGGAAGGAAAATTTTAGGAACTGAGGGAAGGAAAAGAAGAGAGAAAGTGAAAGAGAGGCTTAAAACCTTATTACTGTAGTCAGTATTCAATATTCAAAAGCTCATAACTTGGTAAAGTCAAAACCAATTTTCTCTGAAAGCAAAGGTACTTCTTTTAAATGAGAGCTATTTCCGTGCCAAATTTCAGCTTGCAGTTCTCATCCATTTCAGCTCTAGGGCTGTTTATAAAAAGGTTACAGGCTTCTTCCAACCCCCTCCTGCTCTGTAATGGTAATAGCATATTTTCTTCACTCTCCCTGCATTCGAAATTTACAGACCTACTTTTGCTCAGACTTTCTAAGCAGCTGATCATCCATGTAAAGTAAACCAGGAAAATTTCAAAACCAAATGAATTTATGATTGGCTATATGTAACTACAAAACCAGAAAACCTTACATTTTTTTCCTATAAGAAGTGCAAATCAGCCCCCCGATGTTTTCATCAACATTTGAAACAAAACATGTTTTTCTTTCAGCTGCAGTAATTTTATTTCTTTTAATGAAGCAAGGCATAAAAATAAATGGTTCAAAAAAAGAATAAGTGAATTTGAGATGTATTGTGAGGATGGGTGAGGCATTTAAGTCTTACATGTGTGGAGAAAAGAAACAATGAAGACATACATGTTCAAAAGCAAAGCCTCCAAACAAAATGCTGCAGCTGACCCATTTGCTTATCTGATGTTGTTCCTGCTTCATCTGCACCTAATGTTAAGTTTGTTACACTTCCATGGTCTTAGCATATTTGCATATTCTCTGCTGTCTTTTTAACATCCTTAGAAACTAATTCAGTGAGCAATCTATGGATGACAAATTTTAAAATTAGTTGTCTTTAAAATAGCTTTAGTGGCATTCTACTTTACTAAGAGAAAAAAATAAAAACCCTTTTTCAATTGTTTTCCTTTAGAACTTGAAAAAAATTAAGCAAACTCCGTATTTCTTTAAACCTAAACAGAGGAAAATATGAGAGTATTAAAATTAGAATGTGCTTAAACAATTGAGTTTTGCAAGTTTTATAGACAATTATCTTATACTGTATATACCACAGAGAGCATCTTTACTTCCAAGCAATGGCTCCTTTTGAAATAACTGCTTCTTTTGAGTCTAAATTATTATCACCAATATCAGTTACCAGATTCAAATTTAGGATCTAATTGGTGGTTCTTTAACATAATTGTAATTGTGATAGTAAGCTCTTATCAAATACAGTACTCATGAATCTAAAAAAATCTTATGATCTGTATAGATCAGTCAAGTGATACTAATTCAGTTCTTGAACATTCCAAAGGCTCTGGAAAATGCTATCTAGTGTCTGCTGCCAGGGATTGACAGAATACTTTTATAGTCTAGATGTTTTCAGATGGCAATTAATTAATGCTGTGCTAGTCAGGCTGATGAAGAGACCTGAACAGTATTTTCCCTTGCCTGTTATGGTGGTGGTTACTCTTCATTAGTGATGGAGACACTCTTAAGACACCAACTTAGACTGAGATCACTATTTGTTAGACAGCTAAAGTGAGATAAGGTGAATCCCATACAATGGGCCCATAACACAGTTGGAATATTTGTTCACACTAAGTCTACAAAATGGTCTCGTTAATCATCTTTTCTTATGAATTATTCATGCAATACTTCATGCTGTCTAATTCGGAAATATCCACATCTTTGTCTAAATCAAGCTAGCTATAATTATACTTTACTGGATTAGAGGCAATTAGTTTCATTATTACTGCAATCAACAGTACAAATGCAGAAAAAACAGATTTTCAGGTTTGCTATATTAACTACATTTAAAATGAGGAGAAAGCTCTTGGAAGCTTGTTTTCAAATTATATCTCTACAAATTCATAATAAATGATTAGAGGTCCGCATGCAATAATTATGTTTCAGAACATTAGTTAAAAGTAAAACTAAAAAATATCTATGACAGTAAACAAGTTATCAATCAAATAGAGGGTAGCAATTAGTTACCGTAGAGATGTGTACTTTTGATCACAGAGTAAATTTCTTAATTTTACATGCTAAATATAAATATTTCTTTATGTTATTTATCAAAAAGCGAGGGGGGGTGTGTTTAGATACTTTAATAGTTCTGTCTCAAATTCTCTACTTGTCTGCTACGTTTTGAAGATGAATGGGCTAACCATCTACCAGCACTCGGGGTGGGTTAGGCTTGTGTCGCTCCCCAAGGACACGCTAAGGAGGCTTGGATGCTAGCAGAATAAGATGTGCTAGTACGTGCCCAAAACCTTTCTGCTGCCTCCCCTGCCTGCCCCAGGCATTCAGTTGCCTGCATACCAAGGGCCCAAGGCCGAGATCTGATACACGCAACTGTGTAACCCTGACTCAGAGAGCTGAGAAAAATTGCAGTTATGAGAAATAGGCAACGGAAGATCTGTAGAAAGGTTAAAAAAGGTAAAATTGCAGAGAGACCCTATTGAGGTGGGATTGTTAGTAGATCAGGGATTCAAGAGGAAAAAATGCCAGAGTAGAAAGGTATAGAAAGAGGAAAAGAACAGAATATTTCATTCAGGCACTGTTGGATCAGTTCGCCAGCGCCCATGTCAATGGAGCTGGTGGCAGCTAATGGCTCTGCAGCCCAGTGAAAGGGTAGAAGCCAGGGGTTGTGGTGGCTGAACCTTCTGCATGGACTGGTGCTGCTTCACCAGCAGAAGTGTGTAAGGTGCCTTGTCCAGGTGGGGTGTCTTGATGCATATCTTCATAGCTTGCTGAAGCCTACACATATTTCATGTCTGCCAGAGTTATACTGCATGCTCTCTGTATTCCTCTAATAGACTCTCTTTGCGCATGGTTAAAAATGCCTGAACCACCAAGTATGGGAGGTAAAAATGATGACGACTTTAACAAAGATAATGAAGGTCCAGACACATGAAATATTTCTAGTAAAGAATAGTTGAAAGCTTGCAACCAAGAGATCAAGGTGGAAAGTGATAATTTAGTACCTTTTAGTCAAGGCTGCAGGAAAGACAGAAAACCAGAAAATCAATATGAACTTTGTGACTTGCTGATGTCAAAACGTGTTCAACTTGGAACTTCAGTAGATATTACAAAAAAAAACCAAACTAACAACAACAACAACAAAGACGATCAAGGAATTTATCGACTTCAGGATAAGGTGGGTTTTTTTATTATTTAACTTGTTGATAGAAAATTAAAATTGGACATTCTGAAAAGGATAAAAAGTATTGTTATGAAGCTCTAGTCCTGCAAAGCAGCAATACCAAACCTCTCTTGGACATGGGACCATACTGGGTTTATGCAGCAAAGTTTTGGCAGTGGTGTGGCTGCAGGGGAGGCTTCTGCGGGAAGAGACCAGGAGCTGTCGCCATGTCAGACAGAGCCGGTATCAGCTGACTCCAAGGTGGACCTGCTGCTGACCAAAGCTGAGCCCATCCGCGATGCTGGTGGCACCTCTGTGATAACATATTTAAGAAAGGGTAAAAACTGCTGTGCAGCAGCTGGGAGAGAGGAATGAGAAAAATGTGAGAGGCAGTCCTACAGAAACCCAGGTCAGTGAAGAAGGAGGGGAGACGGTGCTACAGGTGCAGAACAGAGATTCCCTACAGCCCATGGAGAAGACCATGGTGATGCAGGTTGTCCCCTTGTGGCCCACAGAGGACGACAGCAGAGGAGATGTTCACACTGCAGCTCGTGGAGGACCCCACGCTGGAGCAGATGGATATGCTCTGAAGGAAGCTGCAGCCCACAGAGACCCCACAATGGAGCAGGCTCCTGCCAGGAGCTGCAGCCCATGGAAAGGAGCCCGTGCAGAAACAGGTTTTCTGGTAGGACCTGTGACGTGCGTGCCACCCGCACTGGAACAGTCAGTCCCTGAAGGACTGTTCCCCGAGGAAATGACCCACAATGGAGCAGTTCTTGGAGAACTGCATCTCGTGGGAAGGACACATGTTGGAGCAGTTCATGAAGGACTTTATTCCATGGGAGGGACCCCACGCTGGAGCAGGGGAAGAGTGTAAGGAGGAAGGAGCAGCAGAGATGAAGTGTTTATGAACTAACGGACTGTAACCCCCATTCCCCATATCCCTGTGCCACTTGGCAGGGAGGAGGTGACAGAGTCAAGAGTGAAGTTGAGCCTGGAAAGAAGGTGGGGCTGGGGAGAAGTAGTGTGAGTTTTGTTTTTTTTTCTCACTAACCTACTCTCTTATTAATTGGCAATAAGAGTGGCTTGGTGGGCAACCCACCACAGAGGCAAAAAGTCTCAGCGATACCTGGATGGTATCATATTTTGGACTAATACTGGGGCCATGGACAAACTCAGAACCAAAAGGATCATATAGTTCATTAAATTGTATGCATATAAGTACTTATCTATTAATGAGTAATGCCATAGTGCTCAGCATATAACTTCCGTAGACAAAAGCTCGCAGTAGGGTGAGGACTAATTTTTCTCATGTATTCAGGGTTGAAAGCTGAACTAACAATTAAAATGGGATCCCCGTGTGCTAATGTTAGATTCCTGCGTGCTAAGCTTTTCATTCTCACAGTTCTCTACCTAGAAGGTGTTTACAGTGTAGAAAAGTGACTAGAAGCAGAGGGGAATCCCGGTTAGTTATGCACTTAGGATAAAAGTAAGGCACATAACAAATACTGGGTATACATGTCCCTAGCAAATTTGCTAGAACTGTAGGAAAATACCAGTGCCTACTACCAGAAACTACTTCTACCTCTTGAGAGGAGTGAAGTACTGGCTGTTAATTGCAGTCCTGGAAAAACTTTTGAAAAGTTACATATAAAACAGTATTGGCAACTTATTTCTACTCTTGTATCTCTTAATACATAGAACTGTTGACTCTCTTTTAAGGATGAAGGGCACAGTGTTACTAAGCAAAGCCTTGAGAAGACCTAAATCTATAATGACTGCCAGAAGGGATAATTTTTTCTTAGCTTTGCTAATAGGCAATAACTGAGAGGCAGAGAAAATGAATAAAGTGGGATTTCTGTAAAGCATATTGATTAAGGTAACTCATTGACATACTGACAGAAGACAAACCTGAACAACTGCTAATAAACTGGTAGTCAAACATGTGAAATCTTAAAAGACAAGATAGGGCTGGGGGGTAAAGGTAAGGGGATAGGAGACAGAGAGAAGAGAGATATCTGGGTAAGTATCTCTGGCTAGAAACAAATAAAATCTGTATTTTTTTTAAGAAATAAGGTTCAAACACTTGGGATTTTTTCCTGCTTTCAGAGCACTTGGGGGAAAGGAAAGTATTCAGAAAAAAAAAAATCACAATTTTTTTTTGATTTATTAAACAAGCAATGTCTGTGGCGAGACTCCTTTGTTTTATTCATTTTATCTGAGTTATTGCAGTAATCTTCTGTTTTATTTGTTTATTTATATCATTACAGGGACCCAGAGCACTGTCTGGGGACTGCTGGAAAAATCTTTATATTAAGATTTTTTTATATGAAGAGAGTAATAAACAAAACTAATTAAAGGTATGGGTAGCATACATTCTTAATAGAAACCATTAATACCGGTGCATTTTCCTGGTAACGTATACTGTGCTGAGTGAGGTTCCCTGTTAGTAGTTTTCTGGAGGATTAATGCAATCTAGGATGTCACCTCAGCTTTTGAGGTTTCCCTCATTCCCTGAGAATTTCTCAGTGACCTTGAAGTATGTCTGAGATTTCTGCAAGAGTTTATAGAGAACTCGAACTTTCAAGTCCCGGCTTCCAATTCTTCAGTACTTCTGAAAGTACTGAAATACTTTAATTTCTTCCTCTGCTTCACCTCTTCCCCTGTTTCTATGTACATTTTTTTTTCTTGAGGTGGATGAGTCTTATTTACCTAAAAATTTTTCCAAAATTTGCTTGGCAGAGGAAGAGACAGATCTGTGAGTGCAGACCTAATTACAGTGTGTACATTTTACAGATGCAAAATATTTTCCTGATATCAGCTTAGAAACTACTGGTTACTTACACTTAGGTTTAATGAATTCTCAAAGACTGCACTGCAGTGGCTGAAAGTGAGATCCTTCCCATCACTTAGGTATAAAAGTGACAGTCAGAATAACATATATCCTTCTTGTGTGGAGGAGATTTTACAAGAAAAACAGCAATGTGAGCTTGAGGCACTATCCTCCAGATAGAACAACATGCTTTCAGTATCATTTGTTCACCCATAGGATCCTGGAACTTGTTTAATCCCATTTTATTTTACTGGTATTCCATAGCTATGATCTTGGGGTAAAATAGAAACAGAAAAATAGCCAGAAAAGACACAGAGATAAAAACAAATCAACTAGAAAAATGAAACTTCTCTATCCTTCCCCTACTGATTCAGAAACATTATAAGAAAACTATTATTAAATCCGTTAATATTTTATATGACATACACAATTAATTCCAAAGGAAAGAAATTTTACAAAGTTTCTAACTTTATATTTCATATACATGTGAATATACCAAATGGTTGTCCTCTTACCAAAATTGTTCCAATGTTATACATAAAAATTTGCTAGGTAAAACAGCATTAAAAAATAAAGGGAAAAAGACTGTATTAAATTTCTATTTTCCACAATTTGTCTTAATAAAACAAGTAAAAATTTGTGCAGTTTATAGAACTTTGCTAAGAAACAAATTGGAAAGCTGAAACAGAAAAGCACAATTTGACATTTCTGGGTGCAAGTTAAATGTGCGTGTATGTGTGCATGCATAAGGGCTTTGTAATAAATGAATGCCATGACCAAGCTTTTAATCATTACTCTTCCTGTCAGGATTCAAGAGAGACAGGAGTTCTAAGTGTTGCCAGAGTGTCATGAGATTCGTGTTCACAGGATTCCACTTGACTTTGTAGCCTCTCATCTCTAACTGACATTACAAACCACTCATTACTCTTAGTGCCAGCAATTCATGCAGCATATGTGACACGGGAAGAAGCAATATCTTTTTTGGGGTGGGGGTGGAGGGGGAAAGGTGTACTCTGAATCAATGTCAGAGGGAGAACAGTTTCAATATTTGAGGGGTTGTGCTGTTGTCAGTTATAAGCATAATTTGCGTTTCAGAAACTAATATGCAAGGAAATTTGCCCATAGCAGTTGTACTCTATTATCATTTAATTAGTCTTCCACCATACAAAAAGCACAGCAATGTTATATGCAAGCAAAGTCTTTGCTCAGCTAACAACCGTTAATCCGCTGACCTCGGCACTGAATTTTAGCTCAGACAGCGCACTGCTCACAAAAGCTGAAGAATAAAGGCGAAGGTTATTATTTGCGGGTGATGGAGCAAGTAAATGGTGGTGGAAGATGTTATATATCTGACTTTAAATTTTGCATGGTGGGTTATTCCTTTCATGTCCTAGAATCTCCCTTTTTGATCGGCAGTGATGCTTAAATAAGAGATCCTTTGTAGATCAGTATGTAAGAAACAAAGATAAAACAGAGAAGCTCTATCATTCTGGGAAATCAACTGTTGTGTAATGTACACTGTTCCCCCAGGTCACATGAAACATACTGTTGTTGCTGTCTCTTAAAAATATTACCTCTGCTCTGCTTAATACATTGTAGGATTATTACTTTTTCCAGAAGCCACTAAAGTTGTGAGCCTGACACCATACATATTTGCATGTTTGGGTATTATCCTTTCACACTTTTGGAATTTGGGGATATATAATTAAGCAGTACTTTGGTTTCAGGACTCAGAATTTGCCCTGTGAAATTACACCTTAGTTCCCTGAGGATGGTGGTGCTGCACATTTTACATTGTAAACACTTTCTGTTTCATTATTCTTTCATAACAAAAATAGTAATAATGCACACATTCTGTATGAGGTTGCAAACTAACCTTTTATCAATAAAATTTGAGTATAAAAATATGTATGTGCATTTTATTTCCAGTGGGTTTACGTTCTGCTCACTTAGAGAAATGAAGTTACTTTAGGAGACGTCTAACAGATGTGAAAGTGAACATTTACGAGAAAATGTGTAAAATAAGTATTTTGAATGAAAAAATCAATGACATGACATATAAAGCAAAACAAAACTAAGAAATATAATCTTCTTAGCAAACGATTCATTGACAGAAAAAAAGCTATAACAGGATTTTCTAGATGGAGGCTACAGTTTACTTTTTATATCGAACATCTCTTACGTTTTCTTGCAAAAGTTGAAGATACTTATTCTCCATTGTGAGCTAAGAATTTTCCATATTATTTTCAAATTTCCAGAGTTAATTTCTGAATTGCAGAAATTGGTGGTCAACTGTTTTGCCAGTCGAGTGCTTGCCAATTGGTCAATATACGAGGTATCAAGCTTCTTATGTGTAACCTGGGTGATTGGAAAAGTAATTTTGCAAAGGTTCCAGATGGTGATTTTAACCACAGTTTCTCAACAGTGATTTTGGCTTGCCTTGATCTCTTTAGTTCTCAAATCATAACCTGTTTCTTTTTTTTTACATCAGATCATGCTAGGCTGCAAGTATTCATTATACAAATGCTGTAGCCCATGTTTCACCCTGAGTTTAAAAACAATAATGATACTATTGTGAGTGTCATTATCTCACTATGCTTAGGAGACCAGGCTCCTTCTTTCTCCAGTTTTACTCAGCTAATTGCTCTTGCGTTTTTGGGAGGAGCAGAAAATCACCAGGACATAATGATATAGAGGGCAAGCTGAAACAAAGAAGGATGATCCACTCAGATATTAGTCAGGGACCAAGAAGAAATGATTCAGTTGCACTTCTGCACATTCTGCACTGCCATCCTATACAAGTTGTTCTTGCTCAGACACTCAGAAGTAGTTGTGTGCCTATGTATGTCATTTAGTTGTTCCTGACATCCCTTCATCTACTAAATGTCCCTCAGGTAACTATGTTTTTTTGGATATTTGCATGCAGTAAATAAAGAACTAACTCTGACAATAAATTGCTCACAACCAGGCACCTCTCAGGAAAAAGTTTCTGATCCTTCAATCATGCCTAGAGAATATGCACCCCTGCTACTGGGACACTCATGCGGCTTGTGGGAACTTTATATTGTTTTGACAGGACCTTTATTTTTAATATCTGAGATCCTAAATGTCTACTTTAATCAATGAGATATGGGTATATCAGTGGATGCCTTAATCAATGAGTTAACCAAAGTTCTTGTTACACAAAATGGAATTCAGACGATGGAAGTCTTATCCAAATGTTTTAGTAGCTACTGTATATTCCCAAGATATGTGAGTTTGAAGCTATTAATCTACTAAGAGTACTTGGAACATAAGGTTGTTAACTCTTCTGTACTGATCTGTCTTCCTTGCTTTTTATAGCAGGCTAAATGGACGCAAGAACTCAATTCCAAGATAGGGTTTGTTGTTCAGGGTCTCAGAACTAATTATGAGTAGGCTTTCTCTCACTAGCTATTTCATGTCAATAAATAATTCCCAGTTTCTTTTGTGTTTTACTTCATTGTTCTGTTTCCTTTTCTTTTAGCTTCTTTCTGTGGATTCCTTCATTTGGTTCCTAGCTGTGCCCATGTACCATGAAAGAAACATACAGCTTCTGGGCAGGTGAGTATCTGAAGGTCAGATACTGATGGTCCAGCTCTTATGGTGGGTTGACCCTGGCTGGACACCAGGTGCCCACCAAGATGCTCTATCACTCCGCCTCCTCAACTGGACAGGGGGAGAGAAAATATACCGAAAGGCTTATGGGTCAAGATATGGACAGGGAGAGCACTCACCAATTACTGTCACAAGAAAAACAGGTTTAACTTGGGGAAATTAATTTAATTTATTACCAATCAAATCAGAGTAGGATAATGAGAAATAAAACCAAATCTTAAAACACCTTCCCC
>JAVKLA010000057.1:13420972-13458053 GCA_034782735.1 Sagittarius serpentarius
TACCACACTGAAAACACAGCGCTGTACCAGCTACTAGGAAGACAATTAACTCTATCCCAGCCGAAACCAGGACACCCCCTTCTTAAATCTGTTCTCCCAGAGGCGCTACCACCATTGCTGATGGGCTCAGCCTTGGCCAGCGGCGGGTCTGGCTTGGAGCCGGCTGGCGTTGGCTCTGTTGGACATGGGGGAAGCTTCTGGCAACTCATCACAGAAGCCACCCCTGTAGCCCCACCCTACCAAAACCTTGCCATGCAAACCCAACACAGTTAATCAGTGTCAAGACTAATCATTTGTTGTAGTGTCCATGGTCTTCAAAATTCAAATGTTTTTAGAAGATGGTTTACATAAATAGAGTAATATGTCATGTGGTCATGAGGACCTCACAGGCAGGCAGGATATATTAGGAAAGTTTGCTTCTCTGTATGAAGGTCAGAATAAATTTTTACTGTATGCTTATGAAAACAGGACATTGAAGATTAAAATGAAGTGTGAGTATCAAGGCTAAGACGCAACCCCTTTTTTTCACTGTACTTGAAGAAACTGCTGTACTTGACAACTGCTATTGGAAACTATCTGCAGTGTACCAGAGAATATAAATATCACAGCCTTTTTCCTCTGAGATTCTAATTCTCCGTGCAAACTAATAAATTAAAGAGACAAAGACTAATCAAAAACATTAGTAAATATCATCAATAGAATTTATCAAGAACAATTCCTGGGTTTAAGGATAGATTTTGTTTTAGAACAACATCTGAACAACAAAACCCACTGTATTTAATTCTGAGATTTAGAAAGCTGATCCCTCCAAAATGTTCCAGTGTTTCATCATTAGCTCATAACTAATATTAACCTCAAAGAAGGATTGCTTTTCAGTGCACTTTGCTAGGAACTTGATCTAATTAATAAGATGGAGGAAGGTGGTAAACTCCAGGTGAAACGTGACTGAAGTACATCATTCAGGACCTCAGAAGGTAACCTTTTGTAAGCCTCGGGAATAAATACATTTTCTACAATTGCCAATTTCTGCTTATAAAACCTGTTTGTCCTTAAAATAGAAACAATGACTGTAACTGAAGAATGTGAGTTGTTGCTCATTTTGCCAAGTCAGCCGCATGCAGCAACAGAGGCTGTGTACATCTGTTTGCTGGCTTGTTATTATGTTGTTTGCTGTACGATTACAAGTTGTTAAATCCAGCAGAGCTTCTTGAGCATACACAGAAAAGTGTTCAAAATCTTGAAATGATCTCTTTTACCAATATGATATGTGAAATTACAATAAGCAGTGTAATTCTCAGTAAATTTTCACATTGTCCGTGTTGTGTCCAAGCAGCAGGCATGCAAACAGCAGAGACAGAAGAAGGAAAGGGGCAGCAGGTGACAGAGGGAAAGTATAAAGAAGATGAGATCTCCAGGCAGGAAACTTCAACAAGAAGGAAACTCATATAAAGGTGGTTTGGGGAGGTGGACAGTGGGAGAAGGCAGAGAGCGATTCTATGGGGAATTCACATTTACAGGCTATAAGATTAATTAATTACAAATACCTGTTGTAATAGAAGCTTGTGCCACTCATCAGAACTGAAACACTGAAGAAAGCAGACTTTTGCCACATATCTTAGATCACAGTCTCAATATGTAAAGTATCCAGACTAGCTAAGGTTACTGTAACTTCACATAACTCAGTTACATATGTAAAACTTTCATAATGTGAAAATTCTTTTTTTCTTGATACATTATGTTCCTGCTATTCAGATTAAACTTCCCCCCCACCCCGATCATTTCTTGTGGGTATTCACTCACTGTTCACACTCCCTTACAAGAAAGGTTTGTTAGATCACTTGTATCAATTTGCAAGAAAGGAAAAAACCTCCAAATTTTATTTCAGAACAACACAGAGAAAAGCTATTACATCTAAATGAAAAAAAAGAAAGAGACTACAGCCTGACGGATCACAAAGACAGAGATGTTGTTCATGTTACATATGGGCTCCGTGTTTAGCGTACGAATTTTTTGTTAGTGACTAGGACTGTAACAGTTTGGTGTCATCAGAGGTCCAAACCCTGCACTTAATTGTACCTGTCATCAACTTGCAGTACGAATTTGACAAAGTGACTTTTAGTAAAAATAGTAGTTGTACAAAGCCTGGACTTTACTTCAAAGATAATGGGTAACAGCAATGCATGATGCACTTTGTAAAACACTCTGAAAACATTTTAATATAAATATTTTTATTCTTGTCTTTAGCCTACAGGAGCTGGTTTACTATTGTCATGTTCTTTTTCATTTTGTGACAGTAAAGTATATGCTATAGCTATTCTATATCAAACAGAAAGCTTATTTGTTCCAGATGTTGAACAAGGTTTTTCTTCAAGTTTGACCTAATAGCTGGAGAAAACACTGACTTGTTTTAGTAGCAGGGAAAGATAAGTCTTATCAGTTTATAAGATATGGATCTTGCCTGTACGTCTTTTAGCATTACTGAAAATACTGTGTGCCTTATTCTTTAGAGATTATGCAGCTCTGATAGCACCGAATGCACTACTATCTCCCCATTACAAACTAATAACCGTCCTAATTAAGTTTTAAAATATCTTAAAATATTTTAAAATGTTTATACAAAGTCAGTCAAATAGAAGTTAGAACCCAGTAGCTGCAGCTGTCTACAACCTCTGTCAGGCAAAATGATGCATTTTTAGTCAATGATTAGTTCCTACCTTAGAAAGAACTTAGCTCTTTTGTAATTAAGATGTATATTTAAAACCAAGAGACAAGTTTATGAATTCTTTAAATATAATAGTATTGCCTTGACATCAGCTAAAATGAACTCTAAGTAGCGCAGTTTGCTGCTTCTCCCTCAAGACATAAACCCATGCATCAACAGAATCTGACCCGTTGCAGATCAAGCTAGGCTCCAGACTCGTCCTAGAAAATATTCTGTAGCTACTCTTGAAGTGTGTAAATGAGAAAAAGCTAATCTACTACCCAGTATCCATGTTTGTGAGTGTGTATTATTATAATTTCATTTTAAAGATGTAAATATGAACAGGATCCCGATAAGAAAAAAACCCACACAAATCTTTAACATAAGCATACAACATTCTTCATTTCAAAACTAAAAATAAGTAAAAGTCAATCTGGAAATGGCAATGAATTTCAGTTGTAATGCAATGTTTTACATTAGATTCTGTAAAAATTTTGGCGAATACCTTTGGAAATGACAATGCTTTTCAGTTTATCCCTTGCTCCTTTGTTATCTCCATCTATGGTAGTAAATACTCTTTAATAAGCATTATAAAATAAATCCTGTTAAATAAAATACAGAATGATAATATTTTTAATATATCATACATAAATTAGGTTGGAATTCCTTCTTGAAAAATAGATTTTTATGTGATCCATGTACTCACTATTGTTGGAAAAATTGTGAAGACAATATTTACAATGCACATCTGGCTATTGCTTAAAAAACTTGTGATGTTAATTGCGAATAATAATAAGGCAGTTTACTTAGAGTGTGTTTTCCAAACTGTCTTGCTAGGATAAGCTTCTTGTGAGCTGATGTCTAAAGAACACATAAATCGTGAAAGATCATGACATAAGGTCCATGATCAGATCCTTAAATGTAGACACAGTAAACATCAGGTGCCTGACTACAAAACATGATTACAAACAATAACAACAGCAACAACAAAACCAAAGACCTCAGTGACAGCCTTATATTGAGATGCCTAACTCAGTTGATGTTCCACCGTTTCACATTAACATTTTCTGACCATCAGCAGTTGCTGATGCACAATACCTCTCAACGGCTGTATTAAACCTTTAAAATAGCCCTGTTTGGGTGTGTGTAAGTGGGGACAATTACTCAGGCCAGGGATTAAGAAGCTAACACAGGCGAGGGTAGATAACTTCTGCTTCAAAGTCTGGAGAGACAATAGAGGTTAAAAGAGAGGTATAATACAGAAATAAGAGAGAGAGGTCTGGAGAGAGAAGGTAAAATAATGATCAGGGTCGAGAAATTTTCTACCAAACAGTTTGTAAATAAGCTGCAGTTTCAAAGCTAGTGTACCGAAATCAGACCTTGCTGCTTCCAGCATAACCTTCATGCAAGCTGAATTAGGATCAAAAAATTATACGGAGCAATGCTAAGTCCTCTTAAAGTCCCAGCAGAAATGTGCTCAACAACTGAGCATCAATAGGTGCTTTGTCTTGCTTTGCTTTGCTTTATTTTGTTTTGCTTGTTTATTTTTGATTTTATTTCTAGAAGAGATGGTAACCAGCCTTTACAGTATCACATAGTGGTGAAACAGCAGCTACAGGTTTTGTGACCAGGGTGGTCTCAACCTGAAGAGGCTTAAAAGAATAATTTTCACTTTCAAGAGAGGTTTTCATCCCAAACTTAGGAGCTATTTCTGGAGGAAGACAGAACAAGTAGAAGATCCATTTACGCAAAAAGAACTACTAGTAGGTAAAAGGTATAAATCTTTTGCTAAAGGGACAGCACACAGGAAGGATTCTAAGACCTGATGGGTTAGATAAGAAATGGAGAACCCAGTCTTCTGAACTATATCTGGATTTCACATTAAGAAAACAATTAGACATAATCATGACCTTCAATCTCAAAAAACAAAGAGTTGTGCTGTATAGTGAAATTCAAACTAAAGAGAATTAAAATAATTTACACAATGTAGAACCAACAAAAAATTCTAGTTTATGAGCTCAAATGTAAAGGGAGAAGAACAAAACTCTAGAATAACTGGGACTTCAAAATTTACAAAATCAGTGGCACATAAACTATTTAGTCTGATCTTTTGGGATAATTCAATACTATCTAAATATACTATTTTTTTTTCTTTTTACTTTTTTTCCCTGATCAGTAGGAACTGAGTCAAGATGATGAGACCATCAGCTTGGAATTATGTTTAAAGCATGCCCAAACATGGTGAGTATATAATATTCTGAACATGAAAAAAAAAAAACTTTGTGTCTCCATCGGAAAAAGTGAGTTTAAGGGGCACAGCAGCCTTCATAGCTCCAAGTATGTCAAGTGAATATTTCCAAAGTCAACAAGATAAATACAAGGTAAATCCTGATAATACAGTAGGCCTTAAGGCCTAGAGGTTAAGTACTCCAGAAATCTCCAAGATTAACAGCACTCAGTGGTTCAAAAAACTATCCAAGTTGAAGCCTTCACTAAAATTACTTCCTTTTACACCTGCTTCCACTTCAACACTTCATTTAGTAAAGGCAGCCTCTGCAGTTCCCCTCAAGTGTTCATCCTATTTCTGAGAATAGCTTTCAATACAATGGAGACTGTTGAGAAATATTTGATTACAGGGAATCTCTACAGTAGGCTGAGTCCTCAAAATATAGGAATGTCAAGGAGAACTCTAAGGGTTTGTTTACAAATTAGACTTGTCACTTTAAAATATGGTTTCTAACAATCCTTTGAAAAGCTGCTGGCCAGTTCACAGTTTCCTATCTAAAATGATGAAGAAATCTGGAGAAAATATTACTCAACTCACTCTTTTTCCAACATATCCCTGAGGTTTAAAAAAAACTGGGAATAGCTTTTTTGCCCTGTAATCACTCATCTGTCAGACTACATTGAAGATTTAGAACACAATGCCAGCTTAATTTTGGGGGCCAAAGAGATTTTGATCATTAAAATATTGTCACTAATATAAGAAGTAGCCACTGTACTGGGAATTTACAAAGGAGCAGTAGAATTATGAAATGCAGAAGAAAAGTAAAGCTAAAGGAACTTGATATTATTATTTTGGCAAATATAATGTTCCCAAAAATTAAATCAGAAGCCAACAGGTTTTTTTGTGTGATATTTTTAAAATTAAATATTGAACAAAGTAAAACCAAATGGAAAATAAAAACATTTATTCATATATCTGAAAAATGAAATTATTTGATCTCTCAATTTAAAATACTTTTTGGTGAACAAATTTAATCACCGAGATTTATTTATCTCCAATAAAACAATGCAGTGCAAGCACAAAACATTTCAGTTCAGTCTGAATGAGATTTTTCAAAAACTGAAATTAAATATTTGTATTCATATATATAAAAATATATTAAAATAACTATTTTATGTAATTATAGATATATGTCTACACAATTTCCTGGAACAATTTGAAAAAATTATATATACAGTATGGGTACCTATTTTGAATATAGCTTGATTCGTCTACTAAAATTAAAAATGTATTTGTGTTTGCAGTACAGTAATTTTGGAAGAGATGGGCAGACTGTCATGCATATAGGACAAGGTATTAATGGAGGAGGAGGCTACAAGCAGGACATATCCTCAGCCCAAAGCTCTGGAGACCTTTTGTAACTAATAATTCTTCATTCAAAGAATCTGCGTATACAAGTTGAATTATTCTCACAGGAGTATTCTCATTGATCCAGGAATTTATTCAGTGATCAAGGAAAATTTTCAATGGCTACTGTAAACACTGGGCTGAACCCATTGAAAAAGAAAAAAAAGAACACCACAAAAACCACTGGAAATACAATGTATAGGAGAAAGATAATTGGATCCACTGTTGAGTTTGGATCTATTGACACATATCTTCACTCATGTTACTTTTCATAAGTTTACTCTTTAATTTAATATATACCCACCAAACAAGATGTGACTGAAAAAATCTATTTGTTGCAAATTTTATTTAAGGAAGAGGTCAGTGAAATAAAAATGGTAAAGGACTTTGTAAAGGAAATTTGTTCCTTCCTTTCTGCATGTCAGAATTCTGACCATACTGCTAAAATGCCGAGTATAAGTATATGTATAAAACACATATATGAGAGTAAAAATAGACCTATGGACCCATATGTATATATTTATAAAATTCTGTCAGATATTAAGAAAAAAACTGTATTAAAGACTGTGGTTAGTTGCAATGTGTTATTAGTAGCAGGTAATTTTGACTGTACACTTTGTAAGCGAGATCTCATATTCACCTGACACCTTTGGATAAAGACATTATCAGAAATGATTGCAATATCTAACAAGTGCGGTCTAGACATTTCATCCATCAGTCTCTAAGGTCTCCACAGAACAAGGCAGATAATATTATGCAGTTTTATGAATGTAGAAACAACAGTATAATATAGAGGGAAATAGTTCACTCACTCAGTCTTTTTCTTGGCTCCAGCAACATACTTTTCCTGCTAGATCTCATCCTAACGTAGTGATGTGAATACTAGAATTTCAGATACTTAAATAAAATTATTAATTACTTAAATTAAACTATTGAATATTTTTCCATAATAATTTATAATTAGTGTAGAAAAAGGAAATTGAAATCTCTTTGAATGTTTGCTTCATACATTATTAAACAACTCTGGTATTTCTAACCTATCAGTGCAATTTTTCATTTTTTCATGAATTGCAACAATGTAATTTAAATACATGAATTCCTGTAAGAATTTAAACTTCATAATTTATTTTCCTAAAGCTGAGTTAATCAGTGGCATTTGTTTTAATTACCCTTCCCAAATAAAACATTTTGGCTTCTCAGCAATTTAAAACCAAACAGTTGTTCCCTTTGATGATTAATTATAGAAAGTTAAAATGCATCATTGTAGTATTTTAAAGACATTGTCAAAGAAGTCATGTTTATCTTACGACTCTTGCTTTCAAGAGCTGTTTTTAAGTTGCATGTGATTAAGAGACTCTAATTGTTACATATCTTACATCATAAAATAATAATTGGTACAGCTTTTGTGTTTGCTTAAACATATAATGTGAGTCTTTCACTATGTCCTTCTTTCCCATGATGGAATATGACCAGAGAGACTTACATGTTGCAGTATCATATCGTAACAGCAGGGAGTAAATCTCCTTGGATATGACCCCAAAGGCGACAACCCACTAGTGGTATTATATACAAATTCGTTGCATACAGGAAAAAAAATGCACACAAACAAGCAAAATTCGGAACTTCGTTTGTCCAAGTAATCTTAATTTTAATTTCTTTGCATATGTGATGCTTTATACTGAATAAGGTTACATTCTTTTGGGAAAGGAATATGGCACTTGTGTTTAAGAGACTGTATTGTAACCCAAAAGTCCAAGGTTACCACCTAAATATCTTTCCTTCTTTTCTTTACTCTGCATTTTCAACCTAAATAGGGTGAAAGAATAAATTTTATTAAATAATTTTTAAAATAAATTTTACCAGTTTTTCTGGTGCTTGAAGTTTGCTAGCTTTTCCTTTCCCCTGGGGTGAAGAGTCATTGAAGATCATCCTCCACCACTTTCTCAAAATTTGAACCCTCAGCCTCCAATGGAAGCTATCTCTTGATCTGTATCCCAAATACGTAGTGGAAAATATTAACAAGACAGCATTCCCATACATTTGAACTGCTAGATACCATTGTCACTCGTAGGCGATGATCCCTCACTACCCTGCAGAAGAAAACCATGAAGTTACTCTTCATGTCACATGCCACGCAGGTCTCTGGTAAGAGATCTATAGCTGGAGAACAAGTTCAGTTCTTTCATCACTCCTTACAGCTGCCAGGTATTTCAAGGGTGTGTGGGGGGGTTGTCCCCGTGCTTTGGCAATAGCGTAAGCCTCTTTTTAGATTGTTTGCATTGTCATCCTGCCAAAATTTCCCCAAAGAACAAAAGTCACATTTGTAAATGGTGACAGGTTGTATCTTAGGGAAAAAGGGAATGGAATTTTGTAGGCCAAATAAGATAGTTGTTTTGCAATACCATTCCCTAAGCTGAATCTCAAAGATTGAAACAAACAATACTACTGTGCGGTTTCTTGTAAAAGTACACAGAAGAGTATTTCAATTGCAAAAGGTCAGGAAACAGAAATATAGGGCTTTCAACATACTCTTATCGACACATTCAAAAGAACTTTTCTAAACTCTTTTGCAATGATTTATATGCTATAAAAACATGAAGTAGCTGCGTGTGCTTCCTTTGATTTAAGAGGATATAGAATTACATCTATTACTGCATTGCTACATGTCCTGAAATACTTGCATATTCAAACATTTTTTTCAGCTCACTATGTAGAAAATAAAAACAGAAAATAAGCTTTAAATTTCAAACTCTGTCACTGGCAAATACTGTAAGAGCTGCCAGATAGTAAAGTGGATGACTGTTCCACCCTGGTGGGCAGCTCAGCCCTAGCCAGCTGCTCACTCACTCCCCCTGCAGTGGGATGGGGTAGAGAATTGGAAGGGTCAAAGTGAGAAAAATTCATGAGTTGCCAAAGTCTAGTGACTACAGTTAGCGCTGATGACTGTGGTCCCTGGAGGGTGTTAGTTGCTGAGGTCAAGGTGATCAGGTTTGTGGTTATCGTTTTGCTTGTCTGGCAACTTCTGTTGCTTGGGTGCCTTTCACACGCAACTACATGCATCTTGCTTTATCTCTTCGGTGATCACAGTGCTCACTTCTGTAAATCTGTGTCTGGCTATGCCACCACGATGTTACAAAATCCTTATATAATGCTCTTAGTTATACTAAACTAGCATGCTTATATTTAGGTTTAAGGCAAGTTTCCTTTAGTACTTACTGATACTTGATTTTGAGCAATAGAGAATTTCATTCTCTCTTCACCTTCTTATATTTATTAATATCCCTCATCTATCTTTATTCCTATCTGATGTTTTAGTCTTTCTACATACAGAAGTCATTCTATATTACTCATGTTCATTCTTATTTTTTATTTTTATAATTCTGTTGTATCCTTTCTGATATAGGATAAACAAAACTGAACACATTCTTAAACAAGTAAGCAAATAAAGAACTTACATATTGATATATTACTCTCTTTTTTCTTTTTTTTCTCTTGTGATAGTTCCTAGCATTAGATTTTTCTCCTTTACTGTACCTAGGAACAGATGTTTGAGGCTTTTTAAGGGTTAGTCACAATTTATTCTTTATATTGTTCTTGTGCAAATTTAGTATCAGTGCCTATGTGATAGGAAGCCACAGCGGAGACACCAAGGATTAGCCCCAAACTACTTATATATTTCATACTAACACTGAAAGCAAGAATGCAAACTCCATTCTCTCCAGTCTACTGTACCTTCCTCCGTTATTGTCAGACACAAGAAGTTTTAATTAATTTTTACAGGGTAAGAATGATTGAGAAAATGACCTGATCATACAGCGATGATAAGCTCCAGTTCTGTTGGGTTTTGGTGCTGGAATCTGTGCTGCCTGTGCTTATTGCAAGAGAGAAAAAAGATCAAGGAAGACCACCCCAGAAGTTTAGATAACTTCTGACAAAGGAGTAAATACACAAACAAACAAACAATGTATAGAAAAGGAAGTTATGACAAGAGGTTAGAATCACTAAAATTAGGGGAAAAGCCTTCAGGTTTTTTTAAGCATCTGGAAATACTAAATACTGTATGTGAATGTCAACCTTCAAAATGTGTACCAAAGGTATGCTAGGTTTATGGATATATGGGGAAAGTTGCAAGAAAGTACTTTTGATATGTAGATCTTAAACTGAGTTGAAATACTACAGAATCATCGAACTAAGAAATACTTTATAAACAGCTCTTCAGATGCAAGGCCAGGAAAACTTTAGTAGCAGAATCTGAGAATTCAGGGGGATAGATGTTCATAATTAAGATTAGAGACATCTAAATCTGCCTTCAAAAAATTTAGTCTATTTTAGACCCGGCATTACATTTTCATAAGAAAAAAAAATATCACTAATACAGGAGTTAGTAAAAACATTGCTCTGGCAGCAACTTTGAACCAGCTCTAAATCAGACTGAATGAGATATGGAAGACTGCATGTTTGAAAAGTGAACTAACAGTCTTATTCTCTGGACACTTTCAATGATTAAAGAAAATATCAGTTCTTTGATACAGTATGTCAGTTGCAGATTACAGTACTAATACTGTCATGCTTAACTGCAGTTATTAATCTGCCAGAGATGCTGCCAAACAGTAATTTGAGTATCAGCAGACTGGAAATATTTGGTCAGTTGTTGAGCTTGGTGCACCAGTTTACTGCCAAATTTCAGACGAGCATGCTGTAAATTAATAGTGGCTTAAGGTGAAAGTCAGAGTATGGAGTTAAGAGCATGGAAAAATAAAATTTCAGATGTTAGTCTCTGCATTGCTGATGCTGGGAGGTGGAAATGTAATTTACAACAGGACATGTCAAGTGGTCAAAATCTACCTCTGGTGGAGTGTGATCCTAGCTTAGACTGGTTTAACCAAACACAGATTAGAGTTAAGATTTTAAGACATTGTTCTTTATCCAGAAGAACTTACAGTCACACACAAAAATCTCATGGAAAATGGTCAAAAGGGGCAAATATTGGAGAGGAACACAGGAGTGGAAATAAAGCAGTAAAAGCACCACTGATTGGAGTGAAGGTTAAATTTCATCTTTTTCCCTAGATAAATGATGTTACATCACCTTCTTTGGCTGATAAAAGTCACTGGAGTCATAAATTTTTTACTATTAATGTATTTTGCCAAACAGATTATATAGCAGAAAAGATTCCTGTTTTTGAGAACATTCCTGTACAGTTTCCCCCAGACTGAGGCACATTCTGTTTAATTTTTTCTCCTGAGTGTTTTAGAAGAGAAAACAGAAAATAAATATATTGGTCAAAAAAATATATACATAGGAAATAAAGTGGAAATAGAAAAAAATAAAGTTAGAGTGAGAAAAAAATGGGAGGAGTTTCATAGATATAAAAAGATATCACGTGTCTATAATAAAATTGGTCAGTCACATACTCTAGATCTTTGTGAGGTTCATCACTTCTAAACAGCTTTTAAAATATTTGTTTTAGAATACAAATCCAACCCAAATCTTTTTCTGGCAATGACATAGTTTGTGAACCAGGACCTACTGTTCTGGAAGCTGTGCCAGCACTTTCCATTTGCAGAACCTTGGATATATCAGGAAGAGAAATAGCTGTAGGATTATCTGAAAGCTCTTTCCAGGTGACACAGTTCAATCTGAAAAAAAAAAGTTTTAAACATAAGTAATTAAAAAAAAAAAAAAAGAAATGGTGGAATTCAAGAACAACCAAAGACTGAATGGGGGAAAAAGCCCCACAACATACTTGAATTTACTAGTCCTATGAAATGACATTGTCTGTGATACCGTGCAAGACATACTGTAGATATATGTTTGTATACACTTAATTAAAATTACACTTCTAGGAAAACCATTCTGAAATTCATTACATTACTTTCATAAAGCTGCACCCAAGATATTTGATTCTATGTAGGGAAAAAGGGGTTATTCTCCTATTTATTCAGCCCTTTTTACAGCAAGTAATTTATTTTAAATCATCTATTTAAATAGTAAATTCATTGTAATATAAGCACAAGAACTTGCTGGGCAGTACTGCATGTACTCTGTCATGGGTTAAACTAATGTAAAAAAAAAGCACTTTTGTTAATAAAGGAGGGATAATTTAGAAATTACAGGAGGCTGTCCATGATTTGTGGGTAGAAATTAGAAGTATTATCTTCTAAAAAATGCTTCCAACAGCTCTGACATCTTGCAAGTTGAGCTGCATAGTGTAGCTTTATACACACAACCGTAATTCATGTGGCATAGCATTTCCTTACAGGATCTTAAATTCCAAGGTATATTCTTAACCCCCCCCCCCCCCAACAAACCAAAACAACAAAACCAAAACCATGTCGAGAGCCTAATAGAAATGCAAATTCGCTCTTAATTTTCCTACTCTCACCCTACAGTTTGCAACAGACACAGGTATAAAGACAGTATTAAATAGGCACGTTCTCTGTAACAAAGAACCTGTGTTTCTGCACATGGCAGCTGTTGCAGAGTCTGTTATATTATTAGCATTTATGCAAGCCCGTGGATAAAACAAAAAACAATAGTAGATTTTTTTCCGAGTTATATCTGTTGTATAATTGTGCTTGATTTAGTATTCACTTATCTGCAGGTATGGCATGATTTTTAGTCTCGTCTGGAAAGGATAGCTTTAGACAACTCATTTTCATTACAATTCTTTATTCCCAGTTGATCTGATATTACACAGCCCATATTATGTGTCCTTAAGAAAGCTAGCATGAAGATTTATTTTCCGTCATTTTTTATATTGACCACATGCCATAGCTATGCTTATCACCAGTGCTTTTCACATTCACATCCCACAGGAGCTTCCTTCTCAAATGCACCAAGCCATTTATCTTCATTCTGTGGCTGAAATCTAATGTGACTCTCTTGTCTGTGTTCCTTAATGCAGCTTGACCAAGCTGGCTGTGAGCTAACTAGTACATCAAATCAGGAAGCCTTGGCATTTCATTAAAATAGGTCTATATTCCATTTAGAAGATGTGAAAACAAAGGCAGTGGGGCTAAAAACAGAGAGAAAAAATGTTTTTTAATGCTTTAGCGTGGATTTTTTTAGTATATTGAAAATGAAAAATCACTATTTTTACTTCTAGCTTGATCTTAATGTTTCAGCTGTTCAATTTCCCATGAGGTTTAAGCCCCTTTAAGTCTGAAAGTAAAGCTTACTGGTTTTGCAAAGTTGTCATGTGCATTCTGTCTTTAGCCTGCTTACATAAATCCTGTATAGCACATTTGATTTCAGCGAACGTTTGCACATGTACACCTCTGTTACTGGTAGCAGAATTTGTGTTTTCATATTTCATATTTGTTTTCTCTGCTTCCACTTATTTCAAGGTATTAGCATATTCTTCATCTCATAGAGGTAATTCACACATTTGAATACGGAAAATGGAACGGGATGATTTCTCTAATTCCTTATGTTACACTTGGAAACTTTTCTTATGATATTACAGAAAAGATTATTTGTTGTATATTCTTTATATTTCCTAGAAGACAAACCAGCTTATTACTCCTGTTCTGCTGTCTGACATTATCTGTATTAAGCTGACTTTCCTGAATGTGATCACACAACAGGATGGTGATGTCCCATTGTGGATCTAGACCTGTGCTCTCACTCCAATTACACAATATCATATCAAATTCCATGACTGATCAAAACCCACCAGATATTTTGAAATGTTATTGCACTGAATTTACTGTCAGAAATGGCATGGTGTAAATACCAAAAATATTTTTTTTCATGATGTGGTAGATGTGTTCCTACAGATTCAAACTCTTTTTCATCATGACCCATACCGTACTTGCAATTACTGCCTAACGTACTTTCCATGGCATTCTGCAAACATTTGTTACTGGTTCTTCAAGACTTTTAAAAAAATTAATACCCTGGACTGCATTTATTTTTCAATCTCATTTCTCCTGATTTAATGATTACTAAGCCCACTATAGTCCTTGGAGCAGTTATGTTATTTTAGCAAATGTATTTATTCAGAGTAGGGGTATTCTCCCAGGCTTTAAAAGCATAGTAAATTATGTGCAACAGAAAGGTGTTTTATACAAAGTAAATGAGATATTTAACAAAAAAACATACACAAAGGAAAGACAGATGACCAAGGTCTACCAAATGTAGGAAAAACATAGTTTTTTCATCGACTGGTAGCAAAGCATTCATAAATATTATTTAAATGAGTGACTATTCTGTGACATCTCATTACCTTCCTGCTGTGCATTAGAATACTCAACTGCAGTCAGCGACTGGGATCTCGGTTAGATGGAAGAGCCTTCCCTCGATGCCGTCCATCAAAGGTGTGTCCCTGCCCCATTCCCAGTGACAGGGAACCTGGGCACTTGCTGTGGGACTGCTTTCCTTGGCACCGACAATTTAGCTGACATGGAGTGCTTAGATGAGGCAGATAAGATCCTGTTCTGGGACACTGAGCAGTGCCAGCCACTGACAGCAATGGATTTGCTTCATGGCCCAGCCCCAGCCATGGGGAGCCAGGCAGGGTCCCCCCATGGTGACCCCTGACACCCCAGACAGGTGCCAAACCAAGAAAATAAGACTTAAGTAATCTTGAGGTGCTTAAGTCTAGAACTGTGATTCAAAAGCTGCATTCAGTGGCTGCTCTTAGGTTATGCATTTAAAGGCTATTCACCATAAACAGACAGGTCTGGAGAAGCCAAGGCAGGAAGAGGAACCCCAATAACCTGAGCTGTGCAAACAGGGCACCCTAACTTGGCTGGTCCTGCAGTTGTTGAAGGGGAATGACCAGCCCCGTGCCTGTCTGTGAAACCTGCCCGTGAAACCTGCCTGGAGGAGCCAGCCAAAGAAATCCTCCTCAAATTGTCTCGCAGGCTTCGGGTTATTGCCTAACAGGGTACAGAGCATGTTAGGGGAGGTTGGGAAAAAGTATTTTGGGACTGTGTAAAACTTATAATGGAATATTTCTAAGGGGACTGTGCGAATGTGCAAAGTTCATCATGGGCTATTTAGGTGAGGGACCAAAGGCAGTAAAGGGAGGGATAAGAGTGGGAAAACAAAGGGGAAAGAGGATAAAAGGGGCCAGTTAGTCCTCGTGTCCGGCCGTGTCTGTGCCAGCTGGTGCAGCCTCTCCTGTCTCTTCTAATTAAACTCCATTTCTGAGGGTTTTCCCGGGCAAGGGCTCCCCGTCCCTTGTGCCCGTGTGGGAGGGCTGAGCACCTGCCCTGCTGCGGGGCTGGGGCTGCAGGCCAGGGGCTGAGTGCTGGCACCAGGAGACACTGATGTGTGTATTTTCCCTTGGGTTACCTCAATCGTGTGTGTGTGTGTGTGTGTGTGTGTGATTCATAAACAAACTTCAGGCAGGAGTAGCCGGCGGGTAGCGCAAGAGGTCTGGGATCCAGCTACAGGGGAGACCATAGGTCTGCAGGCAAAGAGATGCAGAGACCAAGGCTCTGCAGGTCAGGTACTGCAGAGACCATAGGATGAAGCTCCTACCTGAGAAACTGTAGAGCCCGAGTGTCAGCTGCTGGGGCGACTGTAGGTCTGGAGCAGCTCCTGGAGAGAGTTGTTTGTGTTTTTATATGTGTGACAAGAACAGGTCCATACAGCAGCTGGAATGGAGCTGCAGCCTCAGGGGTTCACAAGTCCCTGGTGCCAGCAACTGGGCAGATTGGGATCCAGGGGTAGCTGCTGGGGAGACCAGGTGTCCAAAGCTGGAGAATCCACATTATGTATAAATATGAGCATGTTCTGCTATGGGACTTCAATCCTGATCAGCTGAAAAGGAAGGGACCAGGTCAGGCTGTCCATGCTGTTCATGTTTGTGTGAAGGCTGTGCCCTCCATCTGTGCTGATTCATGTGCCTGTGTGTGTGCATATGGAGGTTTGCACACGTGTGTGCATGTGTGAATGAGCACACAGTTACTGGAAACGCTATTCCCAATCTGCACATTATTTACAGGGAACTCATGGTCAGCCTCTCTGCTGGTTGGACCTGGGGACACGGAGCCAAAGAAGCCTCACAACTACCAGGAAAAGCAGAAAGCTTGAATTCAGTTGTTTGGTTTTTTTCCTTAGCCTGAGAAAATTCAGAGATGCTTGTTTCCCTTTCTTAGGTATGCATCAATCACTGTTAGGTCTGTTGAAGCTGAGTAGTTGGGGAGAAAAAAGATAAAATTCTCTGGATATCAGGTAGGGCATGCAAGGTATGTGTCTCTGTCCTAGGGATATGACCTATAGGCAGAGTAAACTAAAGAACGAAAGCAATTCCCTATATAAAATAATGAACTAAAATTTACAGATTTAGTAGTTGACTCTGAAGAATGAATTGCAGAACTTTACAGAACTCATTTTTGCATATGAGGTAAATCAGCAATTCTTTGCTGTATATTAATGATGGAGTTATTTCATGAGCATACTAATCAGTTAATGCAACTTATGCTGGAATGTTTTTCTATGCTAATAAAGAAATGTCTAATGGCAATTTTTTAGACTTGTTATGTTCCTTAATATAATTCCAATTTAAATGACAGTTTCCAATAATGTACTGTCAAGGCCTCTAAATAGGAAATACAGCAACCATTACCCATGCACAGCACCGTAGTGACTGTATCAATTACTTACGTCATTGCATTGCAATCATAAGACCACTGGTATACATAAGTAAGTTATGATATACATAAGTAAGTTAATGAAAACATTCTCATTCTGCACACATTATGGTTATTTTTTCTTTCTAATTATCTCTTTGGAGCTGTGTGTCTTATATAAATATGATCTGATACGGAACAGTTTGCAAAATATAACTAGTTATCCTCTTCATAAGCAAATTAAATTAAAGAGTTACTCTACAAGAAAGGAATAAGGAATGAAGAAAAAACAGTATGATGAAACTTAACTAAATATTACTTTCAACCCTTTGGCTTAGTCAGAAATCTTTAAACAGAAAACAAATCTTTAAACAAATATGTTATAAACTGCTTTTGAATTCCACCAAATATAAGCCAATAAAAATGTTCAGAAGCATGTTAGAAATCTGTTTTCACCATTCCTACATCATTTATCTTCACAAAAATTATGTATACACTTGGCCCCATCTCATTCATGAGTAGAAACATTCACACAGAGCTCAGACATGTTTATGCATGCATTAACATACTATGTAGAGATTATATATGATATTTTCATGCTCACATCTAGCAAAGTCATGTATATTTAGACATTTTCAAAAAAAAGTTAATTTTAATATGAATGCACCTAATATTTTTATGTATAATATTGTAAGACACATTTTCCAGACAGGTTTAGAACTAGCAATAAAGGCAGCTCTTCTGATGGGTAGAAGTTGATATTTTCCCCAAAACTTTAATTTAGTAAATGCCTTAAAGTTATGTTACAATAATATATTGACAAAACAAGCATTCTTTTTTACCATGTTTATTCTTTGCATTCCTTGATGTGTCATATGTTCTGCAATTATTTGAGAAGGAACATGTAACACATTGTCACTTCATAGGAACTATTGCTTTCTCCACAAAACAAGAAATTTGTAGCTATCAGAGCTTCTGCTCAGCTTCTAAATAACATCTTGATACACTAGGTTTTTCCGGTGTGACTCCTTATGGGATTAAAGATCTGTTTCTTCATGTGACTCAGACTTCAGAGTTGTCCAGTACCATTCCTTGCTGAAGTTCTACCGTGACTCTTAAGTGATTCCTACATTTTTCCTGCCCGCAAGATAAAGTTTGGAAGCAATTGTGAGGACAAAAACAAATTGTATGTACCTGCAGGCAAACTCATGTGTGGAACTGGGCATGGTGATGCTTTTACTTTCTTTGTCTATTAGTTGGTTGGACCAATCACCCAAGATTTAGGGTTCTTTCTGTGGATGCACCTCTACGTGGAGATGCTTATCTAGTTAGTCAGGATGGTATAGACATAGGCATGGACCCTTCCTAGAAACTCCAATGATATCACAAAAAAAAGGCTGTTTTAAAATTCGGGTGGTTGTTAGAGGTTACCTAATATAACAGTGCCTTATTAAGCGATGTAACAGCCCCTATGTTATTTGCATAAATTAAATGAAACTGCAGGAGAGTGGTGAGGTTAAAACCTTGAAAGCCCAGTGGATAAGGTTTCCGGCTTTGGCTTAATGAAAAGGTGCATATCTAAAAGAGAAAAAAAAAAGGTGTTGGACAAAATGAAATCTGTTTCTCTCTACAAAGTAGCCTTAACTGTGGAGTATAAATAAAAATCAATTATTACTCAATGTAAACTACTTCAAGAGCAGAGCTTGAGCATCCAGTCTTCTTTTTGAATCTTGTCAATAACTTCCCAAAGTCATACCAGGTACTAAATTCACAGAGCAAGGTTCACCGTTGTCTCTTATATAAACAACTATGCAAATATCAGGATTTAGTCCTTAATCCTGCAACATGCTGGCAGTCTTAGGGGAAATGCTGTCTACTTGGAGGTGTTTAATAAGTCACAGAACACGACACTAGTTTTCTCGCTGCCTATCACTAGGGTTTCTGTTATTTTCCTGAAACAGTGCAGAGACTAATCTAGTCTGATCTATTGTTTCAGTCTATTCTGTAATGTTGAATGGTACGAAACTGTTATCTCCCGGAAATAATGTCTAACAACCTATCCCTGTTTGTGACCATCACTGTTCTAAAACAAAACAGAACACTGGTGTTCAAGTTTACTTAGTAACAAGCAGAATACATAGATAAATAAATAGATATAGTAAATCAATTAAATAATTATGGTTTTAACCTCAGATTTTTATTCTTGGAATTTAGGTAGATTTTGAATCTAATCCATGTAGATTATGATCTATTTCTTTCATATATATGCATATATATCTTTTTTACCCTATAATTATCTAAGCGGTATCTTTGAAATGCATATTTCTAAATTTAATTTTGAAATTTTTTACAAAATCACCAAACAAAATATTTTAGAGATTTCATTTACGGACCTAATAGATTTTACAGACTTCATATTTAGACATAATCTATCTTCTAGAAAGATATTTGTAGGCAATGCAGGACAATTGTATCACTTCCAAAATAAAACTTAAAACAAACCCAGTGAACAGCTGTTGAAATTATCCATTTTCTTCTAATGTCTCTCAGGAAAATAACAATGAATGCAATTTATAACCATGAATTTTGCGCTGTGGAATTTTTATGGATTTATTTGTCCTCTTTCACAAACATTCTTTGCTACGAACTTTCCACAGAAAATCTAGTTAAAATTTTTATTTTATAAACCACCAGCTAGTTAATAAATAATACCATTTTATTAGTGCCAATGATGAAGATGACAGTACGTGTGCCCCTTGACCATCACTAAGGTACTAGCTGACCAGGGGAAGAGTTTGAACTTAAGACTGAAGATAGACCTAAAATTTTAGAATGAAGATCAAAAAGAAAGGGTGATGCTGAAAAGTGAGCTAAGCCCAGGTTCCAAAGGAGCTTGAAATACATGTGGAAGTGATATTATTCAGTCAATGGCTACATATGCCACTTCAGTTAATTCTTACATTACCTATAGTAATAATTGGTGTTTCGATGTGAACTCTGGATGGAGGGTCCTCAACATTTAGGCCATTTCTGAAAAAATTCACAGTGTCTAAAAAGATGGGGGTTAGATATGTTCTGTATTATAACCTCTAAGATTTAAATTCAAGAATGAAATTCGCCAGTTCATGCAACACAATAACTATCTATGATACTGTCATAATAAATCTGATAATATGGTAGCATTATTCTTCTTATTGTTGTCATTGTTAATTAATGCATATCAAAAATATCAGAAATAATTCTTTTGACAACTGTGTTGGCAAACAGCTGAAAAATAACAAAATTTCTTAAGTTGAATAACCACCCATGTTTTAGAATGATACAGGATATTGTCCTTAACCCAATATCCCAAATGATGGCATAATAGTGCTACTTTTCATATCCACTGAGGCTAAGTATGCATGTGAGAGAAGCCTAATCATTTAAGAAACATTAATCAAATAAAGATTACAAAGACAGAGATTGCTAAGTATAAACATGGCGTACAAATGTTCCATTCATATGTAACAGTAGAGCAGAGCAAAACACCAAATCTTCCCTTTTTTTTTTTTTTTTTTTTTTTAAGTATTTTCAGGAATTCTAGTGTAGCATACCATGCTACCCTGGAATTCAGATTATTTGGACAAGGTAGAAGGATGTGGTACATAGAGATGAAAATTTGACCCAAAATAGATTCTACTATGTATGAGATACAGGAATTATATATAGGTTAGCACCCTGTAAATAATATTGTCATAAATTCTCATTCATACTCTTCCTCAGTACTTTACGGAAAAATACAGCTCCCCACTTTCATATATTATCTCAATTTAATGGAATGAACACTGCAAGTACTTGTCTTGGAAAATGTAGGTATATTTTGTTATTGTAAAGTTTACGCATTGATAATTCATCAGGCACTGGATGAGTTGATAGATGCTGTGCACAATGTTGTTGTTTTTCTATGCACTAATTAGGAAGAAGATATCTTCCCCTAAAATATGGTTTTCAAAAGGCTTGAAAGTAGTCACTTTTGGAACTGATGTACAGTCTATTTACCTGATGGACCTGAATGGCTGTTTTTACAAGTACTTTTTCATGATTAAGCAGTGATATCTGCAATATGATTCAGCTGTAAGAATGTAATCAATCTTTGTAAATATTTAAGTCATATAGTAATCTCTTATTTCAACCAGAATTTTCCGTTAAGTCGATTGTCCTCTGACAGTAGCAATCAGTAATGTTCAGCATTATCTCTCAACGTAATAAATGCTTGTGATTCTCTTGGTATTATAAAGGGCCATATAAGCCCTACTTTTATGTCTTTCTAAACAAATTTGGCTGAATCATTTTCAATTCAGTCAGTGATGCTTCAAGCTAATAATATAAAATATTAAGAAAATCAGTCACTATGCCTGTAGAGTTAAGACAATATTGTATCCTAACAAGTTTTTGTTAGTCTAAAAAAAATCTATAAAAATAAAATTTATTTTGGTCAGCTATTAGACTTTGCTATTTTATGGCTATTAGAGACCAGATTTCTGAAATGTGACCATAAACTTTACACCACCTGATTTTTTTCAAAACCATTTGACTCCACTTCAGAAAATCTTATGGAGAGTGAGAAACAGTTTTGTGCATGTACATTCTGGTTTTGGCAGAAATGCTGTCAAAAAGACTGGTAGTCCTTGACTGAACAATTTTTATGAGCTTTGGATTAGATCCTCTACTCTATAGATATGCAAATATTAATTCGGATATATTTGAAACAAATTCTGTGTGTTTGCCAAGCTAGGTAGGTATATGACAATGTTGAATAAGACTTTCTCTTTTTTTCTTAAATGGGAATGTTTAAGTATATAATGATACATTGTAGGTAATAGTATTATGTCTCTGAGACTTTCATGGTCCAAAAAGCATGCTGACAAAAACCAACATGAGTGATATTTCAACCATTCATTCAGACAATTATCCAAAATTCTGAAAGGCAACCTAACTTTTTATGAACTCTACTAAATAAAACTTTAGTGTAAATGACAGATTTTCCCTTTCCATTGTATATGACCTGGTGATGGGTGTCAGAATACCATGGGAAAATATTTGCTTTATTTTAGTCTTTTATAATACCACATTAATTAGTCATATACAAAACAAAATGCAGACCAAGGCAAAACAGCACTAAACCCACCACCAACCAAACTTCCTGAAACCCAAGACTGCTGTCTGAAAATGAACATTGCATTTCTCTTGGCAGAGACATGCCATCGACTGCCAGCGACTGGCTTAGGTGGAAAGCTTTCCTCTTGTGATCCTGTAGCCTGGAGGACTGCACTGGACGCAGTTCTGTTTGCACATTAACTAGTAAAGGATCCACTCTTTTCACTGTTCCTAGATGTAATGAAAACTTTAGTAATAAACAGAGGTCAGAGACAGAACACGCAAATTACAACTATACATTGTGTGTGGACTACTAATAATTCCGGGTTCCTTAGCACAAGCGAGACGTGGACATACAGGTGAGAGTCCATCAAAGGGCCACAAAGATGCTGAAGGGACTGAAGCATCTCTCCTATGAGGAAAGACTGAGAAAGCTGGGACTGTTTAGTCTGGAGAAGCTAGGTAGGATGTAGAGAAGGTAGGATCTGAAGGTAGGATGTAAAGAAGATGGAGCCAGGCTCTTTTCAGTGGCACCCAGTATCTTTTTTTACTGTGAGGGTGACCAAGCACTGGCAGAGTTTGTCCAGAGAGGTTGTGGAGTCTCCCTCCTTGGAGAAATTAAAAAGCCATCCGGACATGGTCCTGGGCAACTGGCTGTGGGTGTTGCTGCTTGAGCAGGGGGGTCGTTCCAGTTGACCTCCAGAGGTCCCTTCCAACCTCAATCATTCGGTGATTCTGTGATTCATGTGTAATTTATACCTTTGGAGTTCTTTTCTCACCTTTGACCTCTTCCTTTTAAGACAGTAATGCCCTCACATTCACTCCCTCACTTGTAATCTAACATTCTTACTGGCATGGAAAAATACTGATTTTATTATTTTTTCGTCATTATGTTTCCCAGCTAGAAAATAAGTCCTATGTGTTGTTGAATAGTTCCACACTCAGTAAAATCAAAATTTGTTTGGTTTAAATATGTAGCCTGATAAGACAGATTAGCTCAGACATCTCGTAATACCATTTTACAGACTCTCAAGGGGCTAAGAAAACTTTGAGAACACTGTTTCCTGAACAACATATCCATGGACAGTAAAAAGCCTGGTGAGTATACAGGTCTTAGTTTCTGCAACTTTGCCCATTTATGCATTCTTAGAGGTCTGTTAGGGTTGCAGCTGCAAGAGATGAATTCAAGAAAACTTCAGATGTTACAAAGAAAAAAAAAAGTTGTCTGAGTACCTTGTATTTCCTTCTGTTTCAGGATTCAAGGGTTACTTTATATTTTGGGAAACAAGTATGCATATTAGAAGATAAAATCTAGAAGATTTATGGACTTACATCCTAGCTAGTTGAACCTGTAAATTCATGAGCCCAACATGTAGAACCTTAAAATGCAATTTTAGCTGCAAACTAACCTTTAGAGTATTTGAAGTGCCTAGTATCTGGACGCTAGTACTGGTAAAGTTGCCTGAGTCATGGCCATACTCAGTGCTGAATAGTTTGACTCTTTCCCATGTACGAAAGGCCTGTCGGTTAGATATATTCTCTCTCCCATCAGCACATACGGGAGCTGCTGAGCATTCCCAGAGCATATCTAACTGTAAGGCACAGTTCATCTGATACCCTTGCTACCAGTTTCCCCTTAACGTAGCTCCATGTGGTTAGAGCATTAACCCAAGTTACGGAAGATTTGTATTCAATTCTCTCTGAGAGTGAACGTACGTTTAAAGGAAATAGTAGACATAATTTCTCAGAAGTTGTGCACCTCCCAGTCTCCCTGTTTAAAATTCTTTCCTCTTTGCACAGCATAATTAAATATTCATTGGTCCAGAAAGAAAGCGACTCCCTCATCTGATTTAATTCACTATGTAATATTAAGTAATCATTGTAACATGATTGTGAAGTTACGACACCCCTCAGTGAATACTCTAATGCTTAAATTGCAGAATTGTGCTTAGACTCATTCTAAAACAATGTCTTTCTACTTTTATAGCAAAATGAAACAGATTTTGCTGTACTGCTTGGGAGTAACCCTTCTCTAAACATACCGTGGCACAGTTATTACAGTATTCACCTGAAAGATGCCTGATACAGACTATAGTCTAGTGACAGAAAAGAAAGAACTTAATCTGGAATTTCCATATGATGAATGACATTTTCACTATTAAATTATTTTGCAGAAAATATCTAAACTAAACCCACATTTATCAGAGATTTTGAAATATGCCTTTTGAATACATTTTGAACACTGTCCTCTTTTGGAGGAGATTATGTCTCTCAGGACAGCCTTCTGTCTTCCCAACCAAAACCCCAAAACAACACCCTCTGCCCCCCCAGTTATGTAATTCAGTCTTCATAAGTTGCACCTTCTGTTCTTTTATCTAGCTTGGCAGACCAAGTTTTACTGACGATGTATTAATGAGGTTAGTATTTCTAATGTGTCTAATGAGTTTCTGTCCAAACCAGAGAATATATCACATAGGCAGAGGGAAATACAGGGTCTACACCGAAGTTGCTGAGGTTTTTTGAATCAGCTGTTTTTGAAAGAACACTTCTAAATAAAGATTTTAAAACTAATAGCAAAATTTGCCTTTCTGGGACATCCATTGCAACTGAACTGAACAGGTTTATCCTGTACATTAATCACAGTAGAGCTTTATATATTTTCGTGTCACTGTATTGTTTTCTTTGTAGTACGCTGTACTGTTTTGCCTTGTACTAAATGCAGACAAATAGAGCAATCTGTTCTGACAGGTTTTTTAATTTATTTGTATTTAAGTTTTGTATTTAATCATCAGGAACAATGTGGTATATCCTGTCTAGGTTTGCAACTACTTAATTAATCAGCTATTTAATTATGTTACAAAATTTTATCATATTTTACACAGGGAACTGAAGGAAGAGACACCTCAAACTTAAGTGACTATCAAAGCCCTTAAATAATGATATCTATAATGTTGCATTTACAAAAATAATTATATATCTTTGTTGAATTAAACTGTTTTCATACACCAACAACCTTTTATTCTCTTAACTTAAATTCTCGACAAAAGCAAACTTCTGCTTCCTAAATTGCTTGTAGTATCAGCCACAGAGGGTTTATAGACTCTTGGCCTTTGTAGTATGAAAGCAACTGCTGTTTGCAGCTACCTGCTTTCATCTCTGTAACTGTGCCACAGAACCTTACCTCGTAACTTCTGCAACAAGCTGTCTAAGGTAATAAGAGAAATATATACTCTTGACTTGAATCCTGCCACATCTTTAGGTAAGTTCTACAGTGCTGTCACTGTCAAAAGAAAATAAAGGTGTGCAGTATCAATGGTCAGGTTGTTTTTGTTTGGTTTGGCTTTTTACCACTGGTAGACATTGAGATTAGAGCTCTCTGATGTCTTTTTTCCTCCTCCAGATATCTACAGCACACAATGTAGGTATATTATGGTCTTTTCTTGCATAAAATGCACACACTGATCTTCCGAAGATTAAGTTTTCTAAATATGACAGTCATTCTTGTAGCATTTTTCAGAGCTGTTTCCAGGTTTCAGTGTGCTTTCTGAATTGTTTCCCTAGACCTAGACAAGGTTTACAGTTGGAGTCTCATTGTATCTGTTCCTAGCATCATATTAATCTTCTGCTTATTTCACACTCTCACGCTTCTGCATTTTTGGATAATATGTATGCCTTAGCTACAGCTTCACAATGTTATCATGGGCTTGGGCACGACTCCTTATAATACTATAGATTAAGGGCTATATCTGATGCTCTCTACAGTCTGTTGGTAAGTATTGCTTGAATTCTCAATCCTCACTTTTATTTTTATTTGACTAGTTCACCCTGAAACTCAGACGCCCTTCTAAGTTTGTAAAACTCTATGATTGTGATTTCAATTATTCAAGCTTGTTCGCATAACATTTTTTCCTTCAATTTTCCCTTCCTGAAATAAACTCCTATTTTCCTAAGCAAATGCTGCTATTTATACCTTTTTTTTATTTCTTTCATAGAGAATATATCAAGCCATTCAGTTTGAAACAGAAGTGAGTGATGTACGCTCCTCACAAATGGTAAACTGGTAAGATCGTTGGCTAATATGCCTTTAAGAAATAAAATAAGTACTATTTAACACCAGGCAGAGCTGGGTGCTGGTAACAGGGTCGCTGCTGTTCCCAGGCACGGCAAGTGACGAGCCAGGGCCTGGGGCCAGCCGGGGGCAAAAGGAGACAGGGCTGGAGACCGGTGCTCCTGCGCCATTGCTGGGGCGGGGGTTGGCAGCCCCAGGCTGGGCTGAAATGGGGTCCTGGGCCAGGGCTGGGGGAAAGCCCAGAAGGGGCTGGACAGGGACAGGAAGGCCCAGTGGTGCCCTCAGAGCCCTGTTGTTGTTTGGGTCATTTTGGACCTACAAGAGCATCAGCCATTTAGCAAGACTAAATTAAATACATCGTTCATGACCTTTGTATTGTCAAATGGATTAGGTTATTGGTGGATGTATTTTAGAAGTCTTGAAAAAATGATTTTTTTTTCTGTTACTTGCATTATATATGTGAAGATAAAGCAAATTACTTCTAGACTTATATCCAAATTACATCCTCCAGAAACTTTCCCACTGGTTTCAGGACATACATTACTGTTCAGTAAAGAGATAATGAAATGCTAAAATTCAGTATTTCAAGTTGTGCATAAATTAGAATTGCTTAGAAATACCACTTATGCTGCTGTTTATGCTACCATGATTTAAAATACTAAATTTCTTAATTACATGTCTAACAAATATTTTTCAACTATAACTAAAACAATTTAAAATCGATTAATTGAGAATAATAGAAAAAAAGTGAAAAACTGAAAAGCTCTAGGTCTAATTTCAGGAAATCTCTGCAGACATTGAAGTGGATTATAGTGCATACCTGTGTTTCCACTTTTTTATCTTTCTGTGTGAAAAATAAACTATTTTTAAAAGCCTAGGGAAATGCCCTGGTTTTCCAATAGAACAGAGAAGATATTTGCAGACCAGAACAAACAATCTACCAAGTTCTTTAGTTCTACTACAGCTCAATACATCTATGATTGACAAACCCCCCTAAATTCTGAGGATGAAAGTAGCTTTTTCACTTCTGTACTTGTCCAGGTGCTCCATACAGATAGGCAAAATCAAAGCTTAACATATAAATCTAGCATGTTTTGTAAACTGCTTTCTACAGTTTATAGCAGAAGATTTGAATAGAAGGCCTATTAGGAAAATTATATTATTTATCTTTTATTCACATTTTTCCCTTAAGCAGCCTCTGAAGAAAACCCACTTATAAAATTAGGCAGACTGTGGAAGTGCAGTTCATTTTTTTTTTTCTGTCAGATGCAAGCCAAAAAAGTTAAGTAAGTTTGATTTTAATTTTTGTAAGATGTAAGAATGGCTGTACTGGATCAGACAGAAGATTAATCTAGCCCAACAATGTAATTACAAAAACATTGTCCAATAGTTAAGGCCTAAGAAAGAATGCAGGGAGGGGAAAACAAAAAGCAAAATTTATTTTTTGGGATATTACCAAGCCTACAGCAAGGTCCTGCTCTGGGACCCCTTGAGCCAACAATGTTTGTATTTCTATTGATACTTCCATCCAATGTCCCTGGGTCGATTGATATTCTACATTGTGTAGTTACCAGCTCTTTGAACACCAAAAATATGGATTCCGGAGGTCTGTGATGACTTTGGCATGCAATTCACAGTTTAACTCTGTGTTGAGTGAAGGGGTTCCTCTTTTGAAACTGCAGCCTGCCAATGTCTTTGAAGAATCCTTTTTTCCTGTATTTGAGGAGATAGTGAACGATCGTGAGTGCTCAGTTTCTTCATGACACACACGATCTTATGTTTATTGTATCTGCTCTCTCTCTGACTGCCGAAGAATGCTTTTTGGTTTCGTTATTCCCTTACAGCGGCTCTACCTTTAATTGTTCTAGCTCTTCCTCTCTGTACCTGACCCAGCTGTGTTATAGCCATTGTGACACAGGGGATGAGAACCAAAGTATTCAGACTGAGGCCACAAAATACAGTATCTCAGTGTTGTTTCAAGATTTCTGCTAGTTTCTTTAACAGTTTCTGACATTTGTTTCTTCCCTCTGCCTCTTTTTTGAACCTTTAAATGACAAGCTGATGTTTTTTCATAGAATTTTCTTTTATAACTTCAGGATATCATTCATGAATAGTAATTGTCAGGTTTGAAACCATTATGATATGCATAAAATTAAGAATACTCTATCTTGTGTGTGTTACTTTTACATTTTTTGTGTTGAATTTCATCTGTATTTTATCGCCCAGCCCTTCAGTACTTCTAGGACTATTTTCATTTCTTCATAGTCACCTTGGATCCATACTTACGTTCATAATATTTTCATCAAACTGTCTCTGCAGATAAAATTAGGAATAGCTACTTAACAATACTTTCATAGATGAAAAAAAGTTCTATACATTTTCTGCATAAGACTCTTTGGCAGAGTTAGAGTTTTGCAGGTGAACACTGAGAATGAAGTGGGGCACAAACTTTCAGACTATGGGGATATGCTTTGGCTGAGCTTCGGTCTGTGAATCTAAACCAGGACATTGTGTTTTGGAGTTTAAAATCAGATTTAAGCATTTTGGGGAATTCAATAACAACTTAATTTTCTTAATAGTTCCTTTATTAGTATTTTTTTACTTGAAACATTTGCATGGAGTTGAATTTTTAGTTTCATGTATTTGTCTTATATTTTGCAAAAAAGTTTTCAGTAAATGGGGAGGTAAGTGGGAGTAAGAGAGACCAGAATAATCTAGTATAATGTTAGGTTACCTAAGAACCTGAAGGATGAAAAATCTTCATTAGTGTTTCAAGCTCAGGATAGATTTCTGTAACTCATTTTTCATTCAAAGTAAAACACTCCAGAATGGATTTCTGCACTGAGACATTAAAAATGCAAGTGCCTGTTGTACCTTGCTTTGCAAGCTGCCTACTTGTATATGTTTGCAAGTGCAGACATAGCCAATTCTTATGGGAAAGCCATCCCTCACTTACACAGGCTAAATTATAAAACCAAATAAATCTTGCAAAGGAAAATTCTGATGATGCTTATTGAACAACATTGAAGACAATCTTTACGTAAAGCAAAACGTGGGGAACATATCCCCCTTTCGTCTTTCTCCCCTCAGAAAATATACAACTGACAGAGAGAGTGCAGCCTCCAGAAAGGTAACCCGTGTGCCTGCAATGTTGTACAACAAGCTTATCTTTATTTTCAGGGGCATCTCTGGTAAATGTATTCCAACATTGTTGATGAGTACAAACTGTATGAATTAATATTAAAATATGACTTACTCCTGCACTGAATGTGAATCAGCATATTTACTGAATTTGCTAAAAGAAGATTTGCTTGGATGAAGGTATCTGATGAATTAAAAATGAAGCTTCTTCATTATAGCCCAGTACATTGCAACTGGCTTATCCACCCTTGTGAAAATTGTTTATATTTCCCTATGCCATTGTGGAATGAGAAAAATTTCTTTTCCAAACTGACATTTCATTGAAAGAATTATGCTTGAGATTCTCTAGGAAAAAATAATAACAACCTGCACTTTCTGTTCTCTGAAGTATTCATGAGTCTTTGGCAAGGGAGCTAGCTTTCTCTTTCACATGCTGTTGCAGCATGTTTGCTGTTGATTTGAAACCTTGTAGTGTCTTGAGCGTCACCTGGGAAATCAAGGCCCATGTCAGATGTGTTGAAGCTGGGATGTTTCATAAAATCTGATGACTGCATGTGACTGAGCTTGAGCATAGTCAAAGGCTGTTTCAAGATAAACATCTGATGCTAAAGATCTTGGAAGATTAAATTGGTGCTGTCCTTACTCTAATTTCAGGAAAGATAAAGCAGAGAAGATACTACAAAAAAAGTCATCTCTCAAACTCTCCATTACAGGAATGCAATATTATCAGAAGAAATTTGTGTTTTTCTCAAGAAGATATACATTGATTTTCATTGCAAAATCTTAAGCGTGTCAAAAGATGTCAGACTGGACTATAAAACTATCATTCTTAAGCAGTTTTAGCACAAGAAACACAGCTAACTGGAAAGGAAAAAAGCAAAAGAGAAAGGAATAAAAAGAGATTCAAAGATAAATGTATGCTGATTCAGTCTCTAAAAAAGAAAGAAAAATGTGAAGCTTGCATCTTTTTTGTCTAAGTGCTCTAAGTTGTTTCAATGAAGAAAGTAGAAATTTCAGTTCAAGAAAGCATTTGAATGTTGTCAATAATTTATAAAAATAAAAGTCACCAGGGGCATTGGTAGAGCTTTGCAGTTTAATTGTCTGAGATCTTGCCAGTTACCAGCATTGACAGCTCAAAACTGTGTTTGTGTCTTACTGATTTGACAAATTCCATGTAAATCAAGCTGGAGAGTTTGTCCACAGTGTGTGTGACTGGCCTTGAATGTTGCAAAAAACTGCATCATTGACCTCCTCATACACCTCCAGCACCTGACCCTACTCCAGGGGGTTTCTTGGATATTTTTTTTTGGTGGCAGTCACTTTCTTCCAAAACTCAGCTATCTTTAAAGGTTGTTCAACATCCAGAACATTATAGTGCAAAATATAAACTTTTTTTGTGTTTTGGTTTTGGTTTTGGTTTTGTTTTTGTTTTTGGTTTTGGTTTTTTTAATAATGGTCAGATAGGTTAATCTTTTTCTGCAATTACCAATTGAAGGTTCAGGTAGCCTTTAAATCACAATGAGTTTTTCTGCTTATGATAGGAACATATTTTCTGGCTTGTCATTTTCTTTCAGGTCTATTTTAATATATGACGCAAAGACATGGAATAGAAGTAAGTTCGAGCAACATGAAGTCCTTTTGTAAAACACAAGAAAAACCCTGTGAATTTGATGTTAAAAAAAAATCAGCCTTTTTTCAAGGTAGGTATTTTAAAGGAAAAGCCATATTTTTTTTAATTTATTTTATTATGTCGCTGAAATCAAAACAGTAGAAGAGGAAAAGAAAAGGAAACCAGCTCACTTTATCAGCTCTGAGTGAAAAGGCAACCTGTTTAACCACATGAAACTCAGTCTGAGAGTTTGACCTGAAAAGAGTAGGATCATTTACTGAACTGCTGACATATTTTCAAACAGAAAATCGTCCTTTCTCTTTCTGTTAGGAAACTGTTATGGCCTGAGGCTAAGCAGTTCCCTGAGCATTTGGAAAATGAGTGAGGTAAATATTACCTATTCTTTGTTCATTTATTTTTAACCAAAAAAGTGTGTTACACCTTGCAGGTCCACTCCACTAGGGACAAATAGCAGTAACATTTCAACAATAGGATGTAGGGGCAGTCTGTGTATATGCCTTATTTCTAAGACTATAAATTTTATTACTCTTAATTTAGGATGATGATCTTAACCTGGTGAACAGTAGCAAAAGTCTGATTACTAATTTGTTTGCCTATCTCAAGCTTTCCCTCTGCCACCCAGTCCTGACACACTAAACTTACAGTTAAAATCAATCTTAGTACAGCAGGATTTTGTGAAATATCTAGAATTTTTCCTTCTTCAGGAAAATCCTCCGTAGAGGATTCCTTTTGCAAGGCATTTATCTTTTCATTCACTGACTTTTGCTGATGTAAAGAACATTATTCTTCAATTGATTACGAAGTGGACAGGTTCTGAAGCATACGGTGCCCCACTCGTTGTTCCTATTTCAAAAGCCTTCACAGAGATGCCATACTTCATGGTGCATGCTGCTGCTTCTCATGAGAGGTGACTTCCTCTAATTGCTTTCCTAATGCAGTTTTTCCCCTTTTCAGTAACTCTGGTCCACTACGTGGAACTTCTACTGAGCCAAGCTTAACACTGTAAAAAAGGTTTGAGGGCTTAGTCTTAAAAAAAAGTCTTACATGATAACATTGCAATACTTCCATGGTTTTAGAAACTGGTTTAAAATGGATTTTTGAGATGACTGCCTATACTCATGGAGACAGATGGTAACTAGAGTTGTGAAGAAGTTTCAGAAAACATTAGCATTTAGTTTAATAACTTTACACGCCTGAGGTGTTACAGTTCTATGAAATTTTAGATTAATTAATTTTTTTTAAAGATTCAATAGGAATGCATTGAATTGTATTTTATTCACACTAAGAACATTTTTAAAAGAAGCAGAATTTTGACAAAAAAAATCAAATTTTGGCAGTAGCAAGTAATTTCATGATCACATCCTCATATTGTAACATACCTGAAACCAGTCCGATTATAGATGAAAATTGTGTTATATAATAACTGCTACTGGTTTAGTTCCAAAGATAATTCTTCATTCACACTTCATCATATAAGCAGTCATACACTCTGAAATATGATAAAAGAAAAATGAGTAATCCTTAATATGACCTTGAGCCTATAAAACCTGTTTCTGTGATAAATGCAAGTTTGCACTTAGAGTGTGACTGCATTTCCAGTTGTCAGTAAAATAGTTTTATGAAAGTTCAAGTGAAAAAAAGCACATCTTGAAGACTTGCCTAATATTTCATTTATAGTAGGTATAAGATACATAGCTGGCACAGTTTTATATGTAAGTCATATATCATCCACATAAAAGCGTTGTTGGCTATTCATGTAACTATCAACATAAGAGGACATATCCAAGGTGAATTGGAAATCTCTCTAGTCACACCAGTTTATACACTGTAGATGCTTCTTTCAGGAACTGACAGGCCTAATGAAGAGGTAGCCGTTTAAGTATATTCATCAATTCATTTTCCAGTGTATTCAAGGGCATGAAATTGGGCTAGGAAGATACAAACTCCATGAAGTTTCTTATCTAAAAGTATGTACTCTTTTCACTGAACATTCTTATGTATCTTTTGGGGAGGAGGAAGGGAAAGAAAAAGAGTTAATAAACAAAATGATGTAGAAAAGTAGACTGAATCTTTTTGTTTGCTTTTTAGTATTAGGATCCACTCAGGCAAGTGTGACACTGCTGCTTGTTACAACCTTAATAACTTCCTAAGTGGAATACGAAGTTATTTAGCACTGCCTTTAAGGAAAGACAGGCTTACAGGAATCATTATAATATATCCCTGTAGCTCTGCAGCACAACACATACCTTGAAGAAATAAGAAGCTATTAACTCACCTGAATTGTTTGGGAAATAATTCTGTTGGTTATTCACACATCGAGTGGGTAACTAAAAGGCAAGTGTCTTCAATGACAAAGGAAGATATTACTCCTCTTCAGGTACAGCTACATCTCTTTACCAGAAAAAAAAGGAGGTATTCTGAAATATCTCTATTTGAGGGCTGTGAAAGAAGGAGCCTTTTTGTTTTATTGTGTGACTTTAATTTTCCCTAAAGGGTCTACAGTGGGTAATAGCGGTCTCCCACACCGCCCTTCTCAGTATCTTTAGGCCCCAGAAGGAAATTTTTTTCCAGAACAGAGAAACGGAGCTGAGGGGGTTTGCACTATCTAGCTATCAATTCCCTGTGGGAACCAGGGAATGGCAAGGGAAGTATGCCTCCATGATCCGTCTGGGGTAAAAAAAGTAGGTTTAAGGAGAGTTGAAATTGTGACCCTGTTCATTTCATTGCATTTGTAAGCACCCTTCCTGGTGTAATGAACTACAGGTTATTCCTTTTGAATAGGAATAAACGTATTCTTTCAGGATTGGAAAGTAAGTAAATTCAGGACATTAGATGGTCTGTAAGTTTATTTGACACCTTGTTTATAAAATGCTTCAAGAAATTACTTTCCATAAGATGATATTTTCTGCAGCTCAAAGCTTAATCTTTGAATCGAGTATCTATTAATACTGAACATCTCAACCAAGGTATCTAAAAGTCAAATTGAGCATCTACAAACATATGCAAATACAGGGCCTAGTTACTTATTTATGGTTTTGTGACTGAAATAGATGGGGGCTGATACTTCCTCTGTCAGGCATACTGAGAAGTATTTTACTACACAGGAATTCTAATTGTGTCTTTCAGCAGTACTGGATTTAGAAGTTGGATATGTGAAGGCTACCCTGCAGAGAGCTATTTTTAGTTTACAGAAATCCTTGGCCCCAGTTTGCTTAAAAATAAACACCTGCAAGAAGCTCATTGAATTTGCTAGGAAAGTAACTAAATAGAATCCCTTCATCCCAGCATAATGAGCTCCATATCAAGTTAACCTAGTTTTATATGACAGTGTAAAATATGAATTGTTCCAGTGTTTATTTATCCTTGCAAGGCACAGCAAAGAAAAAAATTACTTCCCTTACCTTGCAATCTTAGATATACCAGAAAAATACTTCTCCCTAAAATTAACATATTGAATGAATGATTCGGTTGCTTTTAAAAAAAAAAATAAATCCTCTCTGCGTGGAAAACTTTCTTAGTGTCCTATTATCCCTATGGTCTTTTCCTACACACTAAATATCTGGCTATAGAATTCTACAACTCCATTATAAATCTATATAAAATAACTATTGCATGCTATAGAATACCATAAATATTTTATGCTTTATAAGCACCTCTGTTCCTTATCTGTAAAAACACTTACACATTTACTAGATCTGTTCCACTTGCAATGAGCATTCAAAAGACACTGACATGTGATTTGCATTCATGCAGAGAAATAACTGAAATGCTAGAAACTGGTCAATTAAAATTGATTTGTAAACAAAGCAAAGTGAGCTGAAATGGTTTTCTTTAAATGCAAGTGGATTTTATGTAAATTTAGAGTAGGAAAAGTGCTACAAGAAACATACAGTCCTAGTAAAATGCACTAAACCTAAAAGAGGGGCTAGAAAAATTGCACTGCATACAGGAGGTATAAAACACTGGTTTAATATCATTTCATCAACGAGTAACTCGGCCACTTTTAAAAGGGTTTTTTTTAGTCACTTAATCCTTTCTTATGAATTACTGTAATCACACAAATAGACACAAACACACTTACATCCTATATTAAAAAAATAATGATCACGGAAATGAGCTTATTTAAGGAAGGCTAAAGCTGTTTTTTAGGCTTCCTTACTTACGCAGTGAAGAAACTTGACAAAGTCCAAGAAGTAGATAGGCCATTAATATATCATTATTTTATGTTATTATTTTATTATTAGTTTCAGAATATTACTGAAAGTAGTATTCACCATTGTCTACTTAAACCTAGATTTAAATAAAAAATGCTAATTCCACCTGAGGCTTTTCTATCTTAAAATGTTAATATACATATCAGTCAAAAGCTATGGTTTAAAATTTTATTCAACCAAATTTTATTGTAAAAGGCATCAAATTACCTGAATTGTTTTCCCTGAAAAAAAATGGAAAAAAGGTAAAATACACAAAATTTCTGTTTCAACTTTTTCACAATATGATAATCCATTTCTAAAAGACATTTTATCTCAGATATTTCTAGTTTAACTTACAAAGAAATGTAAGACTTTGGGGAAGGGGGTATTGTTTGAAATGTAAAATCAGTATTTTGTACAGTCCCAGTGTATTCTTAAAGTGTTTCCTTAATCCCTGCTGTACTGAAATGAACATTTGATTCCTGTGAAATAAAGAGAAATTACCCTCCTCATTTTATAAGTGGAAAACTGATGCACAGAGCTATTGCAGCCAAATATTTCCATCAATTCTAGGTATTCAGAATGAGACCATTAGTAGCTAATTTCCCATAGGATTTAAGAGTGCATATCTCCTTATATATTCCAGCACAGCTTGCTTTCTCTGGGCATTCAGCATGCCTGGAAATGAGGCTTTTGAGCCTCAACACAGGCACCCAAAAAGTGAGGAAAATGTAATTAATAGCTATCTGTAAAATGTCTGGTTTAAGTCAATTCCCTATTATCTAATAAGAACTTCATATCAGATGCAAAGATATCATCCAATATTCCAAGTCAGGATTCAACTGTCTTCATAAAGAGATCCCTTTTTTTTCTTCCTGATAATCCCACTCCTACAAATCTACAGATGGTCCAACTCCTTTGGTGGCTGCCAATCCGCTGCTGAACACAGCACTGAAATCTGTGATTGTAATCATCTCGATGTTTCTGAAGCAACAAAACCCTGTAACTGACACAATTTTCCAGCTCTTCAGACTTTCCACTGAGCCGTGCTGCGTAGACCTGATGTTTGTCTTTAATTCTTTTTTACAATAAGCATGGATTCCCTCTATTCCTATAGCTATATTAATCCCTTCTAGAATTACAGAACCTGAAAAACATTTAAAAATGAGTCAACTGAGTTCTCATCTATCTATAAGCAAATTGAAAGAGTATGGGGTTTTTTGTATATGTTCACTGGTAATCCTGATGACACGTACAAGGAGTGAAACTACTAAAGACGACAGGAAATAGCCTTTTTCAGACTCAAATCTAAGCCTGGGCTATGAGTCTATGAGCTGACCTGGTGAAAGATGCGCCCCTATTTCAGCTGTGGAAATGGGGAGAGACATTCCTCTTACAGTGCACTGTTGCTTCTCACTGACTGCTGTAAATTCCCGCTCTAACTGAAGAAGAGTGTCAAGAATAGAAAGGTGTTGTCTTATTAGCAGAATTGAAACATGTGGGACAAAAGCAGTTGGGTGAATGTGATATAAAATCTTCAACTTTTCCTTAACATTTATAGGAAAAATAAAATGTTTTGCTTGCCATTGGATAATGTCCCTTAGCAGATATCTTCAAGATTTTTTTATGAAATGATGGGAAAATGATCTCTTGGATGAAATATTTTCAATATGCTAGAAGAGGAAATACAGACATCTTTAAAACTGTAATTGTAAGGATTTAGCAGGGTTAACAACAGAAGAGCTAAACCGTATATGACACATCACCATGGCAGCTATCACCTTCTCAAAAGCAGTCATAAAGAATGAAACTTGCTGTTAAACTGCATAAACTTGTCACACACAATCACTGTATTGAGTTTGTGTGGCAAGGTTTTGGCAGTGGAGGGTCTACAGGGGTGGCTTCTGTGAGAAACTGCCAGAAGCTTCCCCGGCCCCAAGCCGGACCCGCCGCTGGCCAAGGCCGAGCCCGTCAGCGACGGCGGCGGCGCC
>JAVKLA010000057.1:13466933-13479777 GCA_034782735.1 Sagittarius serpentarius
AGATCACTGATAAAGATATTGAACAGAACTGGCCCCAGTACTGAGCCCTGGGGAACAGCACTTGTGACCAGCTGCCAGCTGGATTTAACTCCATTCATCACCACTCTTTGGGCCTGGCCATCCAGCCAGTTTTTTACCCAGTGAAGAGTACACCCGTTCAGGCCACGAGCAGCCAGTTACTCCAGGAGAATGCTATGGGAAATGGTGTCAAAGGCTTTACTAAAGTCTGGGTAGACAACATCCACAGCCTTTCCCTCATCCACTAAGTGAGTCATCTTGTCACAGAAGGAGACCAGGTTAGTAAATAGTGTTTATGAATTTGACTTGATAAGTTTCAATGGCCTTTTTGTATTTAACACAAATTTTTCTTTCACTTTACTCCTCTGTTGTTTTCTTATGCCTAAAATACACATGCCAGCTTCATATCTTTCTTCTCACTTGCCAGATGCATCAGGCGGCTGAAAACTTATTCAGGAGTTACAGTTTTCCATTATAGTCACTGTTGACCATTTCTTCTGTGCAGTTGTATACTTTCACCGTCTGTGTGTGCACCTCTGTGGCAACAGACCAAGCAGTTAGGAAGCAATGGAAGATCGGTGTGTGAATTTCTTATGACAAGCAGCTGGTAATTAATTATCTTTGATTTTTTTTCCCCATTTGACCTCCAGCTGGGAAGTTTACTCAAAGATTCAAGGTTTCAAGGACTGTGGCAACATCTTACTTCATTTTCTTCTGAACAGCTCAACCCAACCCTCTTTCTCTCAGTTATTGAGAACAGTCTGACAAGCCTTAAAGGGAAACGAGAGGATGTCCATAAAATTATGCGTTTGTCACCAGGTCTTCTTATACTGCTAGCAAGCCGGTAAAAAAATACTTGGTTGACATCTGGGAATCTTCATCTTTATCATATATCATAAAATATTATATTAGGTCTTTACTGCAGGGCTTCAGTAGTAGGAAGGTTACTACAAAATAGGATCTCATTGTTTGATATATCATCAACCTGATCTTGTTCAGTTCCTCCAAAGACAGGGCTAATGGATTTATTTAAGCTACTGATTCCAGTAACTGTTGAGATTCTGACCTTTCAACCTATAAAAAAAAGCAGAAATTTTGATAGCATATTTTACAGTAATTCTTATTAAAGCATGAATTCTTCTATTAATATGACCATCACTAAAAGAGAAATTCTGGAAAAGAGAAGATATCTAATCATCAGCTGCTGCTAATGTCTAAGGAATGCTCACAGCTTATATAACCTTGATAGCCCCTTTTTAACTGGCTCCATCAGCTGTCATGAGGAGAAAACTGTTAGTTGTCCTTGAGCAGACTGCAACATGAATTGGTTTTCTCTGGATGGAGACAGCAAGAGAGTAATTCCTTCATTCTGGACTGTTCAAGCCACTAACATTTGAATTTTGCCATAATTTGTTTGGGTTGAGGTTTTAGTGTGTGGGTTTTTGGTTTTTTTGTTGTTTTATTTTTGGGGGTTTTTTTGAGATCCATTCATTGGAAAGCATATTTTTGGCACAGCGAGGCACTGCACACTTTTCTTGTCTGGAAGTTCTGGTTTTGTGCTACTGTTACTTCCAGAAAGATGGGGAGAAAACTAAGATACTGTACATGTTCTGTGGGAATAACAGAGAAAGTGACATGGCTCAAATCATTTGATTGAATGTCATTTAGGTGATCCATCAAAGTAATTAGGGTGATTTACTCAATTACTAGTTCCCAATTAATTACTTTAAGCAAAATTTGAGGCACAAGTTTTGCAGGGAATAGCACAGCTATGTTAACTCCAAATTCACATCAGCAGGCTCCTTAACTCAGAAATGCAACAAAAATTAAGAAAAGGAGAAAAGTTCTATAATACATAACTTCCATTTTCTTTTATTTTTATATATTTTATTTTATGTTATATTATTTTACTTCACTTTTTGTAATGTAGATCCACAGACAAAGGAATTCATCCATATAATGCCGTTGCTCCTGTGGACCTTTAAATATGTTAAAGAGTTCTAACTTGCTAACAAAGGAAAACTAAAGCCCTTAATCCATTCAGGCAGAGAAACACTGTGATGATAAACAAGGAAACAATTTTAGAATTTATCAGTCCTCTTAGCAGCATATAAATAAAGAAAACCTATTTCTTCAAAGGAAAGCTGATTATCTCCAGCTTTATATTCAATATGATATATACCTTTGCAAAAAAAAATACATTTAAGTAGTAGCCTTCTACTCTCTATACTCAGTTCTTCATCTGTAGAAAGATGGGCAGACAGAGACTCAGGCAAGACCAAAAAAATCAGCCTATGCTAATACCAGAAATATATTCAATACATGAGTATAACTTAACAGCCTATTTAGCTAGTTCTGCAGAACTTTATATGTTTCTTCTAACAGCTCTGTTTGGCTTTGATGTTTTACTTTATTCACTTGGACCAAATTAGAGAAAAATCATATTTAAGGAAGACAAAAATGGATAATGTCATCAAGTTGAGCACAGGGTCTCACTTCAATGGTTGGAACATAACAAAAGATTTATAAGGATACATTAACAACTCTAAAAACAATAGTTACTGTAGATGGAAGTAGACATTGATCTTGTAATAACTTTTCAAGAAAAACAAGCTCAAATTGATCTAAGTGATTACTATTGACATTTTTTCTACAAATGGTTGTTAACAAATGAGATCAAACACTCACATTGGAAAGCATTACAAATACATGTACACCTGAAAAACAGCAGTGAGCAAAATTCAGTTACTGCTCTTAATGTTATAGTCACTTAACCATTAAAAATTTCTTATACTTTTCATTTTCTAATGGGATTAATTTTCTTAGTGGCAAACAATATGTAGTTAAAATGTAACTACTTAAAGGTAGTTCCAAGATTAATTCAGACTTTATACATTTCACATTGCATGGAAATGGATGAGAGGTGGTATATCCACTGGCAGCTAGAATCAATATCTAATTACCTACAGCACATTCCAGCAATTCAGCATAGGTGAGAATCTGAAGCATTTCTTTCTAAGGAAATCCCAAGGGTAGATTCAATAACGTCCTGAAAATTACTTGTGTTAGTCATTTACATGCTTGTTTTATAAAGATTCTCCTTTCTTTACCCTGGTAACATTTTTATTAGTTTTCCTTGAGGTCTGTTTTCTGAAAGTTGCACTTAAATTTGTAGCAATCATAACTGGTTTCTCTGAAATCAGTCTATTGAAATCTATCTACTCTGTGTACAACTGCATATAAATTTCACAGAGTAAAGTCATCAAAGTTTATATTTTGAACTTTGACTTATTGACATAAAAAGAATTTGCTGAAGAGAAAATGATCCGTACAACACTACTACTGGTGTACTTTTGGGCAAGTTACAGCACAATCCCAAGCCACCAGAGTGATGCAAGTCATACAGTAACGAGAGAGCAGAACTCTGTGCAGACAAACCACTGACATATTTCCAGCTTCTCAGGAGAGATTTTTAGCTTGTGCTATGTTGTTTTCCAAGCCCAAGGCAGGTATTTTAAGATCAGCTCATAGATCTCTTCTTAAAATACAGGTCCAGCAGTGACATCAGTATAGAAATAGCCCGAAACAGGACTTTCTAGGTATGACACACAATGCACTTTAAGCTTTAGTATGTTGGTCCTGGAAAGTCTTTTTTATTACAATACTGCTTTATTTTATGTAATTTTACTGAAAATAAATGTTACTCTAAGTTTTATTCTAATCTTTTTACAGTTGCATAGTCTTAAATGAAATTTAATCCCTAATACATTGATATATAAATACACATTTTTTTTCCCTAATTTGAATAGTTTATTCTAACAACTAGAAGAATTTGGAATTTTTATGAGAATTTTTATTTTTTTAATTTTGGGAAATATCCATTTCTTTGGAATGTCTGCTCAGAATTTCTGACTCTTTAGTTAAAAAAATTAATACACCACTTCCCTGCCCTGGAGGATTTTGTCAGTTTTACTCTTCTCCTGTCAGGTACCACAAGAAGCCAGGGCTCTCCAATGATCCTACAGCCAAACTGTCTTTGTGGCAACCAGGCAGGGAGAGGGAAAGAACTCGGGTAGCCAGCCCCTAGCAGTGTTCCAGGAAACTAATAAAAATCTCCCAGATACATAGATGGAAAAACCCCACAAACGTATGGAAAAGCAATTTCTTAAAGTGAATTAATTAATGCTGTTCTTCCCTGCAAACTGTTCCCTTTGAGAACAAACAAAAAAAAAAGAAGAAAAACTATTTTTAATTAAATGAGGAGGTCAATTAATCTCTTTCTGAACAACAGCAAAAAAATCTAAAATAAAACAAAAGATGAAAAGACAGGGTTTTTTTGCTGGACACTATCTGGAACTCTTAAGAAAGAAATCCCAGTTTCAGCAGGAATGGCAAATACTAGACTTCTCTCTTTTAATGTTCCCTTGTTTTATTTGTGTGATTTCCCATCTGGTATTGAATTATGCTAAAAAATAAAGTCTACTTCTGTTACTGTGAGTTTAGATGAAATGAACATTGGAATAGCTTTAAAAAATAAAATCAATGCTTAATGCCAGAATATTGCTTCTTTCTAAGACTTCTCAAACTATGCATAATTGTGGGCATAAATTCTTTTTCCCTGCTCAGTACTCCATTCCTGTCATTCCTAGCTGTATGAAAATCCCACAGTTTGTCTTCCTATTATGAGCTGTGTGGGTTTAACTCTGTGCCTTTTTCATTGAATTGAAGAATCTTCTTTTACAATAGGTTAATTTCATCAAAAAGAAATGTAAATAAAATATCCCCTTTCCGCATTGTGTTATCTTGTCTAAGAAATATTAATTCCTTGATTGTTTAGGATTGAATTAATCTACTGGGTCAATGCAATTGGGATGATTGTGTAGTCATACCTTGGAAAGAACTTGCCACTAACATGAATTCAATGCACAGTTATTCGAAAAATTAAAAACCAACCAACCAACAAAACAACAGCCAAACAAACACAAGTTATATTTCTGATGCAGATTCTAGGTAGGACTCAGACATTAATAACTGCAGCTTTCCCTAAGTGAAATATTTCTTTTGTATTTAAAATATGTTATGAAAACAAAAGGAAGGGTCATGGAAGACTATTACAGAGAAAAAGATTCATGCATATATCATCCATGTTGTAAAAAAAAAGACCTGAAAAAACAAATCCCCTGAAATGTGTATTTCAAGTTACACAAAACTTCTATTTCAGTTATATGAAAGTTCCATTATCAGAAAACCTGAAGAAATATGAGCTAGTTTTCATCTGTTATATGCTCTAAAATTATTTTTCCAGTTTGAAAAGTTTCATTATTAATATACTTTCCATTCTCACAAAAGTCACACTTTCTTGACAATGCTGTAAACCACACTTTATTGTTCCTAGTAACAGCATAAACTTTTTACATCTCTTAATTATATAGCACACATACATGCATACAATACACACATAAGTATATGAAAAAAATTAGACAAATAAAATTGATCTGATTTTGTTCTTAAAGGGATAGGATAATTTATACACAAGATATACAAGAAATTTGTCCAGTCTCCATGATCAGTAATGCTGTCTCTCTAATTTAATTTGTCAGTATTTTGCTAGGTATCAAGTTGGTCTGAAAGTTGTTTTTTGCAAGATTAAATATGGACTCAGGTCTTAGATTCCTCATAACGATGTATAGTCTTCCCATAATTCTGATCAGATACCTATTTCTCACACTTAGAAAAAATGGGCAACAGAGGGGCAATTGATAAAACCTTACCTATATACTTTCAAAGCAGATGTAATGGACACCTACTTTCTGAAATCCCATGGAAAGTGATTAATTATCTTTTTGATAGCTTCACCTAATCTTCTACCAACTGCTAAATAAGGTCTTTTTAGATACTAAGATTGTTTGGGCCTACAGAGGTTTTCATCTGAGACAGTAACTCTCTGCTCCAACTCTGTGCTCCCTTTATAGTCAATGGAGAGAAGTACACACTCCAAGACCACGTTCATGAACGATTTCAACCAGTAGCCTTAGAAAGCAATAAATCTTCACTTAAACTTGTCTGTTTTTCTCCTGGAACTAGAATTCTAGCTCAGGATTTAACAGCTATATTACAAGTATCTAAAGTCAGGGGGGATAAATTCCAAAACAATCTCAATTTTAGGATGATCAACACTGGAAATAAATGAAATATTAATGGAAAAATACAAATAAAGTAATAACTAAAAAAAAACAACAAAATTTTGATTTGTCATTAGTATGTACATAAAAGATGTGTCACAATGCCATTTCTTTTGAAAATACCATTTTTTCATACTAACAAAATATCAAAAGTTTCAGACTATAAGAGCCTGAAGATGGTGAATGAAAATTAATTGAACTGAAAGGCAAGTAACTGAAAGTTTATCCCTACCTTGCATTTACATAAAATTTAGTCTTAGCTGCAAATACAGACACTGACTGTTCTTCCTGCAGCCCTCCGGTAACTCCATTGTCTCTAGCAGAGTTTAATCATACATACAGGTCTGTTAGCTGCTCTCCCAACGGAGTTGGAAGACCTGACTTCTGATGTTTAAATTGCACTTGGAAGTGATGACTGGTGTTGTTCACAAAACACCTTTTGTTAATCCCTGTTTTCTCACCATGTAGCATGGTAGAAATCAGGCCTATTTTAGTTTTTCTTGTCTCTGTGATCTCAGATTTGTGCCTACAGATAATCAGACATAGTGGAGATCAGTGACATCAAACTTTTAACTTTGCTCTTCAGCCTTGGCTTAATTCACTCCCTCACACAGGAAGGACTGACATGAAAAACTACTATACTACTTTCCATACCTTTCTGTGACTTTGTAGTGTAAGAATTCCCAGGGGTCAGACTCCTGCCAGTTTAGGTTCCCTTTATACTGCTTACGTGGGGTAAATTGAACTTGACATACCAGAGTACGCTGCCAAGAACATTTAACTTCCCATAAGATGGCCACAAAGCCCAGCATGGAAGAACTGGGATCAAGCTAATAGAAATTTATGCGAAATAGACTCTACAATTTTTTGGTTACATTTATCAACAGAGACATCCTGGTTTATGTACTTTCTTATGATACAAAAAATAAAAAAATATAGAACTCTGTCTTTAGCTGCTATGTAGACTGAGCTTCAGTTATGCCTCAGGGGTAGTGATCTGCTGGCAAGGGCAAGCAGCAATACCAATGTTCTCCTTTCCCTGAATCCCACCTGGATTTGGGAAAATGCAAGCCTTTGCCAAGGCTTTGCAGGAGCTTTGCCAAATCAGGGTGCCCCAGAGATGCAGTGAATGAGCTCATCTTCTACACGTTGGCTACATGCTGTCCTGAACAGCTCTGCTGTCTTTCTGGGCAGCAAAAGCAGGATGTAACCCTTCTGGGGGAACTGGGATAGCAAATTGCTTGAACAGCTATAACCACAATGTTCTTCATGTGCTTTCTGCCACTGGGGCCCTTAAGCTTGAATGTCTGGCTTCCGTTAGTAGAAACTAACTAATGCACATTAGATTTATCTATTTTTGTATAACAAATTCCCAGAAATGGATTTTTAGACCCAGATTTATTTATTTTTCTTAGTCAGGAACCAGTTTGTTTTGAAATTAATAACTAACCACATGAGTTTTAGCGTTCTCAAAGTTCTTCTCTACACCAACTGGTTATTGTTCAATGGGTCTGAGGCATACATTTAGTTGGGAAGTGGAGCTCTTTTTATGAACTGGAATAATTAGCTTCAGGTACCCTGAGGATTTTATTTTAGCGTACACTGCTTTAGCTATAGATTCTGAAATAATTGCGCCTATAGGGGGAAAATGCCTAAGGGAATTCTGTACAAATAAATAAACCAGTCTTCCCTGCTACACCTTGTTTATGCATTGTGCATTATATTGTTTGAGAAAATCAGATCTATTCAGTGGATATGGTTATCTGTGAGGTGTAATGATACTCTCAAATTTTTTGCCACTGCTAGATAATCATTCTAGTTCTTTGTGACGAGGCATTAGAACTATTACGAGTGTCTCTCTCTTACTTGAAATACAGGTCTTCATCAAGCCTTCCTCCTAATGTTTTTCTCATTTCCTGTCATGGACAGAAAAAAGCATAACCTCAGCTTAACCTCTTACTACCTCAGGACTAATCCCAGTGTTCTCTGAAAACTCTACTTTGGATGCCGAGATATTTTGTGTGGTAATGTATGGACTAAAAGAAAACAAAAAAAAGGGTGTGGGGTTTTTTTTTTGTTGTTTTTTTTTGGGGGGGAGGGGTACCACAGTTGAAATATTTTGTTTTATCAGAAAAATTATAATGAAATTTTAATGTTGTCCCCAAAATAGGATGTTGCCAGATCATTCTATTTATTTCCGTCATCTGCTTTTTCTCAAGCAACTAAGAACAACTTCTGATTTAAACTGCTCCTCCACCCCCTTTTTGCTTTTTTTTTCCTTACTTCTTTTTTTTTTTTTCCTTTCCTTTTTCTTTCTTTTTCTTTTTGTCTTCTGGATAGTCTTGTCTGAAGATACAAACAATCAGGGTAAGAGTCTCAAAACACAAACAGTTATGAGAGCCCATTTTACTTAATTCACTCTGTATTAGAAAAAGTCAGAATCCAGAATTTAGTGTGGATAGTTAGACCAGTACAAAAAAATGGTCCAAAACCACTTTCAATAAACACAAGAATAACTGCTTTTGACCCTCTGGCTCTTTCAGTGTCCCAGAATAACTTCAATCTAGTACAAAACTGGGTGCTCAAAGGATCTCAAAGACCATCTAGTCTTTGTAGGCAATGTAGATACAGGCAATGGGATTTGGTTAAGACATGATTTCAGCCAGCAGAATTTAAAACTTTGGGTAAATCTAAGAAAATGATTTTTTTTTCCTATTTTTATTTTCTTTTACAGCAAAATGTTGAATGTAGGAAAAAAGCCTATATTCTTTGAAAAGACAGAGGGTCACTACTACATTTAGGAAGGAAATAGGCTATAATATTGATATAATTAATTGTTGATATTATTAATTCATGAATTAACACATCATTCTTTTGAGAAGATTAGCTGGATTTTTTAAAATTCTTCTGAAACTTTGTTTTTGCTATTTCATCAGATAGGAGGAGTAAACAGTCTTCAAGTGTGTTAGAAAATACATATGTAAAAGCTATAGCCAAGGCAGGTGAAGAAGGTTTAAGTGTCCTGATGGTTAAACGAAACAGAGCTTACTGGCTTGAATTTAAGCATCTACAAATGCAGCACTAACTGTCCAGTGAAAGACAAACAGTTGTTTGCTGAGTTGTTTTTTTATTTCCCTCACCCAATAAGCCTGGAGGAACAAGGACCATTGCCCTGTGGTGAGGACAATGCTTTCAATGTAGCAAGTGAGGGGTGGGAAAGCTCAAGCTAAAATGAGTCTTGAGAAGGCCTTCGACATCTCTGTTGAACTTTAGGTACATCAGTAGCCTCTTATGTGGGAATTATAAAGGTAATATTACTGCAACGTGGTTCAGCTTCTGTGTCCCAACTGATGCAAAATATCTGGGCTTACTAATGGTCATTCTGGAGGGTATGGAAACTTTGGAATCTTATGTCAGACAGTGAACTAGTTCAAGGTAAGATAGCTAATTTTAAGAGTAAGCCTAGCCTACAAATATCCCATCTGTCTCAGCTCTAGGAACGCTCATGGTATCAGATAATATACCAAAACTTTCCTGAGTTCAGAAATCCAATTCAGTGCTTTAATTTGATAGCCCAGTCATCTAAACCTCTTACTAAATTTGAGAAAGCATTCATTGAATTCCTATAAAATCACAGAAAAGTAAAAAATTCTGAAATTCTGTATTTAATAGCGAGTACTAAGTGCTGATCTAATAGCCTTGCTCTTCTGATAATGTGTGGTAACCGTAGGGTTTTGTTAACAACTTAATAAGAGAAAAAGCCTCTCAACTTTTTGTGAGGTTGAATAGTTTCGGCACTACCTTTCACTATCTTTTTTCCTTCCAATTTGCTGTTTTCAGTTAGGGTGAATTCACCCTTCCATATAGCTGGTGCAAGGTGTCATTCACCTCATTAATTGCACTTCTATACCTTTTATCTTGAGCAGAACGCTACTTACAGCAGACAGAGGATAAATTGTGAGTCTTTTGACAGAGACATCTGAGAAGAGATCTTAGACTTCATTCACTACCCTTCAGTGTAAGGAGTTCACAGGATGACTCACTAAATATTTCTGGGATTAAATGTGAAGTAAAATCCTTTGACAACTTCAGCTCTGAGCTATAAAAGGTGCAGGGACTCTAGTACATGTACTGAGCTGCACTGAATTTTCCTGAAGTAATAAAGTGCATACATCTATTATTCATTTTCCTGTCTAACACTGTACTCCAGCTGAACAACTTTTCCAATTAGCTGCTGTTCAACCAAGTGCTGCAGTAAGAGATTTGATCTGTTTTGTGTATGTGCACGTATGCCTTTTTTTATACTGACAAAAACTGTGAGATACTGAAATAGGAAAAAGACAGGTAGAGAAAAAAAGGGAAAATGGCATTTAAGTTTCCTTATTGCTGAAAAGAGACAGAATAAAAACACAAAATGTGGGAATTGCAATGTGGTCAAAAAAGACTGCAGAAGGCTCATGTGTGTTAATACAGAGGATGTAAAGCAAAGTCAGTCAATATGAAAGCATCAAAACAAACAAACAGAAAAATCGAAACCAATCAAACTAGACTTCAGAGAAGTCCTAAAGTGAGCATAGGAGAAAATAGCTAAAGATGAAATAATTTTTAAAATTTGGATTCAGATCAAGGCAGGCAGAACTGCTTGAAAATCCACTCATTAAGAGCTGTCTCCTCTGACATAGGTGCAAAGGAACATTGTGTTTCAGAAATGATCCTTTATCAAAGATCCACAGACACAATCCTGTGTAATATAGGGAATAGGAGAGCTGAAACGTGAATCAGAGGACTATTTGTTCTGGCCCTGTGTTGCAGCCAGATGTGCTGAAAACCAGAAATCCATGTTGCTCTGTGACATTTACTTGCTATTCAGTGTAAGCATAACCACTTTTCTCCAAAAAGACAGATAAAATCAAAAAGTAGAAGAAAAAGAAGAAAAAAGTTTGTTGTCTGGAAACTGAGCGATTTCCCTTCTGTACAGCAGCTGCTCAGACAAATGTAGTAGTTAAATGGTGTGATGTGTAATTGGACTGTTCTGATCACTCTGGGTTCCTGCTTCAGGTTTACACAGCGACTGCTGGGAAAAAAAATAAAAACAACCAACAACATCAACAACAAAAAAACCTCCAAACCCCAACAAAACAAAAACCAACAAAACAAAAGAAGAAAAAAGAGTTTTCTCATCTCTTTCTCTGGAGGTCTCACATCTGGCAGGTTGCAAGCTGGGTGTTTCATTAAGGGCGAGAAATCCTGGAAATCCCTGAGTGGTTTTGGTGGAGGAGCACTCCATCCCTCATGCCATGTCATACCAGGATTTTATGACTCTGTGCTCAGAGCCTACCCAGTGTGAAGAAATGAAAGACACTGAATCTCATCCTGGTACATCTGAAGAGGAATGCAGTGGGGGGGGAATATTTCTGTGAGTGCTTTAGCAGACAATTGCTGTGTAAACTTAATAAACTACAGTACTGATAGTTGTAGCTGCTGTTTTCAAGCATGTTTATAGGAATGCACATGGATGGGGTTGTGGAAGAGGGGTGTCCTAGCAGTCAGTTGGATTACCTACTTGGGTTAGCTACATACACATAAAAGCTACATTTTGATATGTCAATTATCTAATTAAAAACTTTAAATATCATAACTATATTTATTAAATATATGGCTTCCACTTTGACAAGAGTGTCCAAGATTGAACAGTGTAGGAAAGAACATCTCACGATCTTTTTTTTTTAATTCTGACTTCCTATTTTCTGCCTTATAAATTATGCTTAGCATAATTCAGAGAACCCTACCTACTTGATCTTAAATCATTGCCCTCAATTACACCATTCCTCCTGATGCACACCTTTTTCTTAACATCCACGGTGGACCTTTAAGGAATCAACATTAATCTCATTTTCAGCTCCTACTTTTCCAAACTCCCTTTGAAAAGAACTAGCTGGAAATTTAGCCTGGAAATCAAACCTGTTTCTGTATTTCTCAAAAACTTCCAACAATCCTTTCTGGCAGCAACTATTATCCTAGCCTGCTGAATTTGCACTGTACAAAGGAGGAAAAAAATCTAGCTTTTCAGTCTCTAGGTCTTAATAACACACATGATTTTAGGATACTTTTGAGATTTTGCCAAGCTCTTATGGGTTTTCCAGATCTTTGGACAGACCTTGCTGCTCAGTTACAACTGTTCCAAAGAATAAGCCTATCCTGAAATCCAGCACAGCCTTAGTCTAATACTAATCTTATCTGTCTTGGCAGGAGTTCAAACACTTGGCAGAAGAAATTCTCTCTCTCAAACTGCCACCAGCCGACCAGTCTGATTCTTCAGCAAGTGTATATCCCATGGCTACAATTGTTGCTTGGACTAGAGGGAAGAACCTACTTACTATCTTTCAAAATAGAGTAGCTCCTGCTAGTCTTATTCATAACCAAGCTGACATGAGTCAGAGGCCATATGTGTCCTCATTTTAGCTCACAGTATTTCTAGAATCAACCATAAATCTTACTTTTCATCCACTACTTTCCTAAATCTTAAACCTATTTCAACATTGTCTTTACTCTTAAGGACAGTCAAGTTGTCCTGGTTTTGGCTGGGATAGAGTTAATTGTCTCCCTAGTAGCTGGCACAGCGCTGTGTTTTGGGTTTAGGATGA
>JAVKLA010000057.1:13486661-13506405 GCA_034782735.1 Sagittarius serpentarius
TCTCAGACGAAAGCAGACGCAAATGACCTAGATAACTGAAGGACTTGAGAACCTAGTAAACCAGAATTGACTTAAATAAAGTTGGTGGAACCCATATGTAGCTTAAAGGTAATTGTGCGCTCTGTCTAGAGGCTGCTTTGAGCCTCAGTGATGCTAGATAAGTATACATTTTCAAATTAGTTTTGTAAAATTATTATCCATCTGTTCAAAGCATTGCCTTACTGCTCCTCTGTGTTTTATGACCAAGTCCGTATATGTGTGGTCAGCCCCCATGCATCACTTCTGGTGGCTCAATGAGTAACCACAATTTTTATCCTTAGAGCTAATTGGAAGAAAAAGAAAAATTATAGCGGGACTGCCAGTGCAAGCCAACAGAAAAAAAAACCAGTTTTCATAAGGGAATCTTAGAGACTCTATGAAGCTTTCATTTTTTACCTAATCAATAAATCATGCTGATTCTATGTACAATATTCTGTATATTAACAGAGAAAAAAAAATCACCAAAAAACTTGTGATAAAAAAACCTTGTCAGGATAACTATAACTAGAAATGCTAAGGAACAATGCTTTTTGCTGAGAGAAAAGCAAATCTTACAAATTCATCAAAATGCCAAATCTAGCTTAGGCAATTTTGATTTTTACTGATGACATTTCAAGTTATATGCAATTCTTCTGTCAAATACGTGTCTTTAAATGCCTGATGTTTCCATTTATAATATGTTTTCCAGAAGCTCTTGTCTTCCTTAGCTTGCATACAATGTCCTTCCAGGTTTTTGAAAGGGGTTAAAAGAAATCTCTGCAAAAATATTTTTATTTCTGATTGTTCTGTGAATACATAACCAAGCACCTGAGAGGAAGGACAGTAACTCAGGACACTGATACAAGTTTCCAGCATGATGCCATGATTTTTGATTCATCACTGGCCTACATTAAAAAGAAAACAGAAAAACCCCAAAATAAAATCAAAAAACCCCCACAGATATGGCAAAATGGTTTTAACAGATCTTGAAATAGATTGGAAGGGACCCATTGAATCATCAGTTCATTTATTGCAGGGAACTTGTTTCATGAAATTCTTACCATAAACTTATGTTAAACTCTGGCTTTCTGGCTTCACTTTGCCTCTACAGAGCTTTGTAATAGAAACACACTGATGTAAAGATTAGAAGTCTAATTTCAAACTTAAATTTTTCCCCTGCTAAATTCTGAATGGTTCTTCCACATGTATTTCAATTTTAATTTCACTTAATTTATTTTTACTCATTTATGGTATTCCAGATGAGAGTAACCATGTTACCTCTTCACTACCATTTCTCTAAGGTGAAAATGGAAGTTCTTTCGGATTCACCATTTCACCTCTCTGCAGACTGAAGAGGAAAGACCCGTCACATCAGGAGAGACGTTGGAGCTGAGTAAGGCAGCCCCATCTGCTCCCCATATAACAACTAGCGCAATTAAGAAAAGGCAACTGGTGACAGTAGTAGGCGACTCTCTTTTAAGAGGTACAGAGGCACCCATCTACCAACCTGATATACTCTCAAGAGGTGTGCTGCTTGCTGGGAGCTCATATCAGGGATGTCATCGAGATAGTACCAAGCGTCATACAGTCCACTGACTATTATCTGCTGCTGTTGTTTCATGTGGGCACCAGTGATACAGCCAGGAGCAGTCTAAGGAGTATCAAGAAGGATTACAGAGCCCTGGGAGCAGCAGTAAGGGACTCTGGAGCAATGGTTTTTCCCTCAATCCTCCCGGTCAAAGGGAACGGGTCTGAAAGGGTCAGTTAAATCTGGAAAATCAACAAATGTTTATGGGACTGGTGCCACAGCCAGGTGTTCAGCTACTTAGACCATAGGACTTGTGTTTAGAAGCCTGGTCTACTGGGGGCTGACGGTGTCCATCTGTCAGAGAAGGAGAAGAGCATCTTCGGTCCTAGGCTTGCCAAGCTGGTGAAGAGGGCTTTAAACTAAAGTTGCTGGGGGAAGGGAACCTCAATCCATCCCACTCCTGCCAGTTTGATACCAGTGCCAGCAACAGATGCCCAGAGCCTGGAGAGGGATCATGGGTCAGCAAGAGAGCACCTGAAAAGCAGCACAAAGAAATTCCAGCCACTCCAGCCAGTAAGTCAGCTTCATCAAGGGCCCCAACTTAAATGCCTCTACACAGACAGACATAGCATGGGGAATAAACGACAGGAGCTAGAGGCACGCACACGCCTGCAGGGATATGATCTTATTGGCATCACAGAGACGTGGTGGGATGGCTCCTATGACTGGAGTGTTAGAATGGAAGGATACAGGCTTTTTAGGAAGGGTAGGCAGGGGAGTCAAGGAGAGGATGTCTCCCTCTATGTCAGTGACCAACTGGAGCGCATGGAACTCAGCCTGGGGATGGATGAGGAGCTGACCAAGAGCTTATGTGTCAAGATTAAAGGGAGGGAAGTGACATTATAGTGGGGGTCTGCTACAGGCCACCCAACCAGGAAGAGCGAGGGGATGAGGCCCTCTATAGACAGATAGGAGCAGCCTTGTGTTCACAAGCCCTGGTCCTCATGGGGGACTTCAGCCACCCTGGTGTCTGTTGGAGGGACAACATGGCAGGGCATAAGCAATCCAGGAGGTGACTGGAATGTGTTGATGACAACTTCTTTGTCCAACTGATGGAGGAGCCAACGGAAGAGATGTCATGCAGGACCTTGTTCTCGCCAGCAAGCTGGGGCTGGTGGGGAATGTGAAGCTCAAGGTCAGCCTTGGCTGCAGTGATCATGAAATGGTGGAGTACAAGATCTTTAAGGCAGCGAGGAGGGTGTACAGCCAGCTCGTTACCCTGGACTTCAGGAGAAAAGACTTTGGCCTCTTCAGGGATCTGCTTGGTGAAGTACCATGGGATACAGCCCTGGAGGGAAGAGGGGCCCAAGAAATCTGGTTAATATTCAAGGCTCACCTCCGCCAAGCTCAGGAGTGATGCATCCCAACAAAGAATAAGCCAGGCAAAAATACGAAGAGGCCTGCATGGATGAACAAGTTGCTCCTGGACAAACTCAAACACAGAAAAAGAAACCTACAGAGGGTGGAAGCAAGGTAGCCTGGGAGTCATACAGAGAAATTCTCCAAGCAACGAAGGATCAGGTTAGGAAAGCCAAAGCCCTGACAGAATTAAATCTGGCCAGGGACGTCAAGGGCAACAAGAAAAGCTTCTATAGGTACATTGGTGATAAAAGTAAAATGAGGGAAAATATGGGCCCTCTCTGGAATGAAATGGGAGATGTGGTTACCTGGGACATGGAGAAGGCTGAAGTGCTCAATGACTTTTTTGACTCAGTCTTCACTAGCAAGTGCTCCAGTTGCACTGCCCAAGACACAGAAGGCAAAGGCAGGGACTGGGAGAATGAACAACCTGGTCTAGTGGAAGGTGTCCCTGTCCATGGCAGGGGGGTTGGAACTAGATGATCTTTAGGGTCCCTTCCAACCCAACCCATTCTATGATTTATGATTCTATGATTTCTTTTTCTCTTTCTTTGCTGACTACTTTTATTGGATTTCTCTGCAGCGGTTGCAGACTTCCTGGAATATGAAGGAATAAAAAAGGCATAGGTTTACAGATGCAGTTTCACCACTGTCTTGTATATATAATTAATATTACCGCAGTTTGTCTCTATATATTATAGTACATTCACCTTAGGATTAAATTTGCCACTTCATGGCAGTAATACACTGACAGTTAACTCATTCTTTCATCTCTCATCGCTGCTGAGTTCTCTTCTTTTTTATCATCCCACAGTATGGGTCTCAAGTTTTATAGAGAAATCTCTGACTGGTTGTTCCTTATTTTTTCTTCCCATTTCCAGTTCTTCATACCTTGTATTCATCGAGTTACTCCTCTGAGAGTGTGCTGCTTGTCCTTCACGTTGATGACTTCTAGTATCACATCATCAATGCATTTCATTAAAATTTTCCCTTTTGCTGTTTCTGTTCATCAGAAAAAATATTAAATAATGTGCTCCACAAAACTCATGCTTGAAAAACAAACTGATAACTCTCATCTAAACATATAATTTTCCTCCTCTTACTTCTTCTTTACCTACTATTCTATACTGTTTTTTTACCTAATTCCCGATTTCTTGGACATAGTTATTTGATTGATGAGGTAGCAACATCAAAACATTTAATGAAAGCCAGACGCATTAAATTTAGTTCCTCAACATGATTAATGCACATTAATTGGCTTGGTTAGCTACGGAAATTTATCTGCTTAATGCTTTGTATTGCTTAATTTACGCTGAAGTAACACTGCCATGAAATAGGGTTAATCTTAATTAATCCAAAACAATTCTAAGTCTTCTCTCTTCAAATTTAATGGTCAGATTTTGTATTAGTCACTTGAAAATAAATATGAGAAATTGTGAAATACTTTTTTTGTTGTTGCTGTTTTTTTGTCTTTTTTTTTATTTAAAGGAAATAGTCTAACAACTAGAAATATATTTCCTAACATAGCACAGTGGTGGATGGTTTAAAATATCTTTACCTATGCCGTTTTAAGAGAAAATATAATTTATTTAAAAAAACAACAACCCTAATCTACTGGTTTTGGCTGGGATAGAGTTAAACTTCTTCACAATATTTTGTATGGTGCTATGTTTTGGATTTGTGATGAAAACATTGTTGATAACATAGGGATGACTTAGTTATTGCTGGATATTTCTTGCACAACATCAAGGCCTTTCCCGCTTCTCATGCTACCCTGCCAGCAAGTAGGCTGGGGGGGACACAAGTGGGACAGCTGACCTCAAATGACCAGAGGGATATCCCATACCATATAACATCATGCTCATCAGAAGAAGCTGGGGAAAGAAGGAGGAGGAGTGGGACACTTGGAGTGATGTTGTTTGTCTTCCCAATTAACTGTTGCGCATGATGGAGCCTGGCTTTCCTGGGGACGGCTGAACATCAACTTGCTGATAGGAAGCAGTGAATGAATTCCTTATTTTACTTTGTTTGGACAAGCAGCTTTTGGTTTACCTATTAAACTGTATTTATCTCAGCTCACGAGTTTTTGCATTTTTACGCTTATGATTTTCTTCCCCATCCCACTGAAGGGGAGTAAGCAAGCAGTTGGGTGGTGCTGAGTTGCCCACCAGGGTTAAGGCATAACAACTAATAAAATATGTAATATGAATTTAAATTAGTTTGAATTTGTCATCTTTATTCAACTTTGCAACCAAAGACTATATTTGCAAGCAAATTTTGTCACTAGAAAGTATCTCAGAATTAGGATGGATAATAGAGTACAAGATGTTATTTCTTACCAGCACTTTCTTGCTAAGTGAAATCTCTAGGTGCTTCCTCCTGTTGTGTATTTCTCTTGCAATCTTATTTATTTTTCAGCAGGGGTCTCTTTCCACTGCAGACACTGAACAGATTGTTACTCCTCATTGGCAGAAGATAGGAGGCTGCTCCTGATAAGAATCTTGCAAGTAGCACTGGTTAGCATCATGGACTACTTAAAAGAAACAGAGGAAAAAGTGTCTGAAGCCTAATGTGTGTAAACCAGGGAAATACAATTTTTCCACTATTCCCATCATGGGATATTGAATATATTTTTGTCTTTATTGAACCTTTTAAAATTCCACAGCAAAATAAAATAATTCTATTTTCCATTTACGCCTCAATTAAATAGGATAGTATTAATAACAGTGAAATTCCATTAACAGTCATATGTTTGTGCTTAAGAGCTGAGAAAAGTTTATGAATCAAAAGTAACATCTACTTTAATTTGTGCCAGTTAAGATTATGATTGATATACCTGAGTTATGAAGATGGTTTTAGGGTTTTTAGCAGACAAAGCACAGTGCGAGAAGGAACCTTAAGATTATAATCTAGATATTAGCTGCATTTAAATTTTTCAACTTCATTGTCTCTTCCCATTGACTACTGAGAGATGAACAACATGGCTCTAGAGTTTCCCGGTTCTGGTCAAATCCCTAAACTCATTTAGGAGTTTCTGACACAAAAACGTATTGAAAGAGTTGTAAGATTGTCTAAAGAAGAATTAGGTTAACTTTCTGTGAACACATTTTAAACCACGTGGGAAAAATATGTACATCTTGGTGCTTTTGATGTTCATTTATAAACAGAGCAAAATATTTCCTGGATATTAGCTTCCAATATTAATATTAATGATAATGAGACTCTGCTCTAGAGCTAAAAATTGTGTCACAGAAAGGCTTGAGTAATGCAAGATTCATACTTGTGCCTTTAACTCAAAATCTGTTGGCCTTATATCACAGTACTTCTATTGTTATCAGGCAGTTATTTCTCATTGACAGATTAATTATGATGATCTCATATTAAGAACTGGGAGGATCTGCTGCTAAAGAGTTAGACATATTGAAGTATGATTTTTCTTGACCTTCATTAAGGAAATTATAAAGAAATGAGAAAAAATGTAGCTTTGAAAATAGAAATTGTTAGTGATACAATACTTTCCCCCAAATGTCATGACTTAATAGTTACTACTCCAAAAATAAAGTCTAAAGAGATTAGGAAACTTAGGATATTTTCTCCAGTGAAAGTGCCAAATTCCATGCTTATATGGGGCACTGTAATTTGTTTCATGTAACTCAAGTCTGAATTATCTTAAATGTTTTGGCACTTGTGTGTTTGAGAGACGGCGCTCTCTGAGTAACAAAATTGGGTTTACTTTTTGAATGGTTAGGAGCTTGATGCAGGATCAAAAGTTTTCATCCTCAGAACACACAAATACAACAGAAGATGTGGAAAAGGAGGGGACATCACCTAACATATACTTATCTGAGATAACTCCTTAGGGAGTCTTGTCAGCACAGGGGGATTAAGCCACTCTGGAAGATAACTCTGGGTGAAAGTGGGCTGCCTCATGTTTTGGAAGTGTCTGAGTCATCTTAAGGGAAATGACTAACGTAAATCAGATTAATTCTGCTGGTGGAGTGCATGCTTCTGTCCTTTAACCATAAAGGGAGCCTCTGAGCGACTGACCAAAATCCAAGTGTCTACATCAGAAAACCCTAACATTCGTTGAAACAAATCTTCAATGACTAAAGTTAAGTTTTTTAAAGACCTGTATTTCACACAGTGGGAAAATCCTGTTATGTTAATTTTATAGAACTCTTTCACACTGACAAAAGAATGCAGAAAATAGATACACTTCAAAAAAAATTAAATTCTTACCACTTAATTCTTAAATATTTCTAATGATGATGGTAGTGCATTTTTCAAGACCAATTCATCATTTTGGATTACAGAGAAGTGTTGCAGAATGTTAGGAAAATTAAAAAATTGATGGTCACGTGGTCTTTCTGCTACCAAACAAAGATTCAGACAAACCTGGGGCAGATACAACAGGGCTATGCTAAAGAGACTTTTGTATATTTTATATAACCTCTGAATGAGGACTTTGTCCAAGGACAAAATTAAGAAGTATCAAGGGTGTGGGTGAAAAGGTGAGCTATAAATTATATATTTTACTCTATTTTATTGCAATCTAATAGATGGTAGGTTGTGTTCTGTCATATTGCCTTCCAAGAGGGTTTCCTCTTTATACCCAATTTCTCTTTACACACGCCTGCACTCCCTTAGCAAGCTTTATTTATTAAGGATACCATATGAAATTAATTAGTTTTTCCACCTTACATAGATATTATGCTGGTAATGTTTGATAATTTTAAAATGAATCCCTAGGTGGTTTTATCTGTCTTTTTTTGGCTGCCAAGGCAACAAGCAGAAGAGTTGAAGGTGGCTGCAGGATTGCACCAGCTCATATCAAAAAACCTGTTATACCAAGAGCAAGTAAACATGCTTGTTTTCTGCCTTGTATGTGGGGAACAACTACATTAAATCAATCTCAACTGTCCATCAAAGTCAAATTTATTAAAGCACAGCACTGCAACTGAACACTTTTTGAAATCAATATGACTGATGGCTAACAGCATGAGGTTTGCACCTACATTTACATTTTGAAAGACTGACCTTTTCCACCATCTTTGATTTTTCTTTAATGGGCCCCCTTTCAAAACTTAGAAAGTAAGAATGAATAGCTTCTTATCATTATAGAAGCAATACAAACACTATGCTGTTTCTTCCAGAATCTTATAAACCACAAATGAAAAACGAAACAGAAAAACAGCAGAAATACCCCCCCGTTTCTCAACCTGTCAGCTACATAAAAAAGGCCCATTAAAGCGGCGTAAGTGGCATACAGAAAAGCAGCTACTGCTACAGGAAAATCTCATTGCAAATATACAGTAAGTCAGAGACATTTCATTTTTATTAATTTAAAAATACATCCAGAAAGCACACCAGATCAATCAAACTGACTCTCTAACCCATGACTGCCAAGGAACGGTACCTTGTTTGGTCCAAAATGCCATAAGATTATATGAGAGCTAACTTCCTTTCACCACTTGAATATTTAAGAGAAGGAACGTTTTCAGGGCTTGGAAAAGAATCACATTAAAAAAATTAAAAATGTTTCAGTCTATTTTTTTTTTTTAATTTGAAAATATCATCTGCCCAATGCAGAACTCTGTGATTTTAGTAAATGCTTTTCTCCCTGCAGATTATCCTATTTTGGAGACCTGAAGAATGATCTCCCTATGCCTCTTCATTAAGCATGGGGAAAACGGAAGTGGGAGCAACTCACTCACAGAAGATAAAAAGCTAAAAACTCCCATGATTAAGAAAGAGATGCAAGTCTGGACCTTGTAATGATATAGCTATAGGACATATTTTCTTTTGCTGTGTAACCACATTCAGCAATTTTTGCCCCAAGACATTTTTTCCTGCAGTACTGTTGACAACACTTCCTATTGGGATACTGCAGCTGTTAAATGTACATCTAATTAAATCACTTCAGATAGAGAAACCAACTGTGTAAAAATAATTTAGAAGAACTAGATTACTACAATATCACTGAGGAAATTATTGAAGATATGCTTATTGAGTTTTTTACATTGAAAAGAAAGTAATTTTTCTTACTGTTATCTTGGAGTTTATTTTCCATTTAACAGATAGTTTACCAACATTCCTAAGTTTATTGACAAAATATTTACTTCAGTTTTAATTTATTTACCTAGGAAACCAACATACATGAAATAAAGAATAGCTTGTTTCACATTGTTTAAAAAATATGATGTTCTGGCTTTGAAGTAGCTAAAGAGGGGGTATAAAGAGAAATATACAAATAATCCCACATTTATTAAATCACAATCAAAATCTTGTAAGTAGAATTTATGTAATATTAATCAAAAGACATTTGTCCTTTCTGTTAATATATAGTTTTGTTTCATAAAAAAATGTTAACTAGCAAATATAAAGAAAAAAATTTAAGCTAAGAATGTAATCAGAAAAAATAGTAACTTTGTCAGTATTTTCATTCAGAAAACACTGCTGCAAATAATTAAAACTAAAGGAAAGAAAAATTATTTGAACCTAAGCTATCATCTAAAAAAAGTACCACTTTCATAAGCGTTTTGCAAACTTGCAAATGCCTCTAGGTAGTCCTGCATGAGCAAGGGGCTTGGACCAGATAACCTCCAGGAGTCCCTTCCAACCTCAGCCATCCTGTGACTCTGTGATTCCGTGATTCTGGTGAATTTAGATCTCTTCTTCCTTATTAAAATGAAATGTTTTTTCAAATTGGCTATGTCTGTCCACTGAGGGAAAAGAAACAATGCCATCTGATCCAGGTAGGTGTTACATCATACACCGAGGAAAATGATACTCAAAGTTTTAATGAGAGTAATTCAGGAGCAGGCAGTAAGTTGAGACCTTGTTGGGCAATTCTGAATATGGAAAAAAATCAAATGCTGCTCAGAGCTGATTTACAAATAAAAGAAAAGGATATGCCAAGTGTATTATACACTGTGAACAGTTTACCCAGTTCCTTCTACAAGTGAGTCTCAGCTGCTGTTCAGAAATTTTTAAGAACAACATAATATGCCTCCTGGAGCATGTCTACATGCAAAATGTCATCTTTGCTAAAGTAAAGCTTTTAAATTTCAAATGTGGTGACTGCACTTCTTTTCTCAGAGGAGGGAAAAAGAGCTTCTAAATATCAAATACAGATATGATGAATAATGCTACATTTCAGCATATGACTAAATACCATGTAACACAGAATAGCAAATAACAGTTTATTCTTATCCAACTGCTGAAAGTAATTTACTATTTTTATTCTTATTATTGTTATTATTTCATAGTACTCCTCTAGCTGCTTCACACAAAATATGAAAGGAGATGTGGTGCTTCCCTTGAATACTTAAACTTCAGAGTTTTTAGGACAACAATCTGTCATTTAGCACATGGTGTAGTAGAATTTGAGTCTTTCTTATTTATGCTTGGAGAGATGCTGAGGGAAGAGTATATTTTCCTAAGCCATAATGTCCCCTCCAACTTTCTCCTGCTATGGGGAAGGAGTTGAATTTCTACAAATATCCATCTGCTGCAATATACATTTATCCCTGCAATGTCTGTCACAGGGCTGGCAAAGTCATCATGTTCCTGATCAGATCCTATATAGCTCTGGGAGGTGGGATATAGCCAGTTTGCAGAGCCTGCCACATCCATGCTGAGGAATCAGTGGTACAGCACGCTAAGGAAAGACTAAAGGGCAGCTCCTGCTCTCCTGACCCACTTTACCACCACTTGTTTTCACCAGTTCCCACGATGGTAGTGGTCTGTCCTTAAATGACAGTGGAAATGACAGTAATATGCACAAGGGTTAAACAGTAGAGATGCAGGTAAATGGCTAGTCATTGCAGCTGTAAATGCAAATGAACAAACAACTCAAATACTGCTTTTACAATCTGGAGTTTCAGCACAGTTTTGCTGCATTTTAGCATATATGTTCGGGCCAGGGTTATGAAGGGGAGGTGATGGTGACGGAGCATTCAGGAGTTTTCTGAATGAGGCAACCATGCTTCAGTAAACAGGAGCACTGGTAAAGCATCTGAAATATAGTGGGCAAATGGAAGTGGGGGACAAAATAGACATGGGATGCTGACTTTCAGTGCAGTGGAAAGAGTATGTTGGAAAAGGAAATAGAAATATATCATACAATACTGAAAGCCAAACAGAAGTTGTCTATAACTTTTTTTTATTTGTCAGCGCACATTTTCTTCTCCTACTTGGCTTTGTTATCTTAGATTTCTGTTTTGAGAGGCTTTTTCCTACATTTCCACAGATATAGCTTTAGCAGAAAATCCCCTGATGATTAGGACCACTGGTCAGTGCAAATACATTGCTATATAAGTCCTGCCTCCTAAAGTATTTAGACACCTAGTTCATTCATTTTGATAAGTTAGGCATCCAAGGGTTCAAGTTTGTGTGTTTAGACAAATACTGTTTCGAGTATGGTTTTACTAGGATAAATGTTACCATACAAGGATTTTTATTACTGTAGTGGTAATGGTTAAAAAAATTGCACTAGCCAACATAGTTATAGGAGTAAAATCATCTAAGTGCAGACCAAGCCCTTGCCTATAAGAAACTAAGATGGAAGATTATGTCTCCCTTGAAAGCACTGTGTAAATTTACAGCAGTAGATAAATGATGCAATTGGAAAAGTATTTTTTTTGTAGATTGCTCTGAGTAATGCAGGCTGGCTGTGAAAGGAGTATTTTTAGAGGGCGGAAGCTCATAAAGGGAGACGGTGGAGCTATAGGCCATTAATATAAGCAAGCAAGCATCCAGTACAGTGTGATGCAAATGAGTTATGAGTGACCTAGTAAGGCTTTAATCAGGCTGATGTAATAGCACAGACTTTGTGTAAAAGTAGGAACATGGTTTTGGACTCACTGACTTATTTTTATTTCTTTTTTATTATTTTTCCTGCTGACTTACCCTTCTATCAAAGTGAATTAAAGCAAAGAAAAAGAAGAAACAAAGAAATATGTTACAGTATGTTAGGGCCTAAGTGTGAGCACTGAACTAAACAAACAAAATGCCTTGAAATTTGGCTTCTGAGAGGATTCAGGGACTTTACCCATTAGAAATGAGTGCTCAGAAAGGGTGTCATTCTCTATGCTAATGCTGATCCATGGAGAAGAAAAAGATTGAAGGGTAATTTGAAGACAGTCAGTCACCACTTTTCAGAGGAACTGGATGAACTGCCCGGTTTGACATTCTGTCTTAAAGAAAACCTCCAGCATCACAGCAGTCTTAATATCCTCATGAAATTAGTAAGCAAAGAATTGAGAGATGTGTGAATGCTCAGATAGGGAACGATATTATAATTTTTAAACAAAGTGAAATGTTCACAAATATTAACAGCCTGCAGATTTGGATGGTTAAACAAAAAGATAAGTATGTTCTCCATTTTACTACTTACATTGTACTGTTGATCCTGTACAGATAATCCTGACAAAATTTTCACAGATCTATTGCATAAGTGTCTTGGTTTTGGCTGGGATCGAGTTAATCGCCTTCCTAGGAGCTGGTACAGCGCTGTGTTTTGGGTTTAGGATGAGAAGAGTGTTGATAACACCCTGATGGTTTCAGTTGCTGCTCAGTCGTGTTTAGACTCAGCCAAGGACTTTTCAGTTTCTCCTGCCCAGCCAGCAAGAAGGCTGGAGGGGCACAGGGAAGGTGGGAGGGGAGACAGCTGGGACAGCTGACCCAAACTGGCCAATGGGGTATTCCATACCATGGGACGTCATGCCCAGCTTGGGGTGGGGGAGGAGCGTGGCTCGGGCGTCGGTCGGCAAGTGGTGAGCAATTGCCTTGTGCATCACTTGTCTTGTGTATTCCAATCCTTTTAGTATTGTTGTCATTTTCTTGTTGTTATTAGTGTCATTGTTAGTTTCTTCCTTTCTTTCTGTTCTATTAAACTGTTCTATTAAAGCTCAACCCACAAGCTTTACTTTATTTTTTCCGATTCTCTCCCCCATCCCACTGGGTGGGGGGAGAGTGAGCGAGCAGCTGTGTGGTGCTGAGTTGCTGGCTGGGGTTAAACCACGACACAGTCCCTGGGAAGGTGTTGCAGCAATTAATCCTGGAAACCATTTCCAGACACATGACGGACAAAAAACTGATCAGGAATAGTCAACACATTTATGATGGAGAAGTTGTGCGTAACGAATCTAACATCTTTCTACCATGAGGTGACTAGCTTGGTGGATGAGGATAGAGCAGTAGATGCCATTTTTCTTCATTTTAGCAAGGCTTTTGACTCTATCTCACATAACGTCATAGAAAAGCTGACATGAGTTAGGTAAGTAGACAGTGAGAGGGACAGAAAACTAGCTGAACAGCCAGGTTCATAAGGTTTGTGATCAGCAACACAACATCCAGCTGGAGGACAGTCACTAGAGTTATACTACAGAGTGTTGATATTGTATCCAATATTGTTTAAGCTTCTCTTATTAATAATCTGGATGATGGGCCCAAGTAGAGGACACAAAACTAAGAGTGACTGATACACCACATGATTATACTGCCATTCAGAGGCGTCTTGACAGCCTGGGCAGATGAGAGAAGGGAAGAAACTCATGAAGTTCAACAAAGGGAAATGCCAAACCTGGCACCTGTAGAGGAACAACCCCATGCATCAGTGCATGCTGAGAGCCAATAGACTGGAAAGCAGCTTTTCAGAGAAGGACCCGCAGGTCCTAGAGAACAAGTTGAATATGAGCCAGCAACACATCCTTGTGGCAATGAAGGCCCCCAGCATTACTAAGAATGTTGCTAGCAGGTAAAGGAAGATGATCCTTCTCAGCTCTACTGACACCACCTCTAGCTTGCTGGATCTGGTTCTGGGCTCTCCACTACAAGACAGGCATGAACATACTGGCATAAGTCCAGGAAAACGTCACAAAGATGATAAAAGGTTTGGAGCATCTCATACAAGGAGAAGCTGATAGAGCTGGGGCTGTTCAGCCTCAAGAAGAGAAGGCTCAGGGGGATTTTATCCTTGCATATAAAAAGCTGATGGAGTGTAGTAAACAGTGAGCTAGGATTTTCTCAGCGGTGCCCATGACAGGACAAGAAGCAATAGGCACAAACTGAAATTCCACCTGAACGTAAGTATGGTTCACCACCCATATGTGAGGATGACTGAACAATGTAACAGGTTGCCTAGAGAGGTTGTGGAGTCTCTGTGCCTGAAGACAGTAAAAACTCAGCTGGACATAGTCCTGGGTAACCTGCTCTAGTTGAGCCTGCCCTAAGCAGACAAGGTTGGAATACATGATCTCCACAGCTGCCTTCCAGCCTCAGCCATTTTGTGGTTCTGTGACTGCAAACATTGAAGTCGACTCTAAGTAGCAGGCTGAGTAAGATGACTCTAAGCAGCAGGCTGAGTAAGATGACCTCCAGAGATCCCCTTCAACCTACATTATGATTCTGTAAAGACATTTTTTCAACAATAATTTTGATAATTAATAGTGGAAAATGTAAGAATAAAAAGGATAGATCAAAATATAGTTGCATTTCAGTTAGTTTTTGTTTGTTTCTTCTGTTTTTGAAGTCTGGAATTGTGTGAATAGATCTGTGTTTCTTTTAAGATACCATTTTCACCTATTGGCTATCAGGCATTTTCAAATGAAGCCTGAAGCAATCAGTCACTGTTTCATGTAACAAATGTAATGCAACTCCATTATAAATTGGCAAACTTATTTCTTCTAATGGATAATAATTATTATTGCTTTTAATTATTAGTTTCTAATGTTATCCAATACTTTCTATTATACTTTTTCTTTGGATGCAGGAGGCCCCCTTCAGAGTAGATACTGATGTAGAAAATAGTTCTTAGCATGTCTCAGAGTTAGCTATATTATTTGACCTTGAACTATTTTTCTTTATTTCCATATAGTGTCCAAAGAATATTAATTCATTTTTTAAAATGTATTTTCACTGGAAAGCATGAAATACATTATTATGATACTGACAGTATTTGTTGTATTCTGATCTTCAACTCGGTGTGGATTTTAAAAATGTCTTGGTGAGCTTAGTGCTAGTACCTTGTGATACATTTTAGATCATCAGCAGGTACCTCAAATTTTGCAGGCAGAAATTATGTTTTCTAAAGGATGATTAAAGAACTATATGCTTTCTGAAAGATTCCTTCCTATAGTCTTTTTTCCAACTAAGAGCTTTAATTTTTTTTTATTGGGGGGGGGAGGAGGGGGCCTGCCATAAACCTAGTGCTTGAGTCTTCAAAGACCAGGTCCAGGTTACCTTTTAATTTTATTTCTGATTAAAAAGGTCAATCTATTTAGTTATCTCCTTTTTGTAATGCTGCCATTCCACAAGTCAAATAATACATCACTGCTTTACAAACTTAGAATCTCTCTCACTGTTAATCAAAGGAGCTTATCAGCTTTCATACCTAGAAACTTACAGAAGTAACTAATGTTCACGTAACTATTCACTATGATCCCTAAACCCCTTTTAAAGTCACAGCTTCCACAATAAAATGCCAACAATTACTTTTATTCAATATACTTGCTAATAAGTAAGTAAAAAAACCAAAACCCAAGTTTTGTGTGACCTCATCCACAGGAAAGACCCCGTTCCCTATCTAAACAGAGCTTGGAAGCCTACCCTTTTGTCAATGGGGATATTTTGCAAATACCTCAGTGATTGTTTACAATACTAGGTTTCTTACATAATAAAAATATTTGTCATACAATAGCATTCACTTTCTCCAAATCTGTATTTCCTGGGACACCTGTGAGATTGGTTGCTCTCAATTGTTACTGGGGATAAAATTACATACAGGTACATTCACTTCCTCAGTAGGTAACAGAGTTTTAGTCATGCAGCTGTGTGGCAGATTTGGGCTACACCTAGACTATATATCTCTATATTTCATCTTTTTAAATCTATATTCTTTAGAGAAATCCATGTTTAGCACAAAGCAGAATGGTCTCATTTAGGACCACTTTTTTCAGACTTAAAAGCATGATGCTGGCATCTCTGCATCTGTAATTCCATATGAACGTAATATGCACAGAATGGCATTTGGGAAAAGAATCTCTAAGTATATTACAAAATTTGTATGTAGCAGTGAGTAGGATAACTGCTACAGTCATGTCATTCAGAGCTCATTATATTAATCATATACTGAAGAACAGTATTAGATGTTCTCAAATCCAAAGTAATTTGCATATATTTCTCTTCAGAAAAATATATGTGGGTAGATCACAGAAAGCACGCTGAAAATTAAGAATTTTACAAAATGTGTACAAGAAGATTAGAATTATTCATATATATGTGTGTGTGTATATATACACACACACTTAAAAATGTTCTCTTCTGAAAATTCCCTTAGGTTTTTGTCCAATTTGCATTCAGATCAAGAAAGAATTTCCAAGTAAAACATCAGAAACAAGTAGATAGGTTATATTCTCAGAAAATATAACTTCTTCAGCTGGAAACAGATTCCTTTCCCCAGTTGTTCTCACAACTTTGTGAGTGCTGCACCCCATCTACTACAAACGTTTCCATTGTCAGTTTCCATTATCAAAAGAAAAGTCAATAATTTTACAAGATTGTTTATTAAATAACAATGAACAAAATATTCCCCATTAAGCAGAAATCAGTACGTTGTTACACACTAATGTATGAAAAATATAGCAGCATATAGATGTTCAATTCTGCCTATGGTGAACTAAACTGTCAATCATAAACTGCATTTAAAACAGGTGCTGTGTAAAGTCATTTTAGCATTCCAGCTGTGTTTGATTAAAAAAGAATGGTAGACATGTATTATTGTGTTAAATGCAGGCTAATGTATTTTACCTGTTCTTACCACAACTTTCAAATTAGTAACAAAACTCCCACTGACCTAGCCTGGAACTTGATCAAGAGCTCCATAAAAAAAAAAAGAAAAGAGCCCTAAGAGTAATGTTGGTTTTACTTGCCTCCATTTGAATTCAGTAACATACTGGCACACATTCATGTATCTGAAGAATATCTATGTCATTTACAGGTGACTAGATGAAATGGTAGAATTGTATTTAGATTATCAATTAAAATATTATTCATGATAACTGAAGCTGTGCTAAAAATCAGTCAATGTAAGGGCTCCATTTGGTAAAGCACTGTGTAAATACAAAACAGGTGATGTTTTTTCTCTTGAAAAGCTTACAGATTAAATACTCATTATACACAATTATGACTGTGCTGAAAGGGACAGAAAGAAGTCCCTCTACAACCTCTAAATAGGCAAAATGGATTTGGTATCCAAGTACATGACCATCTCCTCATCTGCAATGGGTTGACCCTGGCTGGCTGCCAGACACCCACATAGCTGCTCTCTCACTCCCCCTCCTCAAACAGGAGAAGCTCAAGGGTCAAGGTAAAGATAGCGAGATCACTTACCAACTACCATCACAGATAAAACAGAATCATCTTGAGGAAAATCAATTTAATTTATTGCCAATTAAAATATATTTGAATAGTAAGAAGAAAAAGACAAATTAAAACTATACCTTCCACACACACTCCCAGACTTTACCGCACTCCTTCATCCCCAACTCCTCTACCTCTCCCCCACCCCAAGCAGCACAGGGAGGGATAGGGAATATGGGCAGTTATGCTCAGTCCGTAATAGCTCCTCTCTACCGCTCCTTCTTCCTCACGCTTTTCTCCTGCAACAGCATGAGCTCTCTACAGACCACAGCTCCTTCAGGAAATACCCAGCTACTCCAGAGTGAGGTCCTCCACAGGCTGTAGTGTGGATATCTGCCCTGGCATGGTCTTCTCCAAGGGCTGCAGTGAAATACCAGCACCGCCATGGTCTCTCCACCAGCTACAGTGAAACCTCTGCTCTAGCATTGGGAGCACCTCCTCCCACTTGTTCTCTGACCCTGGTGCCTACAGGGTTTTCTTACACTTTTTTTCATCACTGCTCACCACCTTTGCAGCATCCTTTGCCTCTTCTTAATTATGTTTGCCCAGAGGTGCCCCACCCATGGCTGACAAGCTCAGCTCTGCCCTGTGGTGGGTCTGACGGAGTTGGCTGGAACCAGCTGTGTCCAGCATGGGGCAGCCCCAGGCCTCTTGACACAGAGGCCACGCTGCAGCCCCTCCGCTGTCACCACCTGGACACCTACACATCACCTCTGCAGAGAGGTGAGAATTAAAGACTGACTGGACCTTAGCCTCTGCTTCCCTTGTACATTCACCAGTGCCACTGATGCCATGCACAAATCCTAAGCTCTACAAACAGTATAAATTAACAGAAAACATTTGTATCTTATTGGAAGTGGTAGAAGAAATAAACTAATGCACATGCATGAGATGCAAAGGCATGCAGATGCTCTTCTATCTCTGAAATTTATAGCTTAAGCTCAAGTTTCATCAAAAATAATGCACTCAGAAATCACACTGTTCATAGCACAGAAGCTGATGCCCAAACACACGTATAGACAAGGAGAGCATTACTTGAACACTGTTACCAAGCAAGAGTCTGATAAGCCTGCAGAATAGTGGCTTACCTCACAAGCTATTTATTTGCATTAGGGGAGCATATTGTGTATGGACAAGTTGCAGAACAGAAGAGAGACAAAATTATCATTGTGTGTCTTAGCACTATCTAAATAGAAATATGAATACATTATGATCTGAACTGGTACTAGTCTGTATTATTAAGATACAAATTTATTTGAAATATACTGTGCTATAAGTAATACATTCAGCTGACAAATACTAAGAGTTCTTAATAAAATTTTTCACGTATTTCAAAAGTGATTCTACTGAATCTGTAAAAGAGTATGTTCTTAATGGTGTCTTAATTCAGTGTGCTAAATCTACCTCATATATTTCTTTTGTCAAATACTAGTGGATATATTTTCTGCATTTTACCAGTTCACCTCTAAATGGAGATGGGTAAGTGAATTCTTCAAAAAACATTCACCTTTGCATTTTTAAATAACATATACATGTAAACTGTGTATGTATGTGTAACATTTTTATTTCTCTGCTAAAGAGACAAATAATCCTTACATGAATTTCCATAGTAAAACATCCAGAACATTCAGAATTTAACCCAAACACAAAGCCAGGTTTAGATACTGGTACTGATGTCACTTAAAAAAACCCTTCCTCTGCATCTGTCTAGCTGTTCACCCACAGAGGTAGTTACTGGTTTCGAAATCCATTTTATCCATTTAAACACAGTAGTAATCTATTTGCTATGAAAGCTATCATAACTGTTACGCTCTTAGTTAACTTCTGTAACTCCGAACAGCAAACCAGTATTTCAAAACTGAGGACTAGAGTACTGTCAAGCGACTGTGTCGTTCCTTACGTACACACAAATTTCTATCCATCCGGCCATTTTTTACTAGTGTAATACGTCTGTGTCGTGGTTGAAGACCAGCCCGCAACAAAACACCACGAGGCTACTCGCTCCCTCCCTCCTTCCTCCCCCCCGCCTGCGGGATGAGGAGAAAACATAAGAAACACTCGTGGGTCAAGACAAGGGCAGGGAGGGATCAGTCACCAATTACGGTCACGGGCAAAAACCAGACTCAACCTGGGGAAAAAACAAAATCAATTTCATTTACTACCAACCAAATCAACACAAGGATAATGAGAAGTAACACCAAATCTTAAAACCCCTTCCCCCACACCTCCCTCCTTCCCGGCCTCAACCCCACTCCCGCTTTTCTCTCCCTCCTCCCCCCCCGCGGCGCAGGGGGACGGGGAATGGGGGTTGGGGTCAGTCCCTCACACCGTGTCTCTGCCGCTCCTTCCTCCTCAGGG
>JAVKLA010000057.1:13506505-13517412 GCA_034782735.1 Sagittarius serpentarius
CCATCCCCCTGGGTGGGGGGGAAGTGAGTGAGCGGCTGCGTGGGGCTGAGTTGCTGGCTGGGGTTAAACCACGACAATCAGAAAGAGGCATTACCTGCCTTCGGTGTCAACACTAGCTGGTCCATAGGGATATTTTTTACATAGGGCATGGTTTTGCTTCAAGAGGAACTTATTAATGTTCTTCTTGTTGTTGTTATTATTATGATGAACCTGTATATGAATGTCTACTACTCTGCCCTCAATATGTTTTTGCTTGAGCCAAAAAAGAAGAAAGTCCGGGACTTGTGTTGGTTTGTCACTGCTGTGGGAACACTCCGTAAAGAAAAGGTGACATTGTATTAGTAAAATCTAAGGGATATTTTGCCTAGCACTACCTGGTATTTAAGAATATGCTTCTCTGCACTGTGTGGCATTTAAGCATAATTACTGGGTTTTGCAACAGTAAGGAAAATTTTTGCTATGAACAGCACTTAAGTTCTCATGTGCAGTTTTTACATTCAGATCCCCGTATGGATGATTATAGAAAAAAAGTGAACAAGTTTGAACATATGCCAGATCAAACATGCAAACCTATAAAATATGAAAAGGCATAAACTGCCCCCTACTCCCACCCTTGTCCTGTGCAGGGGGTTTTGGGACAGATTCCACCTGTTTGCTAGTCACTCTTTTCTATCTGCATGATCTCTTCCTTCAACATAAGGTCTCTCTGGTTTGCAAACTCTGTCTAATGTCACAGCTAGTTTTTAGCCAAGTCAAGCATTCAATCTGTAACTCGTGCTTCCAGAATCAAGGCTTTCCATCACAGGCTGGATGTATATATGAAAAAAATAGGATCCTTTCTTTTTCTCAGAGAAAAAATGTTTAGAGAATGCCTATAGGTGTTTGTGTCACTGAGCAGAAGACGCAAAAATTCAGTCATGGCTTTCTGTGGAGGCTGCTTGCCAGGACCCGACTGTCAGAAATTAAAATGAGCCCAAACTTGTGTACAATGGTTTTGTCCTAGTCAAGATTTTCTGAACCAGTGAGAGTGCTCCATTCAAAAGCTATCACTACATCTCTCTTCTGTATAATACGAGTTCTCAAAAAGCCTGAGGAAGCTGCCTTGGTGAAAAAGATTTGGTTTGTTTTAAATCTGATGCCTCATAATCTCATTGGTTGTTCCAAATGAACTTTCATGTGGTATGTTATTAGTATTTCCCCATGACTCAGTGTCACAAGGTTTTTCTCCAAACCTTTGTAGTCAGTGTCATGGTTTAACCCTGGCCAGCCCTCAGCCCCACCCAGCTACCTCTTCATTCCCCCGCAGTGGGATGGGGGAGAGAATCGGAAGGGTAAAAGAGAGAAAACTCGCGGGTTGAGATAAAGACAGGTTAATAGGGAAAGCAAAAACTGCACACAGGAGCAAAGCACAACAAGGAATTCATCCGCCCCTTCCCACGGGCGGGCGGGTGCTCAGCCATCTCCGGGACAGCCGGGCTCCATCACGCCCAACGGCGACTTGGGAAGACAAACGCCATCCCTCCGAACGTCCCCCCTTCCTTCTCCTTCCCCCAGCTGTACGTGCTGAGCACGACGTCCGATGGTCTGGGACATCCCTTGGGTCAGTGGGGGTCAGCTGTCCCGGCTGTGTCCCCTCCCAGCTCCTTGTGCCCCCCCCCAGCCTGGTCGCTGGTGGGGTGGGGTGAGGAGCAGACAAGGCCTGGGCTCTGTGTAAGCCCCGCTCAGCAGTAACCAACACATCCCTGAGTTAGCAACACTGTCCTCAGCACAGATCCAAACCAGAGCCCCATACCAGCTACTGTGAAGAAAATTAACTCTATCCCAGCCAAAACCAGTGCACATCATAAAAGCTACTGTGAAGAAAATTAACTCTGTCACAGCCAAAACCGGTACGGTCAGTTTTAGATTTAAGTAGCTTTATATTGTTACTGTTCACAGCTTCGTAACTGTATAGATTACGCATTTCTCAGATAAAACCAGTGTATCAAACAGTGTGTCTCCCTTAGTATAGCACTGTCTGCAAAACCAGGGACAACTTCCTTTTCACTATAAGAAAGGATTATTAAAGCTATTCCTTAGTCAGAGAAGGTCCTCATGTGGCTAACTGTGGCTAACTTGTAGTCAGCCCTTGTTTCATGACAGCTTGGATCTTGAGAAGAAATTCTTATCCACTTAGAGCTCTGACCACGTCTTTGTGAAGTCTTACAGCACTGAAGTTGTTCGGTAATGTCTTTATTCATGTACACACCCCAGTATTTACTTAGTTTGGATAATGAATATCACTGAAGCTGCAATAATAAAAAATGTGCATTGTACTAGAATGTAAAAATTTTAATTAGGCTTACAGTCAGTTATTGGGTCTACATATACAGTGCAGCTCCTTTTGCCTATAATGACATTATGACAACACAACAACAAATTGCTTTTCATAACTTGACACGATAGGAAGCGAGATATATTTACAACCCACAAGTAAAAGCAAAATATATAGTTCTAATTCTTAGCATCATGTGCTGACCTCCAGATAAGTACTTTACACCCATAAACAAAGTGCCTTGGAAAAATTCAGCTGCTAGAAAATAGCCTCCTTTTTGTAGGAAGTGGCATATGTTGTTCTTTCTTCTGTTATTATGTAAACCAGCAATATAAATAACTGTCTTTTGGGGACCAAGGATCTTACCACTCTCTCTCCCACTTAACCTTTTCTTTTGTTTCAGAGTAGTCAATTTCATAAGAGGATTACTAGACTTGTATTCCAACTTTTCTGTGTGCATAAACGAGTGCTTTTCATGTGCAACTAGTTGAAGCCTCAATGAATATGAATATGAATTTGGGGTTTGAACTGAAAAAGATCTCCATTAAGTCTTCAATATTGTAAACAATCAATTTTTGATGCCTCCCTCTAAGAGGAGTGGGACCGTCAACATGATTTCGCACAAAAATCTTGGTTAGAGTTCTCCTAATTTCAGAGGGGGAGAATTTTTTCAGGACTTGTCAGTTTTGAAAATTCTTCCAAATATTTTTAATAGCTTAATTTTGGTGCAGAATTGCTGATCCCGATGTTTGGTGTTTATATCCATAGTAAATTCGAGATGATTTTCCACAGTTGAACCCATGGAGATACAGTTTTGTTAATTTGCATCAGAATGGGTTTTTTAATAACTTCCAAAGGTAACTAAAAATATAATACAGTCTTCTTTAGCAGAAATACACTCATTCTGGTGATGAATCTACAAATACACAAAAATATATCTGGAACGTAACTATTTCAAGTTGTAAGACATGGGAGGGGAAAAAAAATGAAGGAAATCATTGCTCAAAAAGAGGTAAAAAATACAACATGGAGAAAACAGCATATTCAAGTTTGAGAATAAATTACGAATAAAAGATGGAAAAAACTTGAAAAAATCTCTCATAATATGCTGTAAACACAGTTTTTAAAGCAACCATAACTGGCACTATTGCATCATTTTTTAATAGCTCATGTTGACTAATATTTCCTGTGTGAACCATGAAAGTGCAATAGGTTATCTGAATACTGTAAGGAAACTAGTTTCCAATAGATGTATGCCATACACTGCACACAATGTTACTCAGAAATATTGTTTTATTCTGAAAAACTAAGAAAAAAAATGCACTGGAGATGGTATTGCCTGCTGGGAATTCATCCTCCAACTGATATTTTTGTTTTAAAGTCTGGTAAAATCGATGAACCTCAAATTAACTAAAGTCAATTTTTAGTTACGATTGTGTAACAGATTTTGGTTGGATGACTCTTATGTTCTTACCAATAGAAACAGCGTCCAACAATAAAGATTTCACAAGTATCCCATAAGTTACTTTTTATTTTTATTCTTTTTTACTTTGTTACATATTTTTTCTCAGCATTTCATATCAGCAAGTATATGCATGCACTACATTAGTATTTATACATGATTTAGTATAATTTTTTATAAATTCTACCTGAATGTTAAAGTGTCTGGGTATTAAAAGTACAATAGAGAGAAAAACTGAATTAAATCAAAGGCAAAAATAGCCTCTATTTTATTGTCATAGTTCTTAGCTATGAGAAATGGCTTTTGCTGTCATGTTTTGAGTGTTTTTTTCTCAGTCCTTTGAGTCTGATGCTTGCTACCTGCTGCTACCCTGTGTTAAAAAAAAAAAATTAAATCCCTTTACGTACTTCCTGCTGCTCTGAAATTCCTATCGGTCCTGCCTGCTTCCTGAAAGTACAGCTTGAGATCCACCCCTGCAATAGCTGGAAGCCCAGTGACACTCGAACAGTTATGAAATCTTCTTGTAGGCTATTGTTTGACAAGGAAAACTTCAGATATTATGGGTGATTTCTCCACTCTGAAAATAGCAGTTGACACTGTGGATGTGTTTTTAAAATTCTCAAGTTCTAACTTCTAGGAGCAAAACCAAGGTACAGTAGAGGTTTCTATGAATAAGAAACATAACTTTTTTCTTTACCTGATACGTGTCAAAGAAAGAATGTTCAGCATACTAACATAAATTTGATGAGTGTGTATCTATCTACTGCATATAAGACAATATTATAAATGCAATTTCAGCCATCAAACATCACGAAGATTCCAGTATTTCTTCTGAAGTCTCTGAAGAGGAAGAGTGTATTGCGCAGTCAGATGACTATTTACCCAGTTAGCTGGGGAGTGTACCACTTCTGATGTGACGCGAGATTGAACTTCAATACAAGTAGGCAGTGATTCCAGAAAGTACTCGAAGGCTTAAAGGCATTTCTATCCCATTTGAAAAGACAATGTGTTTACTCTGTTGCATTCAAAATTACACAGTTACTTTTGAAATCTCATAGCCTTCCTTTTCATTAATATCAGTGGCTTTTCAAGGCGATATTATTCTTTGTATTTGCTGAGGTTACGATGATAGTTCATGGAATCTGCCTTAATAATTCCTTAATATCTACACTGTACTGCTTCTGAGCCAAATCAGCTGCTCCTGTGCCATCCCAAAAGTTTCTGCATGGTTAGCCCATTATGCTTTGTCAAGGGAAGGTCAATTTCATCTAAAAATAAGTATTTCAGTTACATTTAAATGGTTCTATTCAAATCAGATGTCTTCTAATGAACAATTCAGAATTCAATGAATAACAAATTTTCCTGTGGAACGTTTTGCAGAAAGAAAATATTTTCAGTTATTTGCTTTTAGTTTTTAAATAGTCTACTTCATGCTTTCCATTTCTTTCTTTGCTTTCTACAGTATGATGCAGTAAGTCAGGAAAGAAAACCAATATATGCAGGTTTCCCTAACAGAATCTTTCTAATCAATTCTCTATGTGTGACCCGCTCACCTATGGTGGGAAAATTCCAAAGGGCTGTTTGAAATGCATAATTAAACACCTGTTACTGTTTGCAGGACAAGTCCCAAGTGCTGCAACAGTAATATTCCTACTGTTACGCTTATCCAGTGAGAAGGGAAAGCAAAGAGAGTAGAATCTATTTACAAGTATAAAATGTTTCTATAATATTTTCCATAACAACGAAGAGAATCTTCTACTCAAATAAAGTGAATTTAATTTTATCATGTAAAAAGTAAGGGAGTAATCTTGCCTTCATAAGAGGTAAAGTACTTGAAAAATTGACTTCAAGAGGACCCATGATATTTTTAGCATGCTGAGGAAACTCAGTTAATACTTAACTGAAGTTATTCTACCTGCATAAATCAAACGTGCATTAACAAGAAGTTTTGATTGTAATAATTCATTTTAAAAAAGATCAGATAGGAGTATTGAATTAAAAGCTTTTTAATTTTAAATTATAAGAATTTTTTTAAAAAATAATTGTGGATCAGACCATACTTTTTAACAAATTAAATTAGTTAAAGAAACTGCTAAACTATTCATAGCAGTCAAGACGTTGCAATTATCTAGAGAATTTTGATAACATTTTAGAGTACACTTGGACATTAAAATAAATTTGAAGTAAAATAATGTAAAAATTATTGCTAAATACTAACTACGTCAGTGTTTTCTATTTGACCAGGTTACATTCTAAACTACAGAAAGTATATAGCACTCTAATATTAAACCAACTTTTTTTTACTTTTTGAAGTAGAGAAGTAGAGAGAGATTTCTAGTTGTCTGTGCTACTTTTCAACTAGGATGACATAACTCAAAATTACTTTTCATTGCTTTATTGGCCTGTACTAACTTCTCATATTCCAACTGACTAAGATTCTAACATGTCTAGAAAAGAGTCTAAATAGTCATTAACAACACGTACAGGCTATGCTGGTTTTGGCTGGGATAGAGTTAATTGTCTTCACAGTAGCTGGTATGGGGCTCTGTTTTGGGTTTGTGCTAAAAACAGTGTTGATGATAACCAAGAGATGTGTTGGTTACCGCTGAGCGGGGCTTACACAGAGCCCAGGCCTTGTCTGCTCCTCACCCCACCCCACCAGCGACCAGGCTGGGGGGCACAAGGAGCTGGGAGGGGACCCAGCCGGGACAGCTGACCCCCACTGACCCAAGGGATGTCCCAGACCATCGGACGTCGTGCTCAGCACGTACAGCTGGGGGAAGGAGAAGGAAGGGGGGACGTTCGGAGGGATGGCGTTTGTCTTCCCAAGTCGCCGTTGGGCGTGATGGAGCCCGGCTGTCCCGGAGATGGCTGAGCACCCGCCCGCCCGTGGGAAGGGGCGGATGAATTCCTTGTTCTGCTTTGCTTGTGCATGCAGCTTTTGCTTTACTTTTTAAACTGTCTTTATCTCAGCCCATGAGCTTGCTTTCTTTTACATTTTCAATTCTCTGCCCCATCCCAGCGAGGGAGAAGGGAGTGAGCGGCTGCGTGGGGATTAGTTGCTGGCCAGGGTTAAACTATGGCACAGGTTTTGGTGATACTTTCTGAATGCAAATGAAGTCTGGGGATCTCTCCCCCACAGCTGAATTTGGGCTGGTGTGTGCCAATGTCCTCAAATTTTTCCCTTGTAAAATAGAGGGAATTTTTCGAACTTCAGTCATAAGCTGGTGGGGTTGTAATTAGACCAGAGCAGTTAAGAATTTAATTTTGGCATTATAATGCTCAAAAGTTAGGGTCTTGTCTCAAAATACCCAAGATAGATAGATTCCCTAAAAAGCCGATCAAAAGATGCCGGCATCTGGAGTACTTCCAGTGTGTAATACAGAATCACTATGTTTTAACTATCTCTCTCCTTTGATTACAGAGGAAGGTTAGTGACCCTGTGATGCAGTTTCATGAGGGACAGGTCAAGAGGAAGGAGACAAGGCAGGAGAACATCTAAACACATGCCTGACTCCAGGCAGCATCTGTCTCACTGTGAGCCCCTTAGCGGGTGGGTACCCTTGGGGCACAGGGAAATTTCTGTGTGCACAGCCCAGAGATGGAACGCCATCTAACGGGGTGGGAGTCACAGTATTTTAGGTCACTCTCAGGTGCTAGAGAGTCTGAGGCCTCTTCTTTCTCAAGAAGAACCCCAGTCCTAAACTGTGTTGTGAGCAATACCTTTTGCACACCTCCTGCTGTATCTGGAGACTGTTGCACAGAAGTGGGGACAAAAGGAATCAGGCAAAATGAAGTGGTTACAAATCAACTAGTTACTAGTTTTAACAAATAGTAGGCTTTTTCTTAAAAGGAACCCCTGTGTGCTGTCATACTAGGGGCAGGAGGATCCTTCTACTTGCTGCTTCTGGGAGCTTTGGCTCTTGTGCCTCAGTCAATGTTATCCCAATCATTTACCAAACCTCCATTTAGAACAATCCTTCAGATATTGCAGTCCTGAACATGTAATTATGTCATTGATTTTAAACATGATTTCTCATTCCTGGGTGCAACAGGATCAACTGATTTTTAGGGCTGAGGAATATCTCAGAAGAATGCTTTTGTAAGTAGCTATCCTTACCCATACTGTGGTTAAATCCTGCTCTATTAGCCACATTTTTAAGACTGCTACTTACATCTGGATGTGTAATGACAATGAAAAAATCCCAAATGAACAACAAAAATATTTCAGAGAAAATGTTAATCAGAAAATTTAGCCTACTTTTTAGAGTGTAAGTAGAAGGTACAGGTTTTGCTAACCTGTATATAACTTCAATGCATTAAAACATACCGTGAGAATCTGTTGGCAGAAGCTCGTAGTGGATATACTTAAACTCCAGTCTTTTCAGAAAGCCTTTTCAAAAATCACAGACAAGATTTGCAATATCACATTTGAACTCACACTGAATTAGAAAATGGAATAATGATAAGACTATAAAAACCTACTGCAATTAATTTAAAGTGATGCATAGAGACTAATCAAAATGCCACTGCTGGTTCTGAGTGTCTTTGCAGGGCAAGCACCTACTTAGAGCACAGTGGTCATAGTAGAGCTGCAAGCCCACTTGTTTGCAAATCAGCATAATGCATCTGCCGTGACAGATTATGTAAGTATTTAAATTTTCTTCAAGAACAAGATCACATTGTGTTGTCAGATTCTAATAGGCAAATTGGTTGATCAAATAAGGGCACTTTTACTTAAAGTTCACCTCAGTCTTTGTACCTTGAGCATATTAAATCAAATATTTAGACTTTTTCCTCTTTCAGCCGTACTACATGGAATAGATCCACATATGTAGTCTCCTAGGCAGAAGTTTTGGTCTAAGCAGCGGCAAAGAAAAAAGGTAAACATTTAGAAATATATATAATCTGAATTTTTCCTTCCTTTTGGGGGTGAGCATAAAGTCATGCCACTGCAAGACATATTCTACTGCCAGTAGAGGGCTTGAAAAAAAACCAACACACAACACGGTATTTAAAAAGAAGCAGTAATTATTAGAAAGACAAATTTGTTTTTATTATGAAATAAGGATAGGGCTGTAGGAGTCACAGATGAAGAAAACTATAGGTATTATACAATTATAGCAACACAGCACATAGACATATAGTCCTGCTTTTGTCTTGTCTCTTGCCTTGCTGCAATATAAGCAATAGTGCATGTTTTCACGTAAGTATATTCTTGATAGGACAGTAGACTCTAGAAAAAAAATATTTGTAGAAAGTTGTTTGTATATCTGTTTTCTTTCAAAATCTGCTTACACTCAAAAGCAATGGGACTGAGATCATCATGTTTTATATGGCATTATTCGAAGCGCTATTAATTTAAACAATTTCATTTATATAAAACATCAGATATTAAAAATAATACATTTGCTTTCAAGAAAAATGTAAAATAAATTGAAAGAGCAATAATATGGTGACAGAAATATGTGCAAAATATATCATCTTCAGAATGTTGCAGCAATTCTGACAAAGATGGCATAAAATATACAATTACAATGCAATTAATTATATTTAAAGAAACAGCTTTTTAATTAGATGTCTATTAGTATTTCCAAAAATCATTCTCCTCTGTCTACACTCTGAATCTCCACATTTAGCCCATTTTTTGAAGATCAAGTTTGCAGATTGTTTACATGTTTGATAGGAAACTCAAATATTTAAGTAACCTTATTCAAAATTTCTCCAGGTTTTGCAATCAGAAAAATATGCTTAGTGTCAAGCTTTTGGTTATGTTTTCTCAGTAGATTAGACCCACTCCACTGGAATGTATGAACTGTTCAAGTCTTAGTAAAGGTGAGCTGGAGCTAGGCTAAGGGTGAATCAATGTGGCTGAAAAGAAAAAAGTCTTTGGACTTGTAAATTTAAGCCCTTCTCCATCTTGCAGACTAAAAATCTCCTAGGTAAATAAATGTTATGACTTGAAGGAGTAATACCCTTCCTACACTTTTCAATATAAGAATCCTAAGGTATCTGAATGCTTCTATTAAAGTAAATCTAAATCTATCAATTTAGAAAACATGAACTGAAACACAAGCAGCTATTCTGACATTCAAACATTGATAGATGACTTCAAATAAAAATTTGTATTTATAGCCCAACATTTTGAGATATGAAGCAAAAAGCCAAATACTCATACTTTACCTTTTTAAACTTCATTTTAACTTGGAATGCATGTTTCATTCAGCAATATTTGGGCAAATAGCTGCACAGAAGCCAAGATAAATCAATAATAATGAAAAGTAATTTATGTTTACAAATGCTTCTTATTACTAGTGGTGCTGAAATATATATAAAATACATATAAAATCCAAAGTCAAGAAACAATTTAAATGTCAAGAAAAAAATGGTCAGGAAAATAATGATGCATTCGCAAAAAAATCCCTGGGATTTCTCTGGATGTAACTGGTTAGGAAGCATATAGGTAAAGCAACAGGTACCTCAAGCATGAATTAAAATATGAGAGAAGTAAAAGAAAAAGAAATTGAAATAAATCAAGCATATTACTGGAAGGAAAAACAACAGATGGCAGAGGAATTCAAGATAGGTACAGGATACACGCCAGCAAATGGAAAGTTCAGTAGCAGTAACCTGTACATCCACAAGGAAAGAAAGAAAAATGATAACGTTAACAGTACTCATAGATGCAGCATATTTTAGTTGGGGCGGGGGGGGGAGAGAAAATCATGGATAAAAGTGTGATTATTTCTAATCAGATGCAGGCAGCTTCTGATAGTGATTCTGGTCTTAGCAACACGTTGGAATGTTCTGTAAATCCTATACATTTGGAAAACATTCCAAAATGTATCAAAAGTTAAAGACTAACTGGCCATATGTGAGGGGTTGGCCCTGGCTGGAGGCCAGGTGCCCACCAAAGCCGCTCTGCCACTGCCCTCCTCAGCCGGGCAGGGGAGAGAAAACACAACAAAAGGCTCGTGGGTGGAGGTGAGGACAGGGAGAGATCACTCACCAAATATGGTCACAGGCAAAACAGGCTTGAAGTGGGGAAAATTAATTTAATTTATTGCCAATCAAATCAGAGTAGGGTAATGAGAAGTAAAACCAAGCCTTAACCCCCCTCCCCCCACCCCG
>JAVKLA010000057.1:13517927-13528890 GCA_034782735.1 Sagittarius serpentarius
CGTGGGGCCCTCCCCGGGCTGCAGGGGGAGATCTGCTCCAGCGTGGGCCTCCCTGGGCTGCAGGGACACAGCCTGCCGCACCAGGGTCTTCCCAAAGGCCACGGGGGAATCTCTGCTCCGGAGCCTGGAGCACCTCCTCCCCGTCCTGCTTCACTGACCTGGGGGTCTGCAGGGCTGCTTCTCTCACATGTTCTCAGTCCTCTCTCCGGCTGCCGTTGTGCAGATTTTCCCTGCCCTTCTTAAATCCATTCTCCCAGAGGCGTTACCACCGTCCCTTATGTGCTCGGCCTTGGCCAGCGGTGGGTCCAATTTGAAGCCGGCTGGCACTGGCTCTGTTGGACATGGGGGAAGCTTCTGGCAACATCTCACAGAAGCCACCCTTGTAGTCCCACCCTATCAAAACCTTTCCACACAAACCCAATACACCATAACAACTAATGAGCCATCATGGAGCCACTATAATTGAAAAGTATCATGTTTGAAACATAAACTACTTTTTAAATTTATGTATATATACATGCATATATATGTACAAGTATGTTTGAAGGTATGTGGAAAGATAAGTTTTTAGGTTTGTTGAAAGTACCTTCCAATAAAGAGTAGAACACAGGCAGGGTCATCAAGGGTAAGCAGATGATTGGTGTCAGCCAGTATGGATTTATAACCAGCAAAAGGACCTCTATGGTAAGAGGCCTGGCTCCATGGATAAGGTAAGTGTAGGGGACATTGTTTACCTTGTTTATAGCAAGGCCTTCAGCATAATCTTTCACAGATCCTTACAGCTGTACTGCCAAGATACTATTTGGATAGGTGAAATCTAAGGTGGGTGGAAAATGGGCTGAACAGCTGGGCTCCAAGGCTTGTGATCAGCAGGACAAAGTCCTACTGATCGACAGTTACTTACTAGTGATATTCCTTGGGTTTGATATGGAAGGCAATATGGCTGTGTATTTTTATTAACTACTCGAGATGCTGGATAGAGTTCTCTCACAGAAAGTCTGCAGGTGATGCTTATTTAGGGGAAGTAGTTGATATTTCAGTTAGGACCTTGAAAGACTGGAGAAATTAACAACATAAATATTATGAAATTCAACAAAGAAGGCGGCAGGTACAGCAGGTGAGATGGGCTAACCCCATGTACCAGCACAAGCTGGGGTTGACTGTCCAGAAAGGAGCTTTACAGAAAAGAACCTCAGGGTCTCGGTGCACAAGTCGAACTTTATGAGGCAGGAGTATGCCATTGTGGCAAAACCCGATCACATACTGAGTGATTTTAGCAAGAGTGATGTCAACAGAACAAGAAAAGCTGTTTAGCCTGTAGGTTCACGCAGTAGCTATGTAAGAAACAGAAGTGATATTATGTATCTTGAGATGGTGCACCACAGTTTTCACATAAATATTCCATATAAATTCTTCCCATCTATCGACTTTAGCTGTGGTTCTGAAAACAATGAGAGGAATTCCACAATCACATGATTCCAACCATTTATTTTATGACTTTTGCTGTCTACTCTGCTTTCTGACTGGTAACCCATTCACTTTAGCTGTTCAGGCTTTCAAAATTTCTCAAAGAAATTTTCCTGCATAAATCTTTACTTCCTTTGGCCACTGTGATAAGCTTCTGTGTACCAAGAAGAATTTTTCTCTCTCCACAGCATCCTCCTTAATTCCCTGTCAAACAGTGGAATCTCCAAAGGATAAAGGAATAATTATAATGAAATGAGGAGTAGCCCAAATACCCAGACTCCTACTTAATGTGATTTCAGCAGTGCTTTCCTGGACTCATTTACTTGACACCATCTTGGCTAATAGGGATCTTGGATAGACAGAGTGTATAGAGACTGTGGAGAGCTCAAGGGTATAAAGTTTTTAATTTTCTGTGTGCTGATGTTGGACAAGGGCTGCTCCAGGCACCAGTAGCAAACTAGAGCAAGGGACAGCTTCTGTGGCCCCTTATCTGAACTAGCAGCTAAGCTGGTCTCAGGAAGAGGGGCAGTGCTTTGGAAGTTGCCTGTGGGAATGGAGGCCTGCAGGACTTCACCTGGAAGGAATCTGAAAGTGCTATGTTTTCTTCTTACTGTGGAGTTTTTGACACAGTCCTTTTTAAGATATTAACAATTTTCTGTCATTACTTACATGAATTTTATTTACATCTCAAGTAGATTGGAACCTGAAAGCACTTTAGCACCATTTAAATCATTTAAATAAATTTACTATAAATCAGTTTCTCTGGTGAAACAGTGGATAATTCGGAGTCAATTAAAATACATTAATAAACTCCCAAGGTTTTCATTTCAGCAAGGTCATACTGACTATGTCTGTCATGAATCCCAGTCTCCAGGAAACTGGAGACATTTACTTTTCACAGTACTGCTAACAATTTTAAATTTTGGAATAGATGTTTTTCTTAATGGGAAATGAGAGAATGTTCTTGTCTAAGCCTGGGGTTAATAGAATGGGCAGAGAAACACACATGCACACACTCTGATTTCCTTTATGTGGGACTTTGTGTCAGTTCATGTACAAGGTTGTGATTGATTGCTTAGCACGAATTTAAAGAAAACGCATTGCGATGCAGAATAGCAGGTCAGAAAATTAAAATAGCATATCAGTATATGCTTTTCCTCTCTTTAAATAAAAAATTGATAAATTCGCTAATAGCTGCAAAAATTAATTTTTACAGAAAGAATTTAGCTTACCCTATATGCTGAAAATCCTCCTAAGCAAAGATGACTGCTGATGCTTTGTTATTGTGTGAGTGGCATGTGGTGCAGCAGTAATTCAATGTGCAATTCTTGGCAGCAGTAATTCATTCTTGACACGACATTTATAACGTCAGAAAACATAAACAAAAAAAAAGAAAAAAGGAAAATAACTGTACTTAGATAGTTTCTATTGTTATTGTGACTAATCATCCACAGTACATTTGTTACCTGTAAAAGAGAAGAAAACCTTTGAATGCTGGGAGATTTAAAGAGTACTTAAACAGCCTTTAATCGAAAAGATTATACAAAAGCATTCATAGAATGATGGATGTTTCACCCCAGAGAATTCATGACTTTGTCTGGGATATTTTTACAGCTCCGAAACAAACATTTCTTCACCTTGCATTTTGCGGGATTCAGGAAGAGGCTGAAGACTGTACCGCTGTGCTAGCAAAACCTCAGTGACAGATATTTTTTTTCTGATGAGAAGTGCATGTCTTTATTGCAATGTCACAGCACTTTTTTTTTTTGATCAAGAAGGAAAGGTTTACCAGTTTGTTTATTTATTTTTCATACAAGCAATCTGAATTAATGCCTATGAAAGCCACACATACGCATGCAGGCACTAATGTGCAGGAAGGCACGCTTGTTCAAAAAAGCATAAACTTGTTAAGTATAGGACTACAGCTTTTATTAATTTAAAAATATGGAGAAATTCATGAACTCAAATTATGTACTGTATACATGATCTTGGAGCAGAGACACAGTGAAATGAATTATTGGACATCAGTTTTTCCTTTGCAGGAAGATATAACTCTGTGAGAAGATGACTGCAGCATGACCACCATCTCCTTCCTTTGGGCTCCAGACAGACTTGGGTTTACACCTGACGAGGTACAGTATGTATTCCAGATAGGAGACTGAGAAGAAGGAAAAGCTGAAAACCAGCACTGTGAAAGCTGTGCTTAACATGCAGAAATCCCATGGTGTGAAAAGTTTTAGTAATAAGGGTAAAATTCAGATACAGTTGCAGGCAGCAGAGGGCCTGGCTGCTGCACCATTTGAGACATCCAGTGATAGCTAAGAAAGGATGAGAGATATGACACTCAGCTGTCTCTGGCTGGATTACATCAGAGCATTTTAAATGGCACCAGGTGATTATTTTTAGGCAACCAAATGGATCCCCAGCAGTTCACAGAGTTCCCATAATACTCAACAGAAATCTTGTCAATACCATAGGTGGGTCTTTATTCAGCTTGAACTAAGGTATCTAGGGCTATATAAAATTTCAAATTGACTTGGAGTTAACAGTAATGGCACAAAACCTACTGGAGACCTCTGCCTGTTTGAAAACACTCTCATGTTTTTAAAATGAAAGTAGATGATGGCATGAACTGATACGAGCTATGATGTATCAAATCTCCAATCCTTGATTCATCAAAAGGAGGATCAAAGTACAATAATACTTAAGCTTAAGACCCACAGTCTCTTTATTCAGGCTTTATACGGAAGAAGCAAATTTTAGCTTCTGTGTGCTCTCTGCAGACAAAAGTCCTACCTCTAGTAAAAAAATAAAACAAATCCTAACAAAAATGTAATCCTTACAGAGGTTAGGAAAAAGTTATATTTCTGCATTTTAGAGAAGGAACATCTTGGTATCCTTGGTTGCTACATACAGACGTATTTATAGTATTGAGTATTTATGCTGTTGAAGAGTAATAAAGATGAAGACAGTGGTACTGAGGAATTGTGCTACTAATCCACACTACATGCTCATACAGACATAGACACGCTCTGCCTGCTAAAAGAAAGAAAAGAAAAAGAGCTGAGTTACAGTCTTATCTTAAGGAAACATTATTTGTTACAGAGGAAGTGAAAGAAACTACAGGGGTAAGAATCAGCTACTCACTGTGTTGCCCCATATAGCAAAGAGAAGACAGGGGTTACCTAGTGAAGGACAAAGGAGGCAATGCTCTCACATGGTCTGATACTGCAACACCTTTCTCCTACTGCTTTCTTCTCTCTGTGCCACAACCCTTCTCCAAGAATAACCTGTATTCACAATAATTGTGCTGATCATGTGTGTATGACACAATTAAATAACTCAATAAATAAAGAAGCAGTTGCTATGTCCGTTATGTGTATATACACATAAAGTTGTTACAGAAGGAATTAGATGCTACCATTGCTTCAGACCCTTACGTAACACAACTTGTCAAAATTGTCAGATGAAGCATTATCACAAACACTGTAAATCCTCACTATGCTTATCTGAAATAGTGTTTATGCCATTGATTAATGTACTTCGTCATTGAGAAAAGCATCAACATACTGATTAGTGCAAAAAGTGAAGCATGTAAGGTGGCAATCAATCAGCTATGTATACCACAATCTCAGGATAAAAATCGCTGCTGGGAGAGAAAGTGAGAAAGAGAGAATTGGCCACTATGATCCTCTTCAGCCATTGATGACAGCTCCTTGCCAGTAGTGTGGTGCTTTGACTAAGTTGATTTCGCTTTTGCATTTATATGTCACCAAAGTAGTGTGTGACACTGTTTAAAGCTTACGAAATTTGTTGTGTATGTGTGGTATATATCTATTTAAAGCACTACAGTATCTCCCTCTCTGTCCTCTGTGATTGTCTTTTGGTTCTGTAACATGACTTCTGTACTTGCTGCTATTTGTCTTTTTAATGACTGCATTGTGAAGCACTAAGCGAATAGGAGAAAGAGTAAGTACCTGTCCCTTATTTCTATGTTTATATTAAGAAAAGCTGGAATGTAATTAAATAATTAGATTCTGGCACACAATTCTGACTGAAGAGAATCTAAATGTGTCCTATCTTAAAGAACAGTTCAATTGAAGATAGGTGTTGTAAGAACTTTTCATTTGTATTTGCACATTTTTTTTTTCCTTTTAGAGAAAATGAGGGGTTTAACAACTGCAAAATCTCTGGAATGTTCAGGTTTTGTCCCTTAATCAGTAATAGCAACAACAACAACAACAACAATAATAATAAATCAACAGAAAGACTATCCACTGGGATTAATAAAATAGTATTTTCATTCCTGCTCAGTCTAATATGAAAAATAACATTTTTTTTTGCTGAACTGAATTAAAGTTTCAATTCAGTCCAATCCTGACCTGTATTTGTCTGCACTCTATGTTACTTCACCAGAATTACAGTTCAGATTGTATTGTACCCTTTATTCTACCTTTCAGATCAGAATTTCACATTAATTGATTACCTGATGAAGTATTATAGTATTTTCTCTGCACATAATATTATTATATATCTCTGGAGTCCTATAACTGTAGAGGTTGTAGAAGACCTCATGTGTCTGGGATTTTCTCACATGTAGAAGAATGATACTTTGAAAAAGCCAAAACAGAACATCCAACATCTCCAAAGAGAGACAATTCAATAGTGAGAAAAAAAAATTGGTTCTTTGATTTCTTCTCCAGCATTTTACTTCTCATTGCACAGATCAGTTTTTTAACTGAATTTTGATTTCTGTATTTTATAAACTTTTGATTAAAAATATTTAAAAGTTCTAGCTAAAACCAGAGAAAAGTATGTTTTGAAAAAAAAGACAGAAAAAAGTTATATTTTTAAAGATTAGTTTACTTTTCTTTTTCCTTTTGCAATAATCCCGAAGTTCAGCTACCTATTACCTAATGTAAGCATTTTCAGCTTTAAATTATTATGAATTAAGTGGCTTTTTCTGTACACATAAGTTGCACCACTGTCATGATTTCATTGCCAGAAATGTATCAATTTAAAGGAAGAGGATATAGCATATTACTAAATAGAAGAAAGAAAAGCTTTATTTGCATTAAAAGTACCTTTAAAAAAAAAAAGAAACATACCAAAAATAATTTTAAAAACTCAACAGAATGGCATGGAACTTAACTGTAGATCAGGCGCAAAATAAGCAACATTTGTTTACTGAGCAGGGAGACACTTAAAATAATTAGTTATTTTAGGCATCAGAAATGTGAAAACTACCTTCCTAACACAGAAAAAAACAAATTATTGTTAAACTTAAGAAATAAGAATTTATAGTATCAGAGTAAGCAATAGGCAATGTGTTGGAGCAAAGAAGCCTAGACTTATACAGACACAATGTCAACAGATAGAAATTATACAATTAACAATGGGAAGATTAAAGTCGCACTACAGGGTGATTATACATCATGCTGAACTCCAATATAGAGACCTCATTTCTGTTCATAACACAGCACTAAAGCTGACTGACATCAACTAGGACACCAACAAGGCACCTCTGTGGGATCACTGCATTCCAGTCATCCATTCTGACACTATCAGTTTCAGTCAATTTTTTGCTCCCTTTTAAAAAAGATAAAAAGCAAATAACAATCATGGTCTTCTTAGAATCAAATTTTCTATCAAAACAAACAAAATAACTTTCGCATTTTCCTAATCTTTTTGATTACTGTTATCACAGATAACGGTATTGCTCATTTTCATTGTTATTAGCAATCTTACATGGAATAGATTCACACCTTTTCTAAATCATTTATTTTAGTAAGGCACTTTGATAGTGCTATCACTTATCTCTAAGGATGAACATAGCTCATTTCTCATGAGGCTTTTCCAATCATTGCCGTTGTTAATAGTATTTTGGGTTTTATTTGTCAACTAGTTTAGTAAACTTTCTCTTTGCATACTCATTTTTCTTCCTCAGTTTTTCATCAGGGACTCAACTGAATGTCAAGATAGAAAAGAAAAAGAAAAAGAAACCAATGGCATATGGTCTGCTTCTTTACAGATTAGATATGAACCAGAGACTGCATTCAAAAACCTCTGTAACAGAGAGGGTACAAAAGGTAAATATTTAATAAGGTGTCCTGCCCTTCCTCTTTGTCATCCAGCCATTTATACAGAAAAAAGTAATTAGTGTAACATCAAAATTATCTAATCTGTAGTTCCCTAGGCCCTCTAGTTACTTCCTTTTGTAAGATTATTTGTAAATTGCTTTGAAATGTGAACAAATAAGCCACCTTTTCATTTATTTGTAGGTAAATGTGCTTGATTTGGAATTTGCATTTATTTTGCAACCTGGGTTTTTCAAATGTATATTTTCAGTATTTTTGTAGAGGAAATCCTCTTTTCTACTGCCTTTACATTTGGCTTTATTGGGTGCATTTCTTTGTTGTTGATTTCAGAATGTATTTTTATTCTAGTCTTATTTCTCATACTATATATAATTTTGAAAACTATTTTCATTTAGTATCATTAGTCTAGTCTGAAAACTCAACCTTGACACCTGAATCCTTATTTATTGTCTGGTCATTGTAGTAGTTTTTATTTCTCTTCCTTGCCTTTTCATCAACTAATATACGGTTTGAGTGCTTTCTGCCAAAGCTCTACTTCTGTTGCTAGTTAGTTTAAAAAGGTTTTGTTATACTGAAAATCATTCTCAAGGGCAAAAAGTCTGTCTCTTTTACCTTGAGAAGGTGAAAGCCAGGTATAGCTTCTGTTGGAGAAGCCCAATCCATCAAGCATGAAAACTGAACCCAATATAGCAAAAGTCATTTTTTACCTTGTCACAGTAAAAAAGTGGCACAAGATAGTCACATGTCTACATAAATCTTCACTCATGGTGCCAAGGGGAATAATTCATTGGTACTGGAGGGTGTGTCCACGTCCATAGCAATAAACTAACTGTGATGTCTTTTAATTAAACAAAGACATATACAAAGACTTAAAGTTTCCTGCAAAGACTTAATATTTCTTGCAAACAGCTGTCTAAAACCAACCGAAGATATGATAAACTGTGTTAGGACATCATACTTTGTAGCTCAATGTTTTTAAAAATAAATTTCTCAACCATTGACTTATTTCACTATGAACTTAATTAGAGATAGCACCAATTCTTCTTCAGAGTATAGGAATACCCAGTACCCTTCTTTCTCTCCTGAAGCTGGAAAGAAGCTTTGTAGAGATCATCTAGAACAGTGTAAGTAGGACAGTACAGGAACAACATAGCAGGTTTTATTTTGTTTTGTTTTTCAGGAAATCACTATAATAAACTCAAGATGGAACATAAACTGAAAAAAATTCCCCCATGTTCCAGATTAATTTGGACCAAGGTTATGAATTTACATCATTTTTATTTAGCTTGATGGGGATCTGTAGAGTTCCTAAGTTCAGCGGTTCAGAACCAGGGCTACTTACAGAAATATAGCTTGACTTGTCATATCACCTGGCAGACTTCACTGCTGTTATTAGCTAACATTCACAAAGCTGCTGCAGTGCTGGCACAGACCTACAACGAATGTGACGTAGCTCAATGTGAAGTCCCTGAGGCATCAAACTACCGGTTTTAAGAGTCCGAATAGTCATTGCAATGCTTTGCCTTGCTCATAGAAAGCCTTAGTCAGTATCTGCTGCTACCCAGAAAAGACGAAGATGAAGGTACTGAACAATGATACAAAATGTTATCACATACACAGAAATAACCAAAGCTGTCTTGTGGGTTATAACTGCATTTTTAACACTCTCATGGAATTTGGGAAATGAGTCTCAGATTCTTAGTCTTCTTAATTTGAAGCCTAGGCCTCAGCATAGTGCTTTCATTGCTAACCATAAATAGCCTTATTTTCACGAGAAAAAGTTCTGCCCAAAATGTTATCTGATTTTGGTGTGTGATTCAAGGGAAATGTTTGCATTTGGGAATCTCAAGAGAAAAAAGACACTGAAGATTTTTGAAGAAGTGTGGTATCTTATTCTGAATGTCATACTAGAAGTTGTAGCTTAGTGTCCTCTAAAAATCTGATCTTTGGAACATAATTCATCCTTGGCTGTTTGGATGCAAAATATAGGCCATAAGGCTTTAGGTACTGACTGTGGATTAGATTATGATTTTAAACACAATAAATTCTAAGAAATTTTAAGCACCTCTTGTCTCATGTCACTCTCTTGGGAGGAGAGTATTAGTCTGTACTACTGTCTTAGCAAACTACTGCCTTAGCAAACAGTCAAAGTGTGAGTTTGAAACAGGATCTTCTATTTTATTCTAATATTTTTTCATATAAAGTTGCCCTATCATTGATGATTCTACGAAACAGATAACAGAGAGACGGGGATTGCAAATGTATGGAGCTAGAAAATTTAGAATGCTCTTTTCAGAACTTTTAAACTTGTTAGCATTATTACTTATATTTATATATGAAGAGTTTCATATCTGTGACTCCAAACATTGTTATAGATGTGGAACAAAGGTGTTTCTTTTCAGGCATATAGAACACCCAACATTAAATCCTGCAAATTCAATTATATAATAACATACCATGTCAAAGTTAGACACAGTCTCTGAAAATCATAGTTCATGGTTTGTTGTGAGTTGAGAGTATGCTTAAAATGAGATCAGACAAATTCCAAGCTATGAAACAAACTTGTTATTTTCTTAGTATATTAATATTATCACAAAATACTTTTAGGAGTAAATGTGCCCTTTTTTGAAAACAGACAAAAAAAAGTACTCTTGAAAGCTTGCTAGCATGACATGGTCTGAAAGTAAAAAATAGAATATTAAGGTTTGATTAAAAAAAGAAAAATTAAAGTTTAGAAATGTAGAAATATGGTCACAAAGAAAAGTAAAACACTTCATGAAGACTGGGAAAGGGAGGAACACAATAAATAAGCCCATAGATCGAGACTGGAGCTATACAGACCAGTCTTCATTCAGTGGCAAGCCTTTTTTTTTTTTCTTGCTAGTACACATCATGCAGTTCCTTTCAGATGAAGCTAACTAATTTTATATTGTTCTTCTTTTAATGTAATCTCTTTTCAAGGTAAAAATTCAAACAAATAACTCTTTAAAATACTCATGGATGTGAACAGACTGTAAGGAGGACAATATGGAGAACTTTAACTGTCCTCCTCCACATTTACCTCTGTTGTTTTGAGAAAATTTATCATCTACTTCATCAGCAGAAGCATTATTTATCTTTATTATCACTGATAATGGCACATTTATTATTAATTTAAGTATTACTGCTGTTGCAGTTTAACCCAGCTGGCAACTCAGCCCCACACAGCCGCTCACCCACTCCCCCCACGGCAGCCCGCTGGGGGAGAGAATCGGAAGGGTAAAAGTGAGGAAACTCGTGGGTTGAGATAAAGACAGTTTAATAGGGAAAGCAAAAGCCGCGCACAGGAGCAAAGCACAACAAGGAATTCATCCGCCCCTTCCCACGGGCGGGCGGGTGCTCAGCCATCTCCGGGACAG
>JAVKLA010000057.1:13528990-13552929 GCA_034782735.1 Sagittarius serpentarius
AGCTCCTTGTGCCCCCCAGCCTGCTCGCTGGTGGGGTGGGGTGAGGAGCAGACAAGGCCTGGGCTCTGTGTAAGCCCCGCTCAGCGGTAACCAACACATCCCTGAGTAGCAACACTGTCCTCAGCACAGATCCAAAACAGAGCCCCATACCAGCTACTGTGAAGAAAATTAACTCCACCCCAGCCAAAACCAGCACAACTGCTTTGAATATTGTTATGTCTTTTCAGCCTTTTGAAGACAACATAGATTAGAAACAAGAAGCCATATACTACCAGCTGCCAAAAGGCAAAACCCTGTCTTCAGTTCTAGGTAGAAAGAGAGAGAAATCAGGTGTCAGCAAATATGGCCATGTATTACTGAAAACACAACCTGGGGGACAACAAAGAGGCACTGGCTTTCCTGAGGGGAAAAGTGGCCCTCCTGAATCTTAATTGCTTGTAATGATGTATTTGGCTGAAGGAACAGAGCTTGATTTTTGTTCTCAAATTGTGCTCATAAAGCTTCTAGTAGAAAGAAACTTCCTCCCTGCCCCACTATTCTGCTGCTTCTATGAGGAATTTTAACCTGGAGACACTTAACAGAATTAAAACCACAAAACTATATAGGATTGCTTTCCAGAAAAGTAAATTTTTTCTAAGGAAATAGAAAACTTAAAAGAACAAAATGATGAAACAAAACTCTGTTTGGCATATAAATTCACAAATCATATTTTCAGTTGAAAAACTTCTGAAGTAAAAAATCTACTTTTTCTAATCAGATGGAGCTTTATGTCAAAATAGGCAATCATTTCTTGTGTGTGTGCTGGCTGCACTTAAGATAGGATTCAGATCATAGAGGTACGTGGCTACACATCTATCTTGTGTAGATACATATATATGACCTGTGTAAGTCAGTCTCCATTACAGCTGGGAGATCTGTGGTTCTGTTCACTTGCTAGTCACAGGTACCATGACTTGAGATACCCTGAAATATTTAGCATTCTCCAGGCAAGTTAACTGCAGGTGGAAAACCACTGGGAGGGCAAGGAACCCATGCCTAGCATGGTTTTTTGATAATCCGCGTGTCAAAATCTCCACAGTTAAAAATTATGAAACCTTTAACCTTTAGGGATGACTACGTGAGGAGAACCCTACAGCAAGGACAACCTTACACTCCACCAATTTGTCACAGAAGCGTCTGTGGCACTGGAACGTAGGGGTTGATTCATGGCTCTGAAGTCCTTTAATGCCTTCTGCCCATACATTGCAGTTTGAATTTTATCACAGGATTTTACGACAGTGTTTCAGTTAGTGTAGGTGTAGAATGGTAAACCTATATAAAGGAATTAATGAGCTCTTGCTTAATTAAAAAAGGTATTTTCTTAATTAAAATTCATAAAGCAATAATACTAAAGAAAACAGTACTTCACAATAGCACTTTACACATTTCTCACTCACAAAAGCCCTATTACAGTTGGGTACTATCTACGGCGTATGCCACGGCTGCGCTGCAGAAGTCACGCTCCCCTGCCCCTGCCCTGCCAGATGACGTGGGGATGGCACCTGTGCTGGCTCACACCACTGCTAAGCATTTTTCTCTAGCTGCCTTCAACTCTGTTGAGTAAATCTCCACTAACCATGTGGGGACTTAGATATCTGGAGATCAGTTCATTTGCCTGAAAAGAAATGTTTAGTACAGAAGATGTGGGGTTTATGTCTTCCTTGGCAAAGCATGTCTTTGACAACCTAACATACATGTATATGTGGACAGCCTTGAAGAAACATAGTTGAATGAAGGGATTACATTTTCTAACTGTGTATTTAGCAATGTAATCATATCCATCCTGTCTACAGTGGAGACCTTATGGTACTTATACACTATATAAAGGACGTCTGCTCTTTAGCATGTGCAAAATGTTGTTATGTAGGCAAATGAACAAGCATAATAGTCTACAAATGTGTTATCAAGTAGAGAAATTTAATATTCCAATAGAAAAGTAAAAATGAATTTATTTTCTGCATAAAACCAAACATTAATTCTGCAGGGTTAACATCTCTTGAGAAGGGCTGAGGAATCAAAAAGTCCTTCTAATCATAAACATGCACGTGGTACTGAACCCAAATTATTTTGAATTCACTGACATTTTCTTATTCAGCTTCCAGTGTTTTTTCTCCCATCTTTAAAGCAAAACCATTCTCATCCCTAAGCTGAAGTAGGCTGTTGTCCTTGCATCTAAAAACCAGAATGAGAAATCCCAAATATTTCAATCAGGCAGTCAAGGTTTTTTCCAGTTAATAATGTGTATGATGGAAATGTAAAAAGAACGTGATTCAGTGACAGAAATGGTCGTGGTTAGTCTTACCTTGTTTCACATATGATACTGCAGAGGTGTCAGATGGTGACAGCTTCTATTCAGTACCATTTGGGGCTGCGTTTGAGTCAGTAATCTGAAGGCAAAATATTGTAAAAGGATTAGCATCTTGAGATACGCAACCCCTCAAATAACGTGTCTAGGGGAAACCATAAGCTAACACTAATGGTAACGGGCAATTCATGCGCTGATTACTTCATTTCTTTCCCTAAGGGAAAAAGGTTTTCTTATTTTACTGTCCAAACTTTACTTCATCACTTCTTTCTGATAATTTTTTTAAAGGAAAGTGCCTTAAGGATATGTTTGTGTTGTGCTTTAACTCCAGTCAGCAGCTAAGCACCACACAACTGCTTGCTCACCCCCAGCCCTGTGGGATGGGGAGAGAATCAGACAGGTAAAAGTGTGAAATGTCACGGGTTGAAATAAAGACAGTTTAATAACGGGAAAAACAAACAAAAAAACCCAAAGAAAAATAAAACTAGGAAAAACAAGTGCAAACCCTGGCAAACTCCCTCCCTATCATATAATACATAAATAATGCTTTATATATAATTATAATTAACATATAATTATAATGTTTAAATATATTAAACATTTAAATTTTATTTTTTTTTAGAAAATTGAGGTATATTTAATATGTAATGAGACATACAGGAACTGCATTTAAAAATTACGTTTGATTGTAATTCACTGTATTTCTAAAATTTCTAAGACATCTTGATATACTGATGTTCTTAATGATTTACTAGTCCTCTTAAGTATGAGGAAGAGCAAAGAGATGATCTAATGCGATTTTTTATTGTTACACATGCTACTGTACTAATATGTTTCTATTTAACTTGCCTAAGTTTTTCTCATTTATATCAGCTCAAAGGGAGAGTTTTCTAAAATGGGCAATTTTAGGATATTTTTTTTTTTCTGAAGTAGGACCTTGTGCAATGCAGGCTGTCTTATAAACAGAAAAAATACTAAGAGACAAATTCAATGTAACAATAAAATGCCTATAAAACCCCTTGATATTTAAGTAGCAAAAGCCAGCACTTGAATATGACAATGTCTGAAAAACACTATGTGAATGTGTGGACTAAAGTATACCCTTTAATTTCATTAACTCATTTTCAGCATCACTGCCTTAGTGAGTGCACATGCTAACAGCGCCACATATGTCTCAAGCTAACATTCAGAATTAACATTCATGCAAATCAGAAATATCTGTGGAAAACCTGGCTTAACTTATTTGGGTGACAAGTCCAAATGTAAGAATCTGTACTGTAGATATCTTAGTCTGGTCAAATGAATCCCACAGTCTCCATTTAGTTTAGTGTAATGGGGAATTTGCACTTGGAGGCATTCTGCTCAGGATATGCATTTTAGGGTACACTTTGGATACGGGCAGAAAATTTTTTATTTCACTATAAAAGACAGGTAACTGATTCTAGATTCTTGTAGTTTTAATTGGATTTTCCCCTAATTGCCTGCTACATTTGTATTTTAAATGCAAGCTTAATTTTTCGAAAGTATTTTAGAAATATATTTAATTTTATTCTGTTTTCACAAATACTAGTTGTGCATTAAAATGTAGCAAAAGAGTAGTAAAAAGCCCATTAAATTATCATTTCTTGCCTTTGTAATGTATCTGGTAACATTCCAATTACCAGAATGTTTGTACATAAATCGTAACCATCTCCTCTATTAAAAACTGAATCCTAGAGACAGCATTTCAGTCTGAAACTTCAGTTAAAAAGTTTTTTCTCACAAAGCTAATTTAGTCTTTCTGTGCATATTGGCATCTTTATTTCATGTTCTATAATCCATATTCACATACCTGAATAGCTGGCAGCGTACAAACCAGAGCAGCTAATAACTTCCTTGGTCATGACTGCTGTATGTTAATGTATTTGAAATGAGGTCAATGAGCTCAATTTTGCCTACAGTTCAAAATGTGTGCATGCAACGTTTAATTAGATGGTGATTGCAAATGTCCTCCCAGCAAAGAGAAGAGAAACTGGGTGCTCCATTAGCCCCTACAGGCAGAACAGCTCTAGAAGATACGTAGACCACCTTTCCTGAGCCAGCATGATGGCCCTAAAATAAAAGGGCCATGTAAAGAAAATATAAGGCAAGGTACGATAGAATCTGTTTCTTAGCAGCTCTTAAGGACACACAAACCCAAAGTTTACAGACATAGCCTGTAGGGCTACTAAATGTTTTATAACAATATATTAAGATATATATTTGAAATAAAAAAAAAAAAACAGATGACAAAATAATTGGTTTGTTTAAGCCACGTTGTGGGCAAGCACAAACTGCATCTACGTTCGCTTCAGGGCAATCAAAATTCATGTAAGTACATGTAAGTGGCACCTTGTCAGGGTCTGCCTAATAAGCCTTACTGAGAGCATGACTGTACTTGTTGTGACTTAGCCCCAAACATAACTCGAGTGGAATTCATGTATATGCTTCTGTGCCTGACCCAAACTTGTACACATCTGCCCACCATATACCATATAGAGCTACATGTCTGGAATGTAGTTGAATTAAGGACTGGCAGAAGTTTGTATTTTGAATTCTTCACCTATTTTTTATTTCTTCATGTAGTCATTAGTATGCCAGGTGGATAAACACTGGGCTGTTCACTGATATTGGGTTCCGTTCAGAACCTAGCCTCAGCAGCTCATAATTCTTCAACAAAAAAAGTAGAGTGGCCTGTGCTGTTGTCCATCCTGCCTTCACTAAACTAAGGAGCTGGGATCCACATTAGTCCATTTGTAATTACCTCAGGTGTTACTTCATCGTATTGCAGTCTCTTACCGTAGACAGACACATGAGTACACGTGTTGCTATTTGCATATGCCCATTACTCTAAACTTATTTTGTCTTGTAAACACACAGGTATATCTATTTTTGTTTTATTTATTTCTTTTTGATGAGTTGTCTAACATATCTCTTAATCCATCTGTCTCTAAAAAAAAAAAAAATGCTGTTCTTCAAAGAATCTGTTACATTTTGCAGTATCGGGGTCAGATGTTACACTGCTAAGATGTACTAGTATCAAATCTAGATACCAGTAGCTACACTAACAAGGTGTAGCTAAATATTTATTCGCTACTAGTGTTTTCATATAAGGGTTCCCTTCAAAATCTTCTTCACCATTTAATAAAACCTTGTTGCTAATGACACTTGCTACTACAACTGTGTTACTAAAGTACGTGAAACTGTGTAGGCACTTAGTTAAGAGAGCAGATACATTTATTATGTGCATAGTTTTAAATAATCTTGAAAACCTCTCTTACAGGTAAAATAGTATATAAATCAGAGGCCAGAAAAGGAAGCAATAAACATAGTTTCCAGCTGCAAAGAGCATTTGCGTCTTTGTTTTCTTTGTAGGTTATCCAAAAACCCAAGAGACAAATTTAAATATGGATGATCAGAGAAAGTAAGATACCTTTCTTCCTAGTTTGGAATAATATGGTGATATTGTGGTGTAAAGCCTACCTGAAAGCATCTCTTAGTGACACCATGACCATGTCTGCCCAGCTCTAACCCTTTAGATAAATCTGTTATCTGCTGGGAAAACAAATAAAGCATAGATAATTGGGGTTACCCAAAAGTGCTTTAGACACGTGCAGGGAAAAAACAAAGAAGTGCAGGTGATCTCTTAGCAGTTCCTCGTACTTGTAGCACATTTGGAGACCAGAAGGTAATAGCAATGCAAGCAACAACTGCTTATTAATGTTAGAAACAGGAAAAAAACATCAAAAAGCTTAGCCTGGAGTGATGTGACCAATGAACCTTGAGTGGCTTATGATCACCATCTCAGGAGACAATAAATAGTGAACACAACTGTCCTCACGGGGAGCGTCCTTGCAGAGAAGACCAAGGCTGTGCCGGAGGTGGAGCCCACGGAGGAGTTGCCGCCCATCAGAGCTGGGCATCAGCTGGGACGTGGCATGACAAGCAGTCAAAAGCCACCCCGCTTCCCTTGGGCCTGCGGGGCCCATCAGAACGACATCGAGGGGCTGGGGTCTCAGACAGCGTGTGTGCGTGTGCTTTGCAAGGAGTATGTAGCAGAACAGAAACCTATGAATAGAAATCGCTCTCCAGCTGCTGTACCCATCCTGCTTAAGAAATAAAAGGTGTTATGTGACTGAGGGGTGTGGTTCTGTCCTTGCAGCTGCATCAGCCTCAATTTGTCCCTGACCAGTGAGATAAAATTGGAAATATTACTCTAAAAGCCCAGAGACAACTGAGAAAATGGTAATGACTGGGGATTTCCTTCCATATATAAATCTGCCTTTGTTGCACACCATTAAAACTGGTAAAATCAGTTTGATTGTCTGGAAAACAAGGAAAATTAATATTTTGCTAAGAATTTGAATAATAATATCCAGGTACAACTGCCAATGTCTTTTCCTGATTTTCTGGAGAGGACAACATCCAGTAATACCACCCGAAATGTCAGAAAAGAAGGAAGAGGTGACTCTCTGTGCAGAGATATAATTGGAAAATAGCTGAGCCAAATTCCACTGAAGAATGTAGTAAAATGAAGTGATACATCAGTGTTAGATATAGGAATCTTAGGTTATTCATCCTCAGGTGCACTACATATACAAGCAAATTATAAATACAAAGAATATGAAAAAGAAAATTCAGCTCAAAGGGTGAGATAAGAGTATGACTATTAAGTCATACTAAAAATGACAATAGTTTTTTTCTGTGTCCTGTTCTTTTTGTCATAGTCTCTTTTTCTTAGCATAGAGATTTATTTTGTTTTTTCCACAAAAGGAGAGAATAAATATAACTGATATTCCAATGGGTAATATGCTGTCTAAAGCATGAATTAAGAATACTATAAATCTGATTTCTTAGCATATTTCTCAAATTGTTACTTTCCTGGTCACTAGTTATTTTTGCACTACCTTGTTTCAGCTTTTTATCGTATTTGTTCATTTATTTTCAAAACACTTTTTTATACACAGACATTTACTATCTGTACAAATCATGACAGCTGGATCTATACTTTATTCTTACAGAACCAAGAGGAACATTTACTCATTATTTGTGAATTTAGACTCTCTCAGGAATCTGTGCTTCTAATCCATACTGGCTCTAATTCACTTGAATCCTTGAGTGATGATGACACAAAGTGAGCAAATGTGTTTCTTTAAAACATCTGTGTATGTGTGTGTGTGTGCCTGTATGCATATGTGGTTTATGAAAACAAACTTTTTTTCTGCTCCAGCCAGTCAATTCTTTTGTTTTGTCTCTTAATTGTTTCCCCCATCTGCTGTTTACACCACTTGAGCACCAGTAATTTATTTGGAGATATAAAATCTCATGCAACTAAGAATTACGGTAGTAATCCAAAAGAAAAATCAGCACATGGTTCAATAATCTGGAAAATAAACACTTTGAAAAATATTTTAAAACACATTTTATCCCTTTCTTCATGGGGAAACATGTTTAATAATGTACAGAGTATACACAAGCTGGTTTTAATTAAGAAACACACTCAAAAATATATTGCAACACAAAACATCCTCATTTTTAGAGATTCAGATTCATTCAGTTCCAGATTGGTTCAGTTAAAACTGAGAAAGCACCAAAGAATTGACATACAAAGATTTTTATTTCATGACAAGTATGTTTAAACTCAACACTATGATATAAAACATGGTTAAAATTTAGTCTTACTATATATGAAGCAAAATTGCAGGTATTCTATATAGTGGCACTTGCAAATACACATGATCTTTTGTATGTATGCCTTGATATACACAATAATGTAGCTACAATCATGTTGTGTACAGTAAGTAATCCCACACCTTGAACAGGGATACTGGCATTGTCAGCAAATGGAAACAGGACCAAAGAAGTATACTAGGATTTAAAATTGTTGTGTCATTACCTACACATGTTTACATCAATAACTCTGAAACCACCTTCCTGTAAATATTTATTATACATTTGCATAGCATATGGTAAGATGCGGTTATAATTAACAGGCAGATCATAAGCAGTTACTTGGAAGAAAATATACAACATTGCAAGACCAAATGGTGCCATCATTCCCATATTTTTCTTGTTTTGAAAACATTGTAATTAAATACTTACCTAAGACAGATTATATATTTACAGTCAGCGTCTGAATTTTTTTGGCATAGAAATCTCTTTGAGCTGTCCACTTACATAGTCAGTAATTACATAAAACCTAAGTGGTTTAGTGTTGATTCTTATCACAGTCATGAAAAAAAAGGCAAAACAGACAAAATCCCACCCCCACAAAAAACAACCAAGCACACAAACCAAACCAACCAACCAACCAAAAAAAACCCAGAACAACAAGTGCTTTTCTAAATCTTTCTGGAAGGACAAGCTTGTAAGCTTATGTTTAAATTTCTGATTTTTTAATCACCATCATTTATGTCCTAAATAGCCACAAGACAATCTACACCTTAATGGCAGGATGAAGGGTGTCCTTAGTCACAGAAGAGGCACAATCAGTCCTACTGAGTGGAAAGGGATGCAATAAGGCATGGAAATGGTGAAACACAATCACCTACCTACACAGGTAAAAGGAAGTATAAAGCCTGGTATTTAAAAAAAACCAACCAACCCACCCTATTTAAGGAATATGGGGAAAACCAGCTGTCTCCACCAAATCCACACAAACACCATATAAACAGTAGGTTTTACATTCCTTCTGTCCTGGGGAAACATAGTTATGCATTGCTTCTTATACGGCTTAAGTTGCAAGGGTCAAGTTCAGTCTTACAGGAGTAATAAAAGATGAGAATTACCAGTAAAATACTAAATGAACACAAACATTTAGAGGAATGTAATTTTATTTGTTAAAAGAATGTACATGAGGTACTTACAGGTGTTTATATATAGCATACACAGTGGCAAATCTCTTGCTAGTAGAGCAAGGATGGTTTTGTCATAATGCAAATACTGTAGACTTCCAGAAGAAAAATGTTCCTGCCAAATGAGGATGTAAAGCATTTTAAAAAGTCAGTTGAGGTCAATCAAAATGGTTTAATTTAATTAAGTCTGAAATGTTTCCATCTCAGTTTTTTCTATTATAATTATCTTTGAATAACTTTCAACAAAAGGTTCTGTAAAAGTACTTTATGTGTGGAAATGAAATATTTTGACAGTTTTAAAATGATTTTCAATTGTATTTCAGTCTGATACTAAAAACATGATACTTTCTCTAGAAATTTGTAGGTTATGTAAATCAGAATTTTTCAGCTGAGTCCAACAGATATGACCAGTCTCCCATCAGTTTTACTAGAGGTAAATACTATAACACACAGTTAGCAATTGTCCAACAGAGTCAAAATAAAAACCCAGTAGGGTCAATATGTTTTGGGATTTTTCTGGTTCTAGTTTTTTGTGTGAGGAAAACCATTTCTCATCCCTTCAGTGAAGAATTCTGTAGTGAAATAAAACAGCAGTTCCCGCTGAGTGTACAGTCAGTTGATATTGGGAGCTCTAGTATTGTAGCTACATGAAGGAGCTTCCATTACAGCTGCTCATTTCCAGATCTTGAGATTCTGACATAACTATCTTTGGCACTATATTTTTAAACCTGCTGGGGGCTGACCCAAGTAAAAGACGACCCTGCAAACAGGTTTGTTTTGTTTGGGGGTTTTGGGTTTGGTTTTTTTGTTTTGTTTGGTTTGTTTTTATTTAAATTTCTCAAATGAAGAGTAGGAAATAAAATAAAAAGCAAGCATTGACATTAAAACATATTCAGGCTGAGGTCCTTAGAGAGTCTTAAATTGGTTGTTTTTCTTGTGTGTAGGTAGAATCAGAAAGATATATCAAATCTGAGTCTTTCAACAGGGGGATTTTTACAATAGTAGCCTGTACGCCCCCTTCCCCCCCAAAAAAAGAAAAAAAAAAGAAAGAAAGCTCTCTTTGGAGTACAGGCTTGCCCTTCCAAGTTGAACTTCTTCAAGATAGCTGACAACAACTGTGGAATGGAATTCAAGGCTCATTTCACAAGATTATTTAATGCCTGCAACATTTGCCAGCCTATTCACATGCTTTATTTAAGATCTAAAGAGTGGTTTATGTCTATTTGCATCCAGTTAAAACAATTATGGATTTATTATTACAATCATGTCAAACAACAAAATTTTTGTTGGGGAAAAATGTGACTTCTAAAAGCTCAAGATATTTGCATTGGCACAAAGTAAGTGAACAATTCATGAATAATCATAAATGCATGTTTCGACAGAAAAGGGACGGCAACACCCCTTTCAGAAGGACCATATCTTTCTTCACACTTCAAGCAGAATTTGTTTTTAAACTCATAATTTTCTTCTTAAGCAATATATGCAAAATCATCTGGATGCATGAAAAAGAGGCAGAAATGTAAATCCAAACTGAAATTCAGAGTGACTACTACTCATTCAAATCTATGTTAATGTATAGTTTTTTTCGAAGTCTTGAGTATTCTTATCAGGCTTATGAAACTGTTGTAGAATTTAAATCATAGTACTAGTTTCTTTATAGGACTTTACACTCATACATTTCAAAACTCTACATGTCATTTCTCCCATTATGCTGGTGATGCTAGTGATGTAATGCATAAAAGAAATATTTGTTAATATTGTTTAGGCTTTTCTATAGTACCCATGGTCTTCCAGCTATAGTTTCACAAGATGGAGTTCTTTGAGCTCTATCTTGAGATCTGTCTTGTTGAGATCTATACACAAGATGAAGCTGCTTTACAGAGCTTGACATGGTCCAGAGAGGAATGTCCCACTCCCTCCTTCATCATCTTTCCGTTCCTTAGTCTCAGCTCCATAATCTCACTGTGTCCCTGGAGTCATTCCTGGCTCTCAGAAGATACCACTATGAGCTGATTTAGTTGCAATCCTTGCAGAAATCCGACCTACCCAAAAAACCCAGAACAATAGTTTTCATGGGTTAGTGAGCTGCATTTCCTCATACAATGAGACAGCATAATGGTGAACACAGCTCTCCATGGCAAAAAAAAAAAAAGTGGAAAGAAATAAAATCTGGAAAGGTAGGAGGAAAAGCAAGGCGAGCTAATTCAATTTCTTATTTTGGAAGTGCCAAGCCATCTGGTTGGCTGAGTTCTTCATGGAGTTGCAGCCTCTTCACCATTCCTCCAAGACTTAGGATCTGAAACAATGCTATACCTTTTACTTCTGTCTCGTGGTTTTCAGAAGTTTGTCTAACAATTAGTTGTCATTCCAGAGTAGAAAATCATGTGATGACAGTGTTTCACAAGTCTTTCTTTACCGGACAGTAGTGAATCAGTCCTTCCTAACTCTTTTCTTAGGGATCCTTTTGTGAAGAACATATGATAAGATTAAGTGAATAGGAAGACACTGAACTCTCTGAGAAGTGCCAGTACAACTTCTGTGTTATCAAGATGGATTGAGTTTGAGCTGTACTTGTAACAGATGTAGTATCCATTGAGTTTCTTTTAATCTTTGTTTATGGCAAGCATACAGAAATCCCACCTAACCAAATATCTGATTTACATAAAGACATTCCACAAATTTAAATGTCTGTTAAACATTGAAAGCTACAAAATAGCTTTTGTAAAAAAAACATCGCAAGTTTTTACAGGAAAAGAAATGACCTAGTGATTTCCTTTGTGGAAGGTTTTGTGGAAGTAGTCTAAAGGTCTGTGGAAGCTAAAAGAGAAGATAACAGCCTTAAAAGTGTTCTTCAGTTGAGAGCAGGCAGTAAATTGCCACACCTATGTTCATTACTCTAGAAGTTTCAGACAAATTATGCATTATTTTAATCTTATCTATAACATTTAAAACTGAGCCAGTAATTCACAGTGTTGGGAGAACGTCATCTGACTTAGGTTAAAAGTCTACATTAGGACAAGAAGACCCCCATTTCTCTGCATTAACTACAGAAGTATAAGGTATCTGGCTCATAGGTACGCATCTCCAGCATGGAAAGCTACATTTGGCTGTATAAATCAAGTGCATTTTTTTCCTACACTCACAGAGCTGGAGGTCTGAAGGGAATTAGATTACTAAGCCTGACCTTTCTATATGTCATAATAAGGACCTAAGTTCTTCGCATTTTCACTGTGACAAATACTGCCAGGATTACTTATGAAGCATTGATGGTCCCTCTTTCCTCTGGTTCTTTCCTTTTTTTCTTTTTTTCCTCTCACATGCACAGTGATGTTCATCTTTTCCTTGAGGAGGATTTAGTCTATGTTTGGAGAAAAGGACTAGCTGAGGTAACAAAAAACCTCGTCTGTTTCATTTCTACTTTTAGCTCTATATCAGGCCAAATACAAACCCTCAAAGGCATTATATTTCCAGTTTCCTACTTTTAAAACTTTTATTTCAGTTTGTATTTTTCACACAATGAAATAAAACACAAATTGTTTTTCTTACCATTCAGTTAAGGAGGCGGCACCAAGATAATTATAGGCATCTCCATAGGTGCGGACATTTAAACATATAGAAAAACACAGTGCTAAGACATAAAAATGACAATCGCATGTTTCAACAAGTATTTGAGAGAATATAAACTCAATGGCATATTAATGAAATAATCTGGCTTATGTTGGGTTTTAATATTTAAATGCTTTCACAATTTTGCTTCCGATGAAGAAAAGATCATGGAAAGAAGACAAAAAAGAAGGAAACTGGAAAATAAGGAACTGTTTTATCCTGCTTCCTGGTTTTTGTGTGTATCACAGTTGCTTGATTTTGGCAGACTTCGGCTGTTGAGTGCTGATATAAGCTCCATTTGTAAACAAGGGGAAGGAATCTTCCATAGGCAAACGATTCCTCCTTAAGGAGATAGCTAAGGTAAATAGGATGCAATACTCACTTGTAGATGAGAAGAGGCACAGTTTGGAGGAACCCCCCTATGTTCTCTGAGTGCCCAGGAGGGCTCGACCTCCACCTTAGACTTTTAATCAACTAGAACTCCATCAGATGAACTCTATCTTTGTTTTTTCTCTTGCATTTAAGGGCAGGCAACAGTTCAATCTAGAGTCCCCTTCCAAAACTGAGTGACGTTGCTTGTGTCTCCTAACTTGTTCCCCTCTGGTCTTTGTGAGGATAGCGTCAGAAGTCAAGCTCCTTATTTGAGAGTCTTGCCAGGACATTCTTTTTGCTGTAATTCATTGCCAGTACTTTTCATAAGGTATTGCTTGGGGGTAATTGCTCCAGTTTTGTATTGCAGAGTACTGACATTAGGAGCTACTGAAACCCTTATTTGCTCTCTGGGTCTAAATGTAGCAGGTCCTTGTAAAAATCAAGTTTTTATTAAGTGACATAGCCAGCAGCACAAATAAATGAAGATTAATATTATTCATAAAACATCTGTCTTCTATTTTTCATAACTCTCTGGGCCTAAACTGGTTGAGAATGAATCATATGGCAAACAGGGCGAAGGCAGCTGCAAGGACTGCCATAGAACTGGGATGTAGTAAGTGAAAATTATGACAAATATGCAGTTAGATTAAAACAACTATGCCTATGTGAAAAATGTTGCACAGTCTAATGCTAAGTTAGAGTAAAATCTTTAAAAGACACCTCAAGATTTCTGAAGCTAAGAAATAAGTGAAGGAAAATGTCTTCAGCCCTTCTGAAACTCTGTCACTGTATTCAGTCAACTGGTAGATGCCCCATCCCTGGGAACATCCAAGACCAGGCTGGACGGGGCTCTGAGCAACCTGATCCAGTTGAAGGTGTCACTGCTCACCGCAGGGGGGTTGGACTAGATGACCTTTGATGGTCCCTTCCAGCCCAAGCCATTCTATGGTTCTATGATTCCATGATTCTATGATTCCTTCTTAGTCAAGTAATCGATTTTGCAACCTTCGTGAAAGCTGTGAAACTCAAGGCATTTTGAGTAAAAGGTCCGCACACAGGTAAATGGCTATGAGGTATTAAAATGTATGGGAAGAGACACTGAGACTTAAGTGCCATAACTGACAAGCACAGAACTGAAAACCAATTAAAAACTGTATGTGGTATCCAAGATATCATTAGATCAATCTCCCTGCTCTGAAAAGCCAAACCTGATTTTGATATACATACAAGAGGCAATTCCTGTTTGTATGTAATTCATCAAATTGTATTTAAAATAACATTATAAGTGTTTGAATATTAATGCATACAATGGTAATAGAAGAAGGAATCTATTGCTTCACCACCAGTGCCTTTCCAATTTTTAGCTACTATACTTCCATGGGAAGCAAAACCTTATATGCATCCTTTTTATTGTCCTGTATCATTTACCCTACTACATTTGCAGCTTATCAAGATCTGTTTCCATTTATAAAATATGATGATAACGATGAAGAAATTTTGCCGTTCCACCCCACCTTTTCCTCCTGCTTAAATCTTCAGTGAAGTTGTAATGATTAATATGTGACAATGCCACCCTTCCAAGAGCAAGAGCTTGTGCTTTCATAAACAAAGGATTTTGAATTAATTCAAGGTGCAAGCAGATGGAGAAGTTGGCTTAGGAGTCAGAAAACTGCTTTTTCATCAAAAAGACATTGAGTGCTCTTTTTCTTGACAGTCTTGCATCCCTAAAATGAAGGTTCTTAGAAGGTATCTCTTAATAGTTCAGGACCCAGCAAAAGACTAAATTCTGCAGAGTTAATTAAAAAGCCAAAACCAAATAAGCAAACAAAACCCACTACAACTAAGTGCTTTGTACATTTACATCTTGATTGTGTACAGTTATGTGACAGCAACAGTCAGCTATCAAATAACCTGCTTTCAGCAATGAGATTCAGGATATTGTCTGATATTGAATTGTCATGATGTATACATAAATAAAAAGATTCAGAAATAATAAGACATTAAAAAGACAGACTGAGAAAGACTAACAATATTTTGCTACTTGTTCTTATTTATGAAGAGCTCTTCAGCACTTTGAATATCTAAGCACTGATTTCTTTTTCTTTTCTTTTTTTTTTACCTTAAGAAACCATTGCATTCTTTTCAGAAGGAAAATATTGAGGTGAAATGTATTACTTCTTCTGCATCTAAACCTCCTAAGGTCTGGATCTTTGGAAGGTGATTCTCTCTGACCATAATCAACTTTTGGTTAATTATGAATTTATTTAATGGAACTATAAAATGTTTAGCTTTGCACTGTATGTCTAAGGTGATGATTTTGCATACATTCATACACTAATAATCGGTGTGCTACTCATTCTGTTGAATTTAGTTTATTATTTGAATTTAAAGCAAAGCATACACAAAAGAATGTATATATTCTTAATAATAAATAGTTTGTTCAAATGCCAATTTAAGAGCAGAATATGTATTTTTCAACCTTAAGAGCATCTTTTTCCTTGTGAATCCAACTGATATGAAATTATTTAATTACCTTGAAATATTGTCTTTGTAAAAACTATCCCTTGCATTGCTTTTGTCAATGAAAATCACTGAGCAGGAAAAATAACAAAACAAAAAAGACTTAGATAAAATAGCAGAAAGAGTATCTGTTGGAGAATTGTCACAAGCATAACCCTATTTTTAACAAATATACTCTTATTATCTGCAAGATCTATAGCAGAAAGCCTCTTTTAGCAGCATAGAATAATATCCACTATTATGTAATCCAATTGTTCATGTCATTCTGCATTGATATCCAAAAATAGATGAAATTATTTTATCCATAGCTTCTGAGTATTGCACACGTTTTTGTGGATGATACGGGAATGGAAGACTATAAGAATTTGCAACTAATCAAAACATCTATTATTTAAACAGATTTTATTACACTCTGCCCAGTTTGCCTGAAAACAAACAATCAAACAAACAACCTGCCTACCTGCCTACCTGCCTACCTACCTACCTACCTACCTACCTAACTCTAGGCTGGAGGTATTTTAAAAGCGCTCTTTGAAGACAGACAAATGAAAAGGAAAATGAGGGACTGAGTTTGCTTAAATTATTTGGACTGGGCATCCACCAATAGCACATTCTCTTACACAGTCTAACAACTCACAGTCAGCTATCAATAGAAAAAGACAGGCACAGGACAAGTGTATGATTATTAACCTCTGGACAAGACTTTCTGATGCTGTGCCTCCAGAGCAGACCTGTGAATGAGAGGGATAGATCAGTGACTCTGCCTTGGCAGGCAGCAATTGATGCACTGAATGGAAGATTCTGCACTGTCCTGCAAGGAGGTTCATCACAAGCAGATGTTTCTACCTTTTATGGCGAAAACACTTTGTCACTAAAGGCCAAAAATGGCTTGGTTTACTTTTGAAAATAGTCTTATTAACAATAGTGACAAAATTTGTATGTGTACATTGGCCTTCTGTGACAGTATAGTATTTTTATTCCCCATAGTTTAGAACACACTCAGAATATGAACCATTCTTTTTCAGTAGTATGGGAAATAACATGGAAACTGTAAAAATACTGTCTTTAAAATATGCAATTGCTCAAAAAAAAAAAGGTCTCTTCGGTGATGAGTTATTTTAGATTAAATCACTGGAAACACTAAAATTTTGAACAATAAAAGAAAAATAGGATCAAAGTTCATTTGTGATGTTAGGCAAACGATGCATGATCTCCTTGTGAGGCTTGATAGGGCCAGAATGTTCTTTCGGAAAGCATAGAAATAGAGACAAGGAAGAATATTCTCTTACATTCTCTTTGCACCATACCTTTGTAACATTTTGAAAACTAAATTTCATTCAGTTAGTTTTTAAACTCTGTACTGAACTTCTACTGAAGCAAAGGTAGAAAAGAACCACAGCACATACAATAACCAGCTCTCTTGCTTTTTTGCAATTGCTGCAAACAAGTAGGAGAAAACAATAATAAAAATCAAAGTCCTATAAAACCAATTTTTATTCCCCCATGACAGAATAAATGCTATCAAAATCACAAAAAAGCTTTGGCTTGAAATCTTCATATCTGAAGAAAACAGGAAATCCTGCCCAAAAGCAGGGGTTAAGCAGTGAGTATGAAGCGCTGCCTCTTACCAGCTGTTGGAAATGAAGAGATCTGCTCTGTTGGAGATAAGCGGGAGTTTGCAGGTGACTGCTGGCTGCAAGCCTTTTCTTTTGACTATTATGACACACGTGTTGTGAGGAGGAGAAAATTATCAAAGAACCTGTTTGAAAGTATTATTTTGAGTGTTTATTTAGAAATGACAATACTAGTAAAAAAGGGCCACATACCTCAGGAGAGAGAAAAAGCATAATCATGTATAACTGTGGTTGAGGATAAGGTAAGCGAAGGGAGATAAAAATAGTACTAAGGGGTTTAGACAGTAATGTTTAGGTGAACATGAATTTGCTTTAAACCTTTTAGACAACGCCTCAACCAAAACCTTTTGGGGGCCTGATGAAAAGACTTCTTTTGAACAGTTTTGGATTAGGCCCATAGAGTCTCTATGTGTATCTTTGCTCACCTCTTGAACTAACAGCAACTGTAGCAAGGTCAGCTCGAGCAATATGTAACATAATACAATTTAGACCTATTTTTATTAGGCAAAGGTTGAAGAAAATAAAACTATTTGTGCAGTTATTGCAACCTAAATTGCAGACATAAAACTAAAATAAATTAAGTTGAATTTTGAGCCTACTATTCGGGATGAGTAACATCTCATTTTGTTTGTGACATAACGTTTCAGCAAGAATTGGTGGAAAGCAGTTAATCATAGCAGGCACACAAGATTCTGGCCCAGTATAGATAGCAGAGAATTCCATAAATTTTCCTGGAAAAGAGTTTGTCAGTGGCTATCCAACATAAAGCTGCATTTATTCTGATTAGATAATAGAACAGAGAAAAGATTAAATTAATGCAACAGTTTTGTTTTAGTTTAATATAGATTCTGGCTTAGAGAGTAAATGCTGGAAAACTTGCGGTTGAAAGTGAAACTCCACACTTAGGCCAAGCTGCAGTATGAGTATACAATACATAATATATAAATACAGCATTTTCATAGGATCCTGTGGTTTCAAAGCCTTAATTCAAGGAAGCGTTCAATGTATAACTGCATTCAGAATTAAATGAAAAAACGATAATGCTGCAGAGCAGTGGGTCTCCATGGAAATCCATTGTCTGTACCGAGATCCCCTGGTGACCTCAAGTTCCACCCCTCTCATAAGAGCAGCAGTGACTCAAAAGTTAGAACATTACAATTTCCACAGATTTCTACAAACTGTATATATCTCTCTGGTACTATACAAACATAATATTGAGAAGGATTTTAGACATCATTGTGGAAGAAATAGAATAGAAAGAAGTAAAGCTCAGGTTAAACCAGATAAAGTGGTTGTTCAGGATGTTGCATTTTTGATTAATGACCTTTAATACTGATAAAAGAAATAAAAGAGGGGTGTAATCTAAGTGTTGTTATACGGAGAATAACATCAATTAATACCTTTCAGTAGAAAAGATATTTCTTTTCTGTTTAGACGTATTTGTAAATATTCCTTCACAATAAATGTCACATTCGATAACCACATTCCAAAACACCTAGTACTGTTTTATGGGTTTTTTTTACAGTAGATTGTAGTACATCTTTTTAGTGCCCAATAAATGATTTAGCTGTTTTTAAAATCAAACCCCATCTATGTGAAACCTGAAGTTCTGGCATATATCTAACTACATATACAAACTTTCACATGCACATACATACATATATATCTCATATTTAAAAAAAAAGAGAACACGTCCAGAGTTTAAAGAATTATTCTATTCATGTTAAAGCAAAATAATCTTATTTAGTTTTGATAAATCTAGAATTTTTATACTATAAATGGGTATCTGGTAGAAGTTACAAATTGAAAAAAATGAAGTTCTTGTCTGAAACCAAAGGTTTGACGTGCAGAAAAATATCTTCATTATATTTCTTTTGACTACTGCATCAGATGAGATTCTCATATGTTAATTTCTCTATATAGACTACTATAAAGTAATCGAATACTCAAAGGTAGTCTCATACCTATTGATAGTGTATTTTTTCCCTGTAAAATGCATATAAAGAAGAAAAATTTGTGTCTTGCATAGCTTTGTCTTTTTTATTTGTTTGTTTGCTTTCATTCAGGAATTACATTAAACACTTTCTATGGTTTTGTGGTCAGCAAACAACATGCTAACAACTTGCAGCATGCTATCACCAGTGCCTATTTTAAAGCAATTTTGCCTTGCGAAGTCATTCACAAGCAATTTACTTGAGACAGGCAAACATATCATTAACACTCTGAAGCCACTCTGACCTAGGTCAGACCTGGTACAAACAGCTGCTTCTTAATGATATCCAATTTCCTTGTAAATCTGGTTCAGAGAAATTCATAAATCACAAGTTGCTATTAGGCCGTGGCAAACCTCCCTTTCAAAAGATAGCCCTACGGAGATTATTTGAAAGCATATTATACAGCCATCTGAAGGGTCAGATGTTGCTAACTGGAGCACTAAAAACTCATTTATACCTGTTTACAGCTAGCTACTGTCAAAGGCCTGTGAGATGGGAAGTAGAAACACAATGTACCCATAATTTTTTCGAGTCACCTTTGACTCTCACTGTTCAAATGAAACAAGAAACCTACCTCCTTCTGAACCACAGGCAAGTAGTTTCGGGGAGGGATTCAGGGGTCTACATATACAGTGACAGTAAAGATACTCCGGGATATCCTGCCTGGCCCTGAACTGCTGCTCCAAAAAGATGCCAGTGTCCCACAGTCCTGTGTCTCACCTGCCAGCCCTAGGCTTGTCTTGAATGCCTTGCATCACCTAAAATGGCATTAGTCAACTATGTTTAGGCATTTCCATTGGTCTTTCATTGTATGTTGAGGGTAAAGACTCTTTTCCTCCATTTACTACTAGTCCACAGATACGCTTGTCACGACCCACTCAGAAGAGGAGGGTGTGTGACTCAGATTCGCAAATCCCCAACAGTGTGGACTAAGGTGAGACAACTCTCAAGGTCCATACACAAACATTTATTAGATTCCCACAATGATTAATATATGTCTTAAACTAGGTTTTCCGATAATTGGTTAGGTATATAACAAATCATGACAAGTGGTAAGTATGCCTTGCATTGCTTAATAACTAAGAGAAAAGAGAAATGGCAGGGGGGAGGAGAGAGAGGAGAGAGAGAGAGGGAGAGAAAGGGAGCACTGGTCCTGGTTCCAGCGTTGGTCCAGGCAACAGGGGGTTTCTAGTTCATAAGAGCGCACTTCTGTGGAATTTCTTCTCTTCTTTTCTTCTTTATTCCTTTCTTTCTTCTCTTCTTCTCCCCTTCGGCACCACCTTCTCCCCTTTGTATATGCCGTATCAGTGCGACCCACCCTCCTGTTACGGTGGCATCTTCGTTTCATGTTCTCCCCCTTCCCCCAGGTGACATATAGCATGATTTGGGTTGAGCGAGGGGTGCTGTAGTCATGTGTGTTTAGCATGGTCTCTGTAATCTTCATTAGCATATGCAGGGGTGTCAACTTTAATATTTCACGGTTAATTAGGCAAAGGTCATTCATCGGACACCATGGCCCCAAAAAAAGAGTTAAAAAACTTCACAAGTTGCACCAGGGCAGGACTGTCCTGTCTCCACAGGGCTTCCTCCCGCAGTCGCATCCTTTGCTAATCCTCCCACATGGGTCAAGTGTCAGCCTTATCAGTTCGCTAAGTACCAGGCCTGCATTACTCAGTTCAGGGTACTTGCAAGTGTTTGAGACATTCCTTGGAAAGGTTTGGAGGGCCTCTGCCCCCCCCCCCCCGCCATCTTTACCACGTTTTGTCTCTTGGCATTATTTATGCTTCCCTCAGGCCGCTTCTCTCAGTCTTTGTTTAGGGGAAGTCACAAGCTGTCTCTTACAATGTATTAGTTCAGTTCTGAAGGTCCATTTCTAATGCCTGCTCTTATGGCAGTATTCCATACCTGTGGGTTCCCACTATAATATAAATGAATTCTAGATGACATTCAGATCTCCTGAAAGGGACTGCAGCTGCCTCACACAAGAATAAAACAAGCACAGTCATCAGCAAGATTATTTAATTCACAGCAATAGCCAAACAGTGATCCACCAAGTCCTAAATAGGCCATATATATATTATAGGAAAAAATTAACTCAGTGATTAATTTTCAGGCATTTTATACTCCCTCGCTCTTTTCAGAGAATAATCAAATTATTTACTTCAGTATTTAATTTCTGCAGGAAGAAAAGAGGCAACATCTCCAGCCACATTTGCTGAGTGTCCAAACTCTACAAGTTGTTCAGGTACCTCTAGCTCTTCGTTTCTCCTTATTGGTCCCTACAGACCTTCTGGCTGTTTCAGCAATTCAGAAGGTTTCTGTGTTTTGCAGACAGGGAGAAGTTACGAGTCATAGGAGGAGAGGATGGCTGTTCAGGCAGAGTGGAGATTTGGCACCAAGGATCTTGGGGAACAGTGTGTGATGATTCCTGGGATGTGGCAGATGCTAATGTTGTATGCAGGCAGCTGGGTTGTGGATCTGCTGTGTCTGCTCTGAGTGAAGCTGCCTTTGGGGAAGGGACCGGTCCCATCTGGTTGGAGAAGGTGCACTGTAAAGGAACAGAGCTGTCTCTCTGGGACTGTCCTGCCAAGCCCTTGTTTGGCAAAAACTGTGATCATAAGGAAGATGCTGCTGTGGATTGCTCCGGTTAGTGACTGCTCCTTTGGTTCATTACACAGATTTGGGGTAGGAGGTGGATAGAGGAACTTTATGTCACCTGTACATCTCAGTGACTAGCCCCTTTGTAATTTTGACTGCAGGAACCTCACAAATGATGTGAAGATGTTCTCTCTGTTTTTCACACTTGCCTCTTCCTTAATCTGGACTCGCCTTCCTTTTGCAGGTGTGACAGAAACAACAGCATCACCCACTAGAGCAGGTAAAACATTCCTTCTTCCCCTTTTCTTTCTCCCATCACATGAGGATTTAACGTCCCTCACACTGCATAGCAGGTAAATCAGCAGTATATTCCAGCTCATCAGAAAGCATTTGCCACAGCCTTTTGTAAAGGAGAGCCAAGTGGCACTGTCCCCAGCTACTGAATTCTAGCTGCTTGAGCAGGACCCACAAGTGGGCAGCAGGTGACCTGCCTCACCCTGCAAGCACGGGCACGGCAGGAGGGCACAGACGAGCGGCCCTTTGGGTCACCTCATTCTCCACCTGTTGCTTCTTCATTTCCATTCAGATCCTCCCCACCGCCCTGCAACAGGCAGTATGAGAATTTCAACACCTGTCATCTTCTGCATTATCCTGGGGGCCCTTCTCTGCCTGGTCCTTGCCATTCTTGCTGGACAGATCCGAAGTGCCAGGGCACAGCAGAGAGGTGGGTCCCTCGGGATTGGTATGAAATGCATCCTTGACATGGCTGGTGAGGCTTTCGTTGGCTGAGGGGATGGGTGACTGAGATGAATGGCATCTGCTGCCACGCTGAGGTTTCCACTTACCGTCTGGCAGTCAAAAAGCCCAGTGGTGCTCAGGCTCGGTCAGCACCTCTTGGTGACTTTCTGGGTACCAACCAGGCCACGTAGACCCCTTCAGGTCACTTCTTTTCATGACCCCAGCCTGAGTATGAGCAGAGACTGTGTGAGTGATCACTGCCTTTTACTTTCAGGCTCCAGACTATCCTATGACCCCTTCTCTGAGGCTGTCTATGAAGAGATCGACTATAACCTGATGAGGGAAAAGCAGGGCATGGCTGGCTTCTCAGGTCCGTATGTCTTGCTCTTGTCAAGGGAAAATTCCTCCCGGTGGCCCAGATCCCAATCTGATGCTTTGCAGCTCCCAAACCTACTGGGGATCTGAAACTCCTAGATTTGAGGAGAGAGGTTTCCTGTCCACTAGACTCGGCCAGTTCCTCTCCTAGGAACAATTCATTTTGTGCTGTCCTCACTGCAGCCATGGAGCATAGAACAGCACAGGTTAATCAAACAAACAAAAAAACAAACATACAAAAAAAGGATTCTTGCTGCAATTATTTAAAGCAGGAACAAACAAAGGAATAATTTATACCTCCCTCCCTGCAGCTACGTGTCTCTGTAGGCTTCCTCCTGTCGATTGCTTTCCGCCCTTCATGGCTTGCCTCCCCCATGAGCTACGAGAGGTGTCATGGGGCCGCAGAGGGATTCTTGGCTGTTCCACTGTAAGCCCTTTACCTTGCAGGAGTAATACTGACTGCCCAAGAATCTGTTGGGCTAGAATGGTATTATTGTAGCCTGCTGTTTTCCTCATGATGCCGTGTTAGCAGCTAAGGAGAGTTTAATCTGATACCACACTCCTTCTCATTTGCCCAGATGCTTATTCAGTGAGTTCAAAAACAAAGGCACAGTTTTATAGCGGGGACAGTGATGAAGAAAATGATTCTGGAGCAACTCAAGGTAATGGAAGATGGGGATCCTACAAAGACAGAGACCCAAAATCAGGGTAGCTTTTAATTTCCAAAGAATTATTGGTGATTAAACCTTTTTTCTTGCTGCACTTCATGTCTACTAGTGATGTTTTGTGAACCAAAAATTTCTATTTAACCACTTTGAGACAGAAGCAGCCATCACAATGACACATCCATTACAATTGCCACTGGTGGTCATCACTTGATCAGGAT
>JAVKLA010000057.1:13561590-13574695 GCA_034782735.1 Sagittarius serpentarius
CACCGGGGTCTGCCCCACGGGCCGCAGGGGAATCTCTGCTCCGGTGCCTGGAGCACCTCCTGCCCCTCCTTCTGCACCAACCTGGGGGTCTGTGGAGATGTTTCTTTGTCAGGGGGATGATATGAACCAAATCAAGGAATTAATCCAGGCGAAAATAACCCAATGTGTTTTGCATTTTCTGTTTGTTTTTTTCCCCCAGTTCCCTGATTTAGACAACAGTACAGCTCAACAAATAATTGCACCAGCACAAGTGAATGAGTGGAACAATAAACAAGAGTTTCTTGGGTACAGTGGTAGCTTTTACTGTTGAAGCTGGCAGTAACCCTGAGAAAATACATGTGGAAGACAAAAAATGTTGGTCCTAAAGGAAAATTAGCAAGAAAAAAACACAATTACCCTCACATCCAGAATATAACTTGATGATTAGACCACCCCCTTGTAACACTGAGCTGTGGGGGCAAAACATTTTCCTATTCTGTTTCTTCAGGTGTCAAGGATAATCTGCGATTAGAAACTTGACACAACCTTTATTGATAGAGCCCAAGGGATAAAATGTAAGATGTTATGCTTTAATGGAAACACAAAATACTTAAAGGATATAGGTAATGTCAGGGTGGATGATAATTTTATGCACCACACAGGTGAAAGGAAAAGGGATAACACAATATAAAACAAAAAGGTATAAGAGCAGTTCAGGTTGAGTGCACACAGTGAGAGGGAACACAATTTCACAGAAAGAATAATAGGCTTTCACAATGGTCCTGCTGAGCAAGAAGATGATTTAAAGATACCGAAGTCACTTAGGAAAGGAGAGACTACTTACCTGCAATTTGGCTTTTCTGAAGATCCCCTACCAAAACTTGAGTCCCATGGAGTGAAAAATGTGGAAGCTGTCAGACCTTTAGTGCTGCACAAAGCACTGATGGGAACGGACATCAACCTCCAAATACAGCTGTCAGGTTTATGGAGTGGAAGGAAATGAATCAGCAAACCTAAAACACAGTTTTCAATTCTAACTTTAACCATAGGTCAATACACAAGTACTATCTCAGCATGCTATCTTCCAAAAGAGTACAGAATCTTCTTTAGGGATGCTTTTTATTATTGATGATCATTTCAGGAGAGCTAAACTGTAAAAGGCTGCTATAAATTAAAAAGTATAGCTGTAACAATCGCTGCTTAAAGACAGAGAACAAAATCAATGTCAAAATTATTATATGAAAATAAATTAGTTTACCTGTGTATATAAATAAGCTGAAAAACATAATTATGTCTCATTTTCTCTTTTTAGGTATATGATAGGCACAAACACTACCTATAAATCCTTATATCTGTATTAAAAAACATCATCAACTTCAACATGTATTTTGAGTTCTCTAATTTCAGCACAATAACATTCCTTTTGAAAGGCTATTCCTTACAACAGTGTCTGGTAAATGCAAACAGTGAGATTAAATTAAGTGTCTGGAGGCAGGCAGAGATCCAAATCAGACCATCCTGCTCCTGCTAAATGACTCCTGTGGCACTCAGCTAGCTTTGTGTTTGAAAATAGTTTTGGTCTAGGAGGTGAAACCAGAGAACAGGTCAGACATTTTCTTTTAGTGATAATGGTGCCAAGGAAAGAAAGTCAATGGATGGCAGTAAGAACTGTACACGGATTTGCACGTAAGGTTTTGTACACTCTAAGCTGTAACGCCAAAGTGACTGCTGAGGTCTTGTATAAGCACCCTTATTGAGAAGGGATTTGAGGCTTAGCAGAAATCCTGCAAGTTTATTAAGATGGAGAACAGCTGCTGCCTAGAATACAGAATCTTGAAAAAATCCACAGCATCATCTTGATTTCGTAGCATCTGGCAGACATGACTAATGCCTTGAGCACTGTCATTCTGTGATCTGAACACCCTGTGTAAGGAAAATGGCCTTTAAGAAATAAATATTCATTGTGTCAGAATGATGAGGAATATGAAATAATTATAGGAAAAGAATGAATATATAAATGTATGCAGCTAATTTTGTCTAGTTTAAACAAATTGCAGCAAACTTTGGGATTACCTGAAGGTAAGACTGATAAATCCTAGAAAGTGTAGGAATAACTGTTCCCCATCAGCTCACTTTAACATTTTCGCAGCAACCCTGAGGTATTTCTTTAAGTTCCTGGGGGCTATACACAACTGTACCATATTGTCTTTGATAACAGACTTTACTTGTGTGTCAAGTGGACTGTAGTTCCTTAGACTAGCAGAAGAAACTGGGTATGTCTTTGCCATGGGATGGTATTTCAGCTATGTTGGACATCTTGTTCTCAGCAGAGAGGAGAACAAGCAAAATTTGGCACTTGACTTTCCTGGCTTCTGGAAGTAGTTCTGATGCTTGCACTTTGTGGGTTCCTGGGATCAGACTAGATTAGATCACTGTTGTTATTTAATACTGGCAGCATATCTGCAACTGCTTGCTAGACAGGATACTGTGTTCTGACCAGAACTCTCCTGTAAGAGACCGTTGGACTGTGTACGTCTCGACATTGCTGCACCACTGTCACCTGCCTGGCCTCAACATCCTGTTACCGTGGAGGACTACACTCAAAAACTGTCCCTGAAGAAACCGCCATATCCGCCCGCCCACGCTGCGCTTGCACGAGGCCGGTGGAGAGGAAAGCAGAGGAGGAAGACGTGCGGAGGCTGAAGACGCCGCAGGTCGACCACCCTCAGCACGACCACCGTGAACACCTGGGCATGCGCGCATGGAGGAACACGAGGCGGCACATATGCTGTGGAAATGGGCGGACTTTTCTGAGAAATCGTGGGGACCGGAACAATAAAAGGACTGTCTACCCCTCTCTCAGGGGGGACTTGACATCATCTTTTTAGCCTGTAACACCTGCGCCGAGACTGAGCCAACGGGACTTTGTTGGATTCGTGGTGGTACCTGATCTTGCTTCATCTCTTCTGTTTGCTTGCTTAGGTATTCTGACTACTTCTCTCTTCTTCCCTCTGTCCTATCGCTACCATTGTTTGTTACGGGAATAAAGTTTAAAAGGTTGTACGGCATCTGACCTTGTTTGTGTCTTAATCTCGCTCTTGGGATCATATCGAAACCTCCCCCGACATTGGATCAGGACATCTGCCTAGGTGAGAAAAGCTGGGCAAAAAAAAGTAAAACACAGCTTTTCCTCCCCTTCTCCCTCTTCAGTTACATGTTCAAATCAGTCAAACTGTACATGAATTTGTATTCAAGGCTGTGTGGTTTCCAGTCTTCTAATCATTTCTCTTTAAAAAAAAAACCCACAAAACCACAAACAAACCAAAAAAACAGAACCAAGATGTTCAGACTATTTATTTTTAATTAAAGATAAAGAAAATTAGACAAATGAAACTATTTGTTCAAACCTACATCCTGTCAAGAGAAGGCTTGTTTTTATTGGTAAAAGAAAAACCAGCTACATTGAAACCTTTCCCTTATTTAGTTAGAAAATAAATAACCAAGGATATTGCCCTCAACATCAGTTGCATTTATAGCTGTGTTTAACTGTACATACAGAAATTTTCTACAGCTTTCAAGATCAGTAGATGGAAGATTGTAGCAGAAGTAATTCAAGTAATTGGTATCAACATAGACTTCCTACGTATCCTCCCTGTGGTATCTCTATGTTATCACTAATTTAGTAATATTTGAGTGTTTTCCTGAGATACTGTCATGAGTATGATATACATTTGCCTTCCTATCTTTTCAGGGTAGGGTTGTTTTTATTGTATTTTTATGTTTCTTCTTTTCTTTTTTTTTCTCCTCAGGATTGCAGACAAACACTGGAAATGCAACATGCACTGAACAAAAGAAAAGAAACTGAAGTTGCTTATGTTGCTAACTCTGTGCTTAGAAAAATGGTGGTCAAGGGAATCGCAAGAACTTTTGAAAGATAACAGCAATACCGAGGAGGGAACTTGTGCTCACGGTCCTGGGCACGGCAGAAGCAGCTTGCGTTGCTGGATTTCCTAAGCACTGCAACAGTCTGGATGGACACATTCCCCTTCGTACAGATACCTGTTTTCTTGTGTGAGTGGTGAATGAGTTGTTTATTAATCTATCTGAAGTAAAGTAGTTCAGAGCAGCCATCTTCAAAAGACAAGGTGCATGACCTGAATCCCAGAAGCCCGTAGATTAAGTATAATTTTAGCAGTATTTTCCAATTACTAACACGTTCATTAGTACAAATTTGTCAATGATTTAACCTTTCCAGCACACTGTACTTCATAACAACTACAAAAAGACACCGACTCACATACGACAACCTGGGCTTTGTAGCAACTTGAGCCTCTCCCAAGTGTGATCAGAAGGTCTTCCGGGGTCATTGCCCTATGCTTGGTAGTGTCATGAAACTGTTTTATCTTAAATTGGAGTTGACCAAAGGGAGAAAGTCGAACAACGGGTGCTCTGTAAGAAAAGTAAGAGTGTAAATGAAACATCATAACCATCTTTCAGCCTCTCCAGTTGCTGTTGCCACTGCAGCTTTTGTTGTTGGGGAGGCCGCAGGGGAGGCTGGGACGGGGAGACGGGGAAGGCCGCGGTCAGAAAGCGCATCCCGTGGCAATGGCCCCGCAGAAGCACCTTCGAGGCCTTCAGTGTTGAGCCGCGTTGCTTCAGCTACGGTCACACAAGGTAGTTTTAAGTACTTGACAAATCTTTCTTTTTATAGATTTTTAATCTTACTGTATTTTCAAAAAGGCTATGAGACATTTTTACACTGAATAATTTTAGAAAATGTTTTCTTACTATGTGCTTATTAAAAGCATGGTTTCTGTTGGTTCTAGACTCTCCTTGAATTCAGCCTGTTTTCACCAATTAGCCTGATTTCCTTTTTCTTTTTTTTCCTTCCTCTGACAAGATCAGAAAACTAATAAGGATACCAGCTTCCCTCTTTTTCTATAAAAATAATAAAAAAATATATTCCAAATGAGGTATGTTTTATATATTTATTTTTTTGTGTGTTTTTCACATGTATTTCTGTCAGAAATGCTTCACTGCCACTTTTACACACTTTTCATTAAGCAATTCAGCTGAGTACTGTGAATTTCATGCAGATTTATTATTAGACCAGTTGTTTTCCTAATTTTAAAATACATACATCTGCAAACTATTTTTTTTTCCTGTCAAATTTTTTCAGACAACAAGATCTGTTTGCTGGTGGAGTGGTCTTGGAATCATCAAAGAAGGACACCGAAAACACTTTTCTCCCCTTTTAAATAAGGTTGATAACCACTGTTTTCTTTTTCAGTTCTTGCATTTTACTCATCCTTTGGCTCATCACTCTCCCCTGGTGCTTTCTTTTCTTGCTGCAGTCCTTAGCAATTTTGCATAATAATTTTCCTGTGCTGCTACAGGGACTTTCCTTATGTGAGGCTTAGTGTGTTCGACATTACTTTAATCCTTCAAAAGGCTGTAAAACTCATTCAAAGGCCAGTCTTAGGAATGAAAAAGAAAGGAGGGAAAGGTGAAAATAAAAGTACAGGAAAAGAAAAATATAAATGTACTCTCTTCTGATGTTGTTACTTCTTTGTAGGAGATAATGGACATGAAGGAGTGATAATGACTTTTGTCTCTGTTGCTAGTAAATTCTTTATACCCTTTGCAGTTCTTGATGCTTCCTGCTCAGGATCATGATATAGGGATGGGAGGAATAAAGTAACATCTGACAGATCCCCTACTGAAATTGGTAGTGGAACAAAAAGTAGCTCCTGCTTGCTCCCTGTTGCTTTCATTCTACTTTGTTCTTTAATATTAGGATCAAATTCAGCCCTGTTGGAAGAAAGTGTGGAATAAAAGAGTGTGTATTAACTTCTAATTGTCATTGTTGGAGCTCCTAAGTGCCCAGGACTCCACTGTGCTTAGCATTACACAAAAGTATAATAAAAGATGGTTGCTGCCTCAAAGACGTTTATAGTCTCAACTATAAGACACAACAGGCAGGGAACGGGCAAAGGCATATGAACTCATTTTAAGACAAGCTGCTTTGCGCAGTGTCTAGGTGTAATGAACTATCAGCAGTGGTCAGCACACTCTGCACTCAGCTCCAGAAGGACTTCAACATCATCACTGGCTTGTCTCTACTGCATTACTTTTGGTAGTAGATTGATGATGGTGGTGAACTCACTGTGGCAGCAGAATTGCTTCTCTGTGCTTTATCAGACCAATATCCCCAGCCCACCTTTGCACTTGACATCACCCTCATCTCCCGGGTAAATGTGTACGATCCAGTACCGCGTACCCCAGTAGAGCGGGCTAGGCAGGCAGGTAGATGGTATGTGGGAGCAGCAGGTAAACCTTCCAGCCCTTCTCCTTTGTGGAGTCAGGGAATATGCCGCTGCTGTCAGGCATACCTATGGACTGAGAAGGGCCAAATGTGAGGAAGGAACAGGGTTTCCTGTTCTTTGGTTGTGGACTAGTTTTAATTCTGCAAGCCACATGGTGTCTCAGCTAATTAGCCAGTTAATTAATCATTGGTAATGTTGCAGTGATTGGTGGGAGGGTTTTGAGCCAAAATTAGCTCATTCTCAGCACGATGATACGCTTTGGGTATTTTGCCTTACTTTGCTGACAGCTTAGTTGTCTTTGTATCACACTTCATCACACAGGGTACACTTATGCTCCAGTTCTGTCTTCCCATATGAGGAGTGAAATTTTGTCTGATTTTCTTTCGTGAAAGTGTCACATTTGCTGTTTTCAACTAAGGTTTCTCTCAAGAAGTTCAGACAATTTTGGATTGTTCTATACTTATGTCATTTTCTGGCAGTGACAAATTTTCCTGTGACAAATGAGCTTCATGTTCTGTGTCTTTTAATGACTATTAAATGTTGACATTCACCCTGGTTCATACTATAAACTGAACAACATGAAGCTGCATCTACATTATTATTTTAATTTGGAAATGCAGTTTGGTTTTGGCATAAATCCATCTATGATTTCCATAGGCTTAATTTGCAGAGTGGTTTTGGTGCAAGCTACGTATATTCCTTTTCAGAGGAAACTAAACAGGTGATTCCATTCCAGTTGCATCCCAAAGGTGCCCTAAACCCTAACAGGGACATACATATTCTTATTACCTCCTGTCAGGCATTTGTACACATTGATAAGATCCCCCTAAGTCTTCTCCAGGCTGAACAGCCCCAGCAATCTCAGCCTCTCCTGCTGTGTCAGACGCTCCAGTCCCTTAATCATGCTTGTAGCCCTTAGCTGCACTCACTTCAGTTTGTCTGTGTCCTTCTTGTACTGGGGAGCCCAGCACTGGACCCAGCAGCCCAGTTGTGTCTCCCAGGGAATGAGCAGAGGGGAAAGATCATTTCCCTCGACCTGCTGGTAACGCTCTTCCTCCTCTAGCCCAGGAGGCTGTTGGCCACCCTTGCCGGGAAGGCACATTGCTGGCTCATGTTCAACTCGTTGTCCACCAGAACCCTCGGGTCCGTCTTTGCAGAGCTCCTTTCCAGCCAGTCCGGCCTGTGCTGGAGCAAGAGGTTATTCCTCCCCAGAGACAGGACATGGCATTTCCTTTCACAATCATTACTGCATCATTACTACTTTCTGTGTAAAATTCTGTCTAACTAGTGATGCTCTAGAACAATTTTTATACCAGTTAGTCTTAATTTTCTTTACTTTTCCTCTTTACTAGACTACAGGGGCTTTAGTCATTCATAAAGCTGCAAGAGATAAAATTTACTATACTGATTATTCAATATATGTATTCAGTTCAATGTTTCCTAAACAGAAATTATCAATACCTATTGATTTATCTGTAAATTTTCTATATGGCAATATCACAACGCTTTTATGGAATGTGGATAAATAAATCCTTTAGGTATTAAAAAAACCCACATCCTTTTTTCTCTGTAGAACATTTTATAAATTATACTCTATGTTTTACACATAATTTAGAGTATATTTCCTAGGATTATGGTTACCCCTTAAAATATACAGCATGGCTTCCTCATTTTTAACCTTTCTTTCATATTGTCTTTAAAATAACTTATATACATACCTAACCGTTTTATTGTGCAGTTTACAAGCCTGGCACCCTGAAGTAGTAGATTATCACTTGGTTCGAACACATATTCAGCATTTCCTTTTCTTTGTAGTTTGAGTGCAGGTGTTCTACAGTCTTCATTTCCCCCAGGTTTTGTCATCCTTCCTGGGAGCTTTCTAGGGCTGCTCTTTTATTCCTCAGGGAAAGGTGGAATTGCTGGCAACAGTTTTTCTTTTCTTATCTTGACCTGGTGGCTGAGAGGCTCCTGTGATGTTGCCTGCTGCCTTTCATCCCCACTCCTGCTGCGTGAGCAATGCTGAGCCTCACCAGCCGCGTCCCTCCCCAGTCGGTTGCTTCTGTTCTTTCAGCAGAGTGAGGATAATTACTTCACTGGGATACTGTCAGCTCTGACTGAAGTCAAGGGAGCTAATAGAATCTCAAATAGCTAATAGAAGCACAGCTTTGTTTCATGTGGGGTTAAATAAGATGAAGTTGGTTCAGTGTGATACCCATTTCAAACCACAGTACTATGACTAAACTCAGCTTCTGGGACTGAATTCTCATTTTATTTGGACCGTGTGTTCCTAAGGAATTTGTCAGCATTTGTCTGACTTTACTACAGTTTGATACACCAAATTATTTAGCTATGTGCTTACTGGAGGTTCATAACTATTTGGAAAACATTAATGTACTACTGAAAAAAAGTTTTCTGATTTCTATCTTTTTTTTTTCTTCCCTTTACTTACTTACATTTGGGACTGCCATGTCTTTTTGATTGATCATGAACAAAATGCATATACACCATCACATTTTTCTTCCTAAAATAAAATAAATATAGGAACAAATAAAAAATAATTTCCTATTTCACAATAAAATAAAACTAAGCAAAATTAAAAAAAAGTATTTGTTTTTCCTATACCCTATCATGTCATACTGAGACATAAAGATTGACAAAGATAAAAAAATTAAACAATGGCAAAGTCAGAAAAAAAGTGCAAGTTTCATTGTTCTAATTATTTCTACTTCCAAGATACATTCTACTCTAGTTAAAGGAAATTATGGTTTTGCATTGCATTTCCTATTTGTATTGGAATAAGGGGTACCTCTAATAACTTTTTTACTCAGTCATTAAATTAATTAAAAATTAAAAATATCTCTATAGATACATATCAGGTATAAATAATATGTAGGCATGCATAAGTATATAGATCACATACTGTATAAACTGACATACATAGAAGTATATGTATGTGTCTAAGTTTGTTTGCTTATACACACACGTACGTAGATTAAACAGGAAACTTCTTGACTAAAATCCACAGAGGTACAAAGCTATCTATGGAAGTAAAACCAGCTAAGGAACGGATTTGTGAGATTAGGTAAACACTGTTTTCTTTTTACGCTTTTCTAGTTGTAACCAGAGTTCAAGCTCTCTATGTTCAAATATGTAGGAGAGGAAGAAAAAACAATGGAGAATCATTTACTAGCAGTAAAATATCTTGTGGGGATCATAATCCAGAAACAAATATAATCAGACCATCTAAGGTATCCTCTCCTGTATCAAAGTTCATAACTTCCATTTCCTCTTGAAAGCATTAATGTGTGATTCTGCTTTGCTCCTGTCACCAAGAATAATCTCTGGATGTTGGCTCAGATTCATTTCACATGCAATTAGCAAGTGCTTCAGCTTTTCTAATCAAAGTGGACTGATGGTCACAGAAGCACACTATCTGTAAAAGAGGTGCAACAGCACAAAAATATTTCTTTAGCGTTAGTATCTTTGATGCCTTATTACATTTTCTCTTCTTAATTCTTCCTTTTCCCTTTAAGTCATTAAAAAACATTTTTTTTCTCTGTATAGGAATAATTTAAGAAAAAATCATAGAAAATTGTCTGTTAGATACCTATGGGAATCACCCCAACAATGGATTTTTGAATTAAATAATTTATTTCTGTATGTGAAAAAAACAATTTCCTTTCTCATTTCATTCTGCTTTTTCAAACTGCTAAGCTTCATTATGCTCTTATATGGCAGATTTTTTTCATAATATGTGTAACCCTGATGGAACAACTGTTTAACACAGAGTAATGGCAAACTATAGATTACCGCTAAAAGCTCAGATGTTTGATGGTGAACTAAATACTTATCACTATAAAGTTGTGAAGGATCAAAATGTCATAAGAATATATTACTTAAAAGTTTTTGTTTTGCTTTGCAGCACCATATACACATACTACATAGGAAAATATCCAGATAAAACTTCACTGGGAGTGATGATCTGGAGAAAAGAACAGGAAGAAAAACTCCTTTATGAACCATGCATATGACCACAATGAATTCAAGGAGAATTTACTAGATTCATGTAAATGAATAGAATGGTGAACATATTGGAGGGGAAAATATTCTCACGGAAACACTGTGGTTGAGGTTAGAGGACACTTCTGGAGCTCCTCTAGTCCAACCTGCCCGCCCAGAGCAGGGTCAGTTAGTGCAAGTTGCTCAAGACCACATCCAGCCAGATCTTGCATATTGCCAAGGATGGAGAGCCCACAACCTCTCTGGGCAGTCCATTCCAGTGTTTGGCCACCCTCACAGTAATAAAGCTTTTTCTCATGGAATTCCTTGTGTTTCAGTTTGTGCCCTCTTGTCCTGTCATTGGACTCCGCCGAGAAGAGTCTGACTCCATCTTCTTTACTCCTTTCCATCAGGTATTTCTACACATGAATAGGATCCCCCCTGATCCTTCTCTTCTCTAGGCTGAGAAAAGAACATTCAACATGAGAACAAGATCAACATGAACTGGAAGTAAATAGTAGAAACATGCCTTTAGAAGATTATGAATAACATTCTGAATATGAAGAAAAGCTGAAAAAATCTTGTGAAATTCCAGTTCAGTCAGACTTTTTTCATCATTATTCTTGTTCACTAGGTCTCTTGAAACAAATGCTAGTTGTACAATGAGATGAAATTAATAATCCAGATAAAATTTTAACATAATGTAAGTAGCATACTTATATGACAGCTGTCAAAATAATTTTTCCCCAATTTTTTCTCCATGTGAAGGGTAGAGCTTGTGTTCAAATAGGTATAAGTTTACCGAAAACCTGATATTTACATTAAAATCTAATTATAGTGAATAAAAATAGATTGAGAAGAAAAGGTACCTGGAAACAATGAATTTTAGTCTTCATTAGGTTAATATGTATAACCATACAAATTATTATTTTCATGCCTGGGAAAAAATGCTCCGGGACTGTGCCTTTCATGTGCCAAGTTAGGACTAGAAGCAAAATTTGACCAATAGCCTTTGAACTAGCCCTTAAAAGTGGGAGTTTAGCTGTGAAACTCTGACACAGCTAGTAGTACAGCATAAAATTGCTGTAATATGTTTGTTGACTTTAATGTAATGTGGCAGCAAATGCAAAAAATGACCTTGTTCAGTAGGCAGCAGGTTTGATTTAATCTATGAGACAACGACAGAGAAGCGGATACAAACATTAGAAATGTACTTGTTCATTTTAGTCTCTGTGAAAGCTGATTTTTCCTGTTGAATCAGAAAGTACATACTAAAGCACCTCAAGGAATGGGGGATGTCTCATCTGCTGGCTGCATTAAGACTTACCGTCCCCTTTTTACCTGCTTTGCATTAGCCTGAACAGCAATATTCAGAGTCATTACCATGATCAACAATAGCAGGGAAAGTCAGTTCCTCTTAACATTTACCTCACTATACTTAGATTTCTTGTGTGTGAAAACAGTTCACTGTCTAATGTCAAACTGGTTTGGCATGAATAGTTTCAGGGAATCTTAGCTTTGCCAGCACGAGTTCTAATGGTAACTGCCTTCCTCTGAACACTTTCTTTTTCTTCGGTTCACTCATTGACTGCCTTTGCCTTAACATTTTTTTTTCCTTTTAATTCCCTTGGTAATTTTTTCTTTTGCTCCTAAAAGTATTTAGTTGTCTAAGCAAAAAAATGAGAAATTTGTTTCTGTTATACTAACACCATTTTAGCACATACTATGGCTCATGTGACAAAGCTGCTGTAATTCTAACGCATTATATTTGCTTAGAGTCAAATAAAAGGAAGTTTGTGACTGTGATGCCCCGTATCACTTGACTAAAAATTAGATTCCTTGTTCTGGGCTGGAATACGTAATGTTGAGTAAGATACCTACGTTGTCTATAGTTAATGGTGAAAAACCAGTCTTTTGAAAATGGTTTACTGCAAAACCTAATGTGAAACAGGAATGCTGCAACTGTCAATAGAAAATGCTAAAACCATGTGCGCATGATATTCTTCTCAGTAACTATTTATATAACAAATAACAGACCTATGAGTATCTCTTCTAGGTTAGATTGAAAGCCCAAAAGCATGTAGTGAATCTAGTCAGATGTTCATCTGAATGCAGGCAACAGCTATCACATTTTTTAAAACCTTCTTTTTAACTGTTGGATTACAGAATCATGTTACTTTTAAAAGGATCCATCTTGTTTATCTTGAGGTGCACACACTAGAGAAAATTATGGTCCAGACCTGAGTCAGTCATACTAAAATATGTTTGAAGCTAATGAAAATAATTGGTATTTCAGATACGGGTTCTTCTGATCTGGAAGTATATGCATAAAGTAGATCAGATTAATTCTCTGTTGAAGTCCGTATTTTCCCCATTTTTTATAAATACAGTCTAGGATAACAGGTTTAGGTACAGGTATGACTTGAATCCCACCCTTTCTGCCTGTGAATGTTTCTGATCCCCGAATCCTATACTGAAGAAGGAACAAAGAAGAGTTTCAGGTGTGGGAGGCAGGAAAACAACATACCTGTGCTGATTAGTGATGTGATCCTCTATTTTTTCTGAGAAGTTAATTCATTTAAAGGAAACAAAGAATGATAGAGACTAATGATACATATCTAGCAATGTATTGTCCTCAGAAATCCTCAAAGATATGGGTACCCAGAGAGAGGGAAAAAAACCACCAGAAAATTAGAAGTGAGTATAGCATCTTACAACAAAAAGAGAGAGGAGAAGAGAAGAGAAGAGAAGAGAAGAGAAGAGAAGAGAAGAGAAGAGAAGAGAAGAGAAGAGAAGAGAAG
>JAVKLA010000057.1:13578667-13589174 GCA_034782735.1 Sagittarius serpentarius
TCTAGCAACTTTTAAAGAAGCCACCCCTGTGGCCCCCCCACTACCAAAACCTTGCCACGTAAACCCATTACAAGGTCTTACACATACTTTAAGCTGGTGAGAAATATTTTGTCTCTTGCTGTTTATAGGTTTGAAACAGTTTTTTTGTAAGCCTTCCTAGACTAAATGTCTGTCATCCAACTGCTTGTGACTGTAGGACACTGGACTTGGAGATTCCCGAGCTTCTACCATGCCATTTCTTAAGACCCCCATGTTGCCTACTGCCAGGTCTCTGCAGGGATCAAATAGTTTGTCTCCTTCAAATTACTAGCATATTCTTATTCTCAAAGGAAAAGCAAACCAGTTTTGAACATACTGTCTAAAACTAGGATAGAATTTTGTTCCTTTAATTCATGTGCCTAACCTGAAATTTCAGTTACCCGACCTTAGACAAAACAGGGATTTCATGTAGCCTACCTCAGACAGTAGATACATAGTGGGAATTTAAGTTATTTTGATGTTAGCCACTTCTAATAACCTTAAAAAGAAGAGACTGTGCATCTAAATTACATTACTTCTCATCCTTGGCTCTTTAGAGATAGACAGGTGTCATTAAGGTTTTCACAAACACTGGAGTGAGCTGTCTCTATTTTGCAGTACAGGGAACCACTAGGAAAATATTTAAATGCCTACAAGCACAGGGAATCTAATTCTGCACATTTCTGCACAATATCAGATCGGGCATCTAGCGAGCCTCCAGTGGGAGCCTTTGCTTTCAGGTTCTGGTCAGCCTGAGAGGACTGACTCTACATCTCTCAGATGGTGCTATGGGGAAGAAATTCTTCTTTAAATGTGCTCCTGTAAATAAGGCTTCTGAGGCTATGAATCTGAGAGCCACTGAAGCCAGTTAAGCACAAAGACGATGTAAGATAAAATACAGACAGATTTCAGAAGACATGGTCTAAAACACAAAGTCAACATGCTCCTCATAAATGCCCTAACCAGGAAGGTAAAGGTAGGATTTTGCTTGTTTGATATGTTTCTGACCCAAAGGCTTTTGCACTCCTGGGTGTAATACCTCACCTTCAAATGAAGGATAAAGTTTTCTGCTGCTTTTTCTCCACTAATGTTTTCTCCTGAAAATTAAGAAATTGGTTATATTTTGCAGTGAGTGATCTACCTACATGTAAAAGATGTGTAACATTCCATTAGAAATTGGGTACCTAAATTTGTAGTGTTGCAGAGCTATAAACATGACATAGATGCTCATTTTCAGAAGAGACCCTTCCAAGCACTGGTAGTCAGCAGAAGCTAACTACCAACTAAGCTTCAAGCTAAGTAAAGACATTAATGACATCTTCAGGAAATCCAAATTCCCATTTCCTTCTTCATACACTTTACAGATCATAATGATCAATTAAATCACGGTACTTCTAATTATATGTAAGCAAAAAAGATGCAACTCTGAATGCAGCAAAGCATCAATAGAATAATGTAATTCAACACTAAATTTCATTCATGTTTATGCCTGACTTTCTTTATATAAAAAGAATGCTGAAGTTTCCAACACGCTACTAAAAACCTGGTAAAGTTAATGTATAGCTAAAAGAATTTTTAAAACTCTTGTCCCGAAAAAAAAATTACTGAATAACTTTTGTCCTCTTTGTCTAAGATCTGGTCAGTATCTTTTGCTTTAACAACTTGCTTTATGATTATAAACAAAAATTAAAAATAACGTAGTGGTATGCAGTTATATTTATTTTATCTTTCAACACTTCTTTCTATATAGATCCAAGAAATATTTGAAACACATCAGAAACTTCACTGAGCTCTTGTAGCCAAAATATTGATTTGCACCATTGCCTGCTCACATCTGTTGCATTTTTATAGATATTGTGCTTGCTGCTCATGATAAGTAAGCCTGATTACGATTCATTCTCTTTGTTTTTTCCACTTTCCTTTTCTGCTGAGAGTAGTCATGGTTTTCTTTGGTTCTTTAATCAGTGAGAAGACTCATGATTTAAAGAGCTTGTTTTTGTATTTCTTGAATAAGTCTTTGAGGATATATAGCTTGGATAGACAGTAAGACTATAAACAAGCTCTAGTATCATTGTCGTAACGACTAAAATTTAAGCAGCTGGCAAAGAAAGTTGAAGAAAATGTCATTTGCAATTTTTATAGTATTACTATGAAAAACTTTGTATTCTTACATGCCTTTGTAAGAATTCATTATCATGACGTATCAGATGTATTTTTCTTATTCAACCAGACAATTTTTTAGGAATGACACCACAGAGGACTGGATGGATGAGGGATTGGATTCCCTCATCCAGTCTATCCCTATCTTCTGCAATAACAGGCAACAAAAAAATAGCTATGTATTAGGAGGACCCATACAGTATTTACAAACACAGGCTCTATGAACACAAAATAATTCTGTACACTTCATAAGAAATATAGGAACCAAGGTAAAATATAAAAAGCTGCACATTTAATGTGCTCCTTTTTATATTTTTAAAGAACAGGTTGACATAGGGGAATCATCTATTATTATTGCTAAATATACAATAACGATAAGAAATATGTATTTTTAAAAATAATTCCAGGGAATCCTGAATGTGTCCCATCTGCATGTGTGGTCAGTTTTCAGTGTTTTAAAGGAAGGCAGGTAAATACTCACTTTAGTACAAATCAGGTTTTCTGTGCTTGCAAGAAGGAAATGAGAAGAAAAATATCACTCTGGGTTTGTTACAACCTTACTAAATCCAGTGAAATTTGCCTGTGGACTTCAGTTTAGGATACTTGAACATAGAAAAATGTAAAATGTTCTCAGATGCTTTACACTGCCAGGAACTCTCTTTTAGCAAAAATATTATCTGTGGTGTTCATGAAGGTACTTATCTGTCCAACAAAACTGAATGCAAGACAGGAATAGAAAACGTCACAGGTGGACACTTAAATCTTTCCTAATCACAAGCATCAAGACACATGTGTAGAGAATGAGAACACTAGTTATTGAATTCTCCTTGTATTTCCCATGTTCACCTTGACTGATTTTACTACGTGTTCAGTGATACCAATGACATCCAGTGATCCACTCCAGTTAACAGCTGTTTTTTCCTCATATTGTGAGCCCACCAGATTTGCCCCATATAGTTTTCTATGCCATTCATTTTACTACGTGTTCAGTGATACCAATGACATCCAGTGATACACTCCAGTTAACAGCTGTTTTTTCCTCATATTGTGAGCCCACCAGATTTGCCCCATATAGTTTTCTATTCCATTCTTCCAAAAAGCAGATTGCTTGGTAGCAGGCACGATGATGATACGATAATAATCTGAACTTCTAGCTAAGATGAACGCCTCTTAGTCTTCCCTCCACTCTCTATCACAAAACACCAGATAGTTCTTTGCTTTCTACTTTCCCCAGTTCCCTCATTTCCCAACAGTCAATTATGATTTCTGCCACAATGATTTCCTAATCTTTTTGTCAAAGAAGTATTCATTTTTTTTGAATGCTCTGTAGTGATGACATTTGAGCTTCTACCACAGATGTCTCTACATTAAAAGATTCATTGTGTTCTATGTTAACTTGCCTTACCTTTTTGGAGTTATAAACCACATGCTTTTTTTTTTTATTTTTAATTTTTGCATATATTAGTATACTTCCCAGTTTAAGCTCTATAATATAAAAAGAAAAAATAATTAAAAAATAATGAATGGGCTTTTTTTCTGAGCATGCATTTGCTCTCCCTGTTGTTTCATTACCATGAAGACCAGTGTGTTCTAGAATAAAATTACATAAACCTTAAAATATGAACTGATCAGTGTTATATGAAATATTTCATACTGATCATATTACTTCTGTGGCTTTACTAGTTTAATTGTACTCAGTGCTGTAAAATAATAAGCCTAGTTAGAACTCCTAACAATTCAGTGTAAATATGGCTATAAAATAAATTGAGAAATACACTTCAAAAGTTCTGCAACAAAATTATGGTACATACAAAATAAAATTCTGGATTATATGATCCTAAGTATAATTCTTTAAACAGTAGGATGTTTTAACCAGTTTAAATATTAACAAGGTGGACTGGAACAGATCTGATTCCAATAATGTGCTTCTGAAATTGCCTTTTATTTCAGGTCTACATCTTCATAACTAGGTAAATACTGACTATGAATCCACCTACTGTTTGAAGAAAAGTAACCCACTCCTACCTACATTGGTTTACAATTAAATTTTATGAAACAAACATCTTTCAAGTTAGTTTCGTAAGACTTCCAGACTACAGAGCCACACCTCTATCCCACTGAACAAAATGGTTTTAATTTATTACTGTTCAGACTGCAAGACATTTTCCTGCTAGTACATGTTCTATTAATCCCCTTGGCCATCTAAAAGCTACAGTGATTCCTCAGGAAGTAAAAGAGTAGATATAATCATACATTTTGTAAATTATTTTTGTCTGTCTAAAACCAGCCAGACACACATCAAAATACCTGTCCCTGATATAAGTGCTTGTCTATATCAATTTCCTTCTTTGGAATTTTTTTATAGTCTTTATTTTTTTAGAATGTGCCTTAGTGACCAAAGATTACAGGCACTGGTGTTGAAAAGCAGTAGAGTGCAAAAAAGATATGAAGAAGATAATTACATTTTTTGTGTATTATAGAATCCATTCCACTTAAATATTATTCTTAGAAGAAGCCAGTTTTTCAGCATCTGTGGTTCTACCATTGACGTGGTTTAACCCCAGCCAGCAACTAAGCACCACGCAGCCACTTGCTCATTTACCCCCACCCAGTGGGAGGGGGGAGAGAATCAGGAAAAAAAAAGTAAAACTCATAGGCTGAGATAAGAACAGCTTAATAGGACAGAAAGGAATAAAATAATAATGATAATAATAACAATAACAAAATGACGATAGTAATAGTAAAAGGATTGGAATATACAAAAAAAGTGATGCACAATGCAATCACTCACCACTCACCAACTGATGCCCAGTCAGTTCCTGAGCAGCGATCCCCGCCCTCCAGCCAACTCCCCCAGTTTATATACTGGCCATGACGTCCCATGGTATGGAATACCGCTCTGGCCAGTTTGGGTCAGCTGTCCTGGCTGTCTCCCCTCCCACCTTCCCTGTGCCCCTCCAGCCTTCTTGCTGGCTGGGCAGGAGAAACTGAAAAGTCCTTGACTGAGTCTAAACACGACTGAGCAGCAACTGAAACCATCAGGGTGTTATCAACATTCTCATCCTAAACCCAAAACGTAACACTACCCAGCTGCTAGGAAAACAATTAACTCTATCCCAGATGAAACCAGGACACAAGGTAAGTTAGAATTGCCACAAAATATTTTTTTCATTAACCTGTAATGATGTAACTTTCAAGATACATAAAATAGTCAATAGCAAAAAGATTTCATGAGGAAGAAACACCCAAAATATATGATCTGATATTCTTTCTAGTTTGCAGTCAACAAGTATTTCCACTGTAGTTTCGACACCACGAAACTGTTAGAATGGGTCTCTGCATGTCTGTTTGTATTACTCGATGCTGTTTCTAGATATGTTACTCTTTTTGCTCCATACACATTCTTTTCTCTCTGCATGGAAAGGACTTGTAGAACCTTCTTATTAATGAATTATTTATCTGATCATGTTCCAAAGTACTTTTGTCTTTCTGCAGTTTTATCTTTTACTGTGAAATTCATAATCTTCATAAATCTAAGTATTGTATTCACATATCTGAAATATCTTTTATTTTCTGAGCAGCTCCCAGACATTTACCAGCAGTCTCACAAGTAATAATAAGCAGACTGTAGCAGAACTGCTTACCTTTTGTTCATCAATTCAGGAGAGGATAGGTTAACATGTTCTGATGACAAAATACTTCACACCTCTATTTGTATCAATACCAGTAAGTATTCTTAACTTAGTAACTTGAACAGAACCTTCATTTCCTGGTATGGCTGGCACAATCAGTACATAAGATGTGAAAATGAACCAGGATATCAAATTGTTTTCAAAAGTTTTTAGCTCATGCAAAAAATGAGAAATGGATCTTATAGCACACAACATGAAATGCCCCAAAACACTGTTTATTTTACTGATGACTACTAAAAGACTGTAAAATCCAGTGTAAGATTAAGGTATAGAAAGAGATAGGAGAACTGTTTTTAAAAACAGTTACTAAAATAAGTAAAATTTTCTGAGGGAAAAAACCTCACATTTTTTCCTGTACTCTTAGTCTAGATCTGAAAAAAAAGAAGAAAATAAAACACAACAAAACAAAACAAAACAAAAACTCATGGGGCAGGGGAGAAACAAAAGAGAAAATCAACTCTCTTCGACGTTCAAATCATTTCACATAAAAAATTTCTTCCATGCATTCTTTTTCCCACCCTTTCAGGTTGTCTCTCCTTAGTATCTGCTTCAGTAGAATAGGTAGGGTTCTCCTCCTCCCTCCCACTTGCAGAAACCACTGCTTTCTATATGTGATAACTGCTATGCATTTAGCAGTGCTGGAAAGCAGTGAAGAACTTTGTCACCAAAGTATATATTCAGTTTCAATAATAAAAAGTATTTGAAATATTTTAATGCAATTTTTGGCTACATGAACAGGTGCAATCACACCAGCATACCTTGTTGTTTAAGAAGTGCTATAGACATGAATACAGCAGTGAGGGACTGTGCTCCAATTAAAATACGTACATTTGGAAAATGCAAGTGTGTTTAAGCTGATGAGCAGGTGAAATATGTCAGAAAAGGAAATAAAATTATAACAAACAAAATTATATGCAGTATATTGGCTCCAAAAAACCAAATAAACAGAACATTAAAATCTGCTATGAACTTTTTGATAGGTAGCTGAAAAATGTTTAGGAAAAAAAAATAATTGCCTAACATTTCATATGCATTCAGAAAAACAAAACAAAACAAAAAAAACAATAATAAGATGAATACTGAATAGAATGAGCAACTTTTCCTTCACTGCAAGTGACAGCATCAGAGTGCAATCATCTGTGTAAATTGTCCATTGTTTACGGGTAGTTCCAAATTTTGTAATACTTACTGTGCACAGAAGTAAGTCCTGGATTTAAAATTGCTGTCAGAAAATGTCTTGGGATAAAGAAGTAGGGATAGGGGAATCTTGCAAAAATTTTTTTTGTGAAAAACTTGACAGCTTGAAAATCTGTGGTTTTGAGTTCTCCTCTGTCTGTAGTTATGATGCAGCTTAGTTGGGGGGGGGGGGGAGGCAGAAACCAAACCAAACAACCAACTAAAATGCCTAAGAGAGATTTGGTCTTTTCACACTTGTGCCACCACTGGAAGAAATGGGAGAAATAATTGTGGTTTGTGTTGAACAAACTGTACAGTTCTGCTTTCCTTTTATTAGTCTGGGTCTGCACACACCACATTCATTAAATTCAGCGTGCAATTAAGATGATGAAAAGGATTCAGTAAGGAAATATCTATTTTTTATTAATGAAGGACCAAGCAGTGTTTGTGAAAGAGCCAATCATCAGTACAGTTAGAAAATGACATTTCAGTTCCTTTCATTCAGTTTTCACAACAAAAATGTGCAAAAGGAATCTTGAACCATACCGGTTTTGTTGTCCTTATTCTGATGTGATCCTACCAGCCTCAGTGAACTCCTAAATTACCAAGGTCTAGAAATAAGTCTGAAAATGTAATGTTTGATTTTCAGGCACTCCAAAATAAATATTTTATATTTTCATGACCTCTGCAGACTGAACTATATGACAGCACAAGCTGCCCATTAAGTGACACAACATCTAGAAACATCCACATAGGAAGCAATGTCCCACCTTCTACTCAAAACAGGGTTAACATTGAATTCAGACAAGTTTGCTCAGGGCTTTGTCCAGCTGACTTCAGAAAATCTCTGGGGACAGATACTCCACAAGCTATTTGTGCAGCTTTTTCCAGTGGTTAATAAAATTCATACTGAAATTTCCCACACCACACCCCGCCTTGTAACCAGCTGGAACACTGTTTTATTGTCTCTCATTCCTCCATCAGGCACCACTGGTCCTGGATCCATATCCTTGATGACCTCTTGTAGGCAGTGGGGGACAACTGTTAGGTTCCCTACCCCAGACCATCTCTTCTCCAGCCCAGCTACCCCAGCCTTTCCTTGCAGGGCAAGTTCTCCATTTCCAACCACCGTAGGGGACCTCGGTTTGACTCAGATGAGTTTATCCTTCTGGACTGGGTGCATCCCATTCAGTCCCATGGACCTGTAAGGATCAAGATTTCTCAAGATAAATCTTAATCGATCTTCTACCACCATTGGAAAGTTCTTCTTCTTCTTGAACCCTGTCTCTAGGCACAAAGACCTGGAAGACCTTTCCGATGAAGGCTGAGACAAAGAAGGCAACAAGCACTTCAGCGTTATCTGCATCCACTGTCACAACATCACCTACCCCTCCATTTCAGGAGGACACTGTGCCTGGCTCAGAGCACATCTCCTGCCACCCTGACCTGAGTGGCATCACCCACCCTCTCAAACAGTGCGGGTCAAGGCCTTCTATGTGCCAGGGGCCTTCTCCAGCTGGCCGGAGGGGGTTTCTGGGCCCTTTCACAGCCACCACCAGCTGCCAAAGCTTGTGTTACATGCACTTCTGTTGACCAGTGAAATAGGTGTCACCCCTGGAGATGGGCAGGAGCCCGATACACCCTGTGCAGCAGCCAACTATAGTGTATGGGTATTCACCCATTTCAGTCAAGAGTCATCTTCCTAGCGTGGAACAGCTAACAGAAAACTGTGGGCTGCAGAAGCCCTAAGGATCTTCCAGAGGTAGCTATAAAAAGAAATCATGATTTAGGGGGAAAAAAGAAAAGGAACAAAATAAGTGAGTAAACAAACAAGCCCCACAAATTGCAGGGGGGGAGAGGGGAAGCCAACCCCATCACCCAACTCCCGCAGTCCTTGCTTAAATAAAAATCTGGAAAAAAAAAAAATCAGGAATAAACTCCACACAAATTGCTACGTGGAAGAAAGTATTAAGCCACTGGAAAAACAAACAAAACAAGAGTGTTGTTCTGGGTTTGCGTGGCAAGGTTTTAGTAGCAGGGGGTGTTACAGAGGTGTTTTCTGTGAGAAGCTGCTAGAAGCTTCCCCTATGTCCATAGCATCTCTAAATGTCTATAGAAAACCCATATTAAAACTGAAATAAGTAGAGAAATAAACAACTCCCCACAAGTAACTGCTAGAGGGGGGAAACGAAATCCACACCCAGCAACCTCCAGCAACAAAAAAATCCCTTGTCTAAATAAAGAAAGAAAACATTAAAAAGCAAAAGAATCATTTTTAAAAAAGAAAACAAAAAACCCAACCCAAACCAAACGAACAAACAAGTGCCATGGAAGGAAAGAAAAGCTTCTGAAAAACAAACAAAAACCTCACCCCTAAAGTTATGTCTAAATAAATAGATAAATACTCATACAAACTCACTAACAAACTGCCAAAAATAGGACTGCCACCACTCGTCAAAAAAACCACAGAAACAGAGGAAAATTAAAAAAAAGGAAATTTAAAAGAAGAAAGAACACCCCAAAAACAACCACCCATGCATACTTCCAAAAAACAAGGGGATACAAGAAGCTACCAAAAAAAGCCCCTTCCCAAGTCAGAAAAATAAAAATGGTAAAAAACAGTTGTCAAAAATAACTGTATGTCTCCAACATCTCCATTACCTGCCTGCTTGCTGCATTCTGCACAGCAGGGAGCTGACTATAGGAGCTGGCAGAGAATGAAATACCAGTACTGAATCATGTTTCTTATGTAAGTAAGTGTACTTACAGGTTTCTTATAACCCTAAAAGGATTCATGAGAGAGGAGATTATAAATCTCTTCAAAATGTCTTCCCTTTTTCCACAGTATGGGAATAAAGCCTGACAGGGTGCCTTTAACTTGTGTCTGCTGGGAACTTGCTATGCTTCCACAATAATTCTGACATCATCAAAACCTTCTCATTTAAATGAATCCTGCCAGGGATTTATCTCAACTAATTTCATGGGGGTAATTCCCTTGCCTAAACTATAGCTACCAGTGGCATTTTAGACACTGTAGGGTCTGCCTTGCTTCTAGGGGTTCCTGAAAAAGAAGATGGGTTTCTTCTAGGTCCTGTGTAATATCTGCCCATCCAAAATACACACACCTCAGGTCAGAGGGTAGAGTTTGGAGGTTAGCTGGAGGCAAAGTAGGCATGGTGGGTTGACCCTGACTGGAGGCCAGATGCCCACCAACCCGCTCTGTCACTGCCCTCCTTAGCTGGACAGGGGAGAGAAAATATAATGAAAAGCTCATGGTTCGAGATAAGGACAGGAAGAGATCACTCACCAAGCACCACCATGGGCTAAACAGACTTGACTTGGGGAAAATTAATTTAGTTTATTACCAACCAAATCAGAGTAGGCTAATGAGAAATAAACCCAAACCTTAAAACCCCTTCCCCTGCCCCTCCCTCCTTCCCGGCTCAACCCCACTCCCGCTT
>JAVKLA010000057.1:13598363-13620396 GCA_034782735.1 Sagittarius serpentarius
CTCCGGCCCGGGGTCCCTCCCACGGCAGACAGCCCTCCACCAACTGCTCCGGCGCGGGTCCCTCCCACGGGCTGCAGTCCCTCAGGCACAGGCTGCTCCAGCATGAGGGTCCCCCACGGGGCCACAACTCCTGCCAGCAAACCTGCTCCGGCCTGGGCTCCTCTCCTCAGGGCCACAGGTCCTGCCAGGAGCCTGCTCCAGTGCAGGCTTCCTATGATGTCACAGCCACGCAAACCCAATACACACATATATTCTCATTGAATTTTCTAATGTTTCTCTTGGCTCATTCCTCTAATTTGCCTGGGTGTCTCTGAAAATCAACCCTGACCTTTAGTGTATAAGCTATTTCTCCCAATTTGGTGGTATTCACAGACTTAATAAGCATGCACTGCACTTCTTCCTTCAGATCATTGATACAGACAACATAAGTTACAGGATAGACTTCTGAGGAACTCCCCTTGTAAGTAGAGACTTTCAAGTGTTGCTAAAGTCAAGGTAAATGACATCCATGGCTCTCTCTTTATTTGCAGATCCAGTCATTTCATCATGGAAGGCAGTCAGACTGGTTAGGTGTGATTTAGCCTTGGTATATCCATGTTAGCTCTTACCGGTCATCTTCTCCTTCATGTGCTCAGAAATGTGGTCCAAGAGGATTTGCTCCATAACTTTCTCAGGGACTGAAGTGAGGCTGACCAGCCTGTAGTTCCCCAGGCTGACCTTCTTGTCGTTTTCCGAAGAACAGCACAACGTTTGTCTACGTGCAGTCACTAGGAATCTCCCCTGAAAGCTGTGACCTTTCAAAGACAGAAAAAAGCCTTTCAATGATAGCAGCCAGCTCTCTCTGCACCTTCAGATTCATCCTATTTGGTGTACACATATGTGTATACTACTCTTAAGAAAATTAATTCAGCTGCTTGTTGTAATTGTTCACCACTATGCTTTCTTGACATTTCAGTCAAGAAGTGAAAATCATCTCACTAGAGATCTTGCTGAAGTTTCTAACTGAGAATTACTTTTCATATCATTTTATTTAGTTTTGGCCCTCTGAACTACATCTGGGGATCATTTACTGAGGAAAATTTAGGGGAAACTGAAGGTATTAAATGGCACAAAATAGCAACCACTGAAATTGTCTTCTTTGATATCCACAACTCACAGTAAAAAGCACACTCCCACAGCACTGAAGTCAGTGAAGGTCTGCAGATGATATCAAAGGGAGCTGAATCTGACATAGCCAGATGCATCTGTGCTTTTAGACAGCTTTATGAATTAATCTTAATTCATTTTAGTTTCTATTTTCATAGAATGGAATTTACTTCCTATTTTCATTCAAAGTAAATGCTATTATTTACAAAAGGAATGAGGAGAGGCATGGATGAAAGGCTATTAGAACAGGCAGCTTTGTGAATAAGAGAGGTATAACCATTTCATTGTGGTATTATATATGCCAAATAGTCATGACCCTTTCTAAGAAAACTACACGGATTACATCCTGAATGATTTTTTAAACCAAAAATAGTTATAAAAATATCTTAGGTCTTCTATGCCCATGTATTTCCCATCCATGTAGGGCGGTGGCCATAGCTTGAACAATGAAGGAGAAAACAATATCAAATTAAAATATCACAGTTATTATGCATAAATATTCTAAATTACGGTTACACAAATTTAAGCTTTGGCAGTGCTGAAAATATATGAAACTTAGTCTTTCTAATTTGCACAATTATTAACCTGTTTTTCAAAACCACAAAAAAATTCAGATTAAAAAAAAAATTGATGTTTGTTATTTCTATTGGAAACCGTAAGTTTCCTCTCCTTGGTAGAGAAATTTATCAAAGAAATTTATAAGTCCCTTATGAATCCTAATTATTCTAATATCTATATGCATACATGCATACATACATATGCATCAACCTGAATTTTATCTGAATCTGACAGTGGGTGACATTTCCCTTGAATAAAGGGTACTCAGTGAGAAGGGACAGAGGCTAATATCGGCTGGAGTTTCTTTTTTTTTTGCAGTGGTCCAGTTGTTTCAACTATTCCAAACCACACTTTAGGAAGCCAACTGTTCCTAAGAGCTCATGTGAACAAAAAGGGCTATGATTGGTTAAGAAAGCTAGAGAGAAAACTGTAAGACTCAGCCACACTTTTCTCTCACCTTTCTGTTTATCACATACTCTGACGGAACCAAATAAAGAAGGAAATTCCAGTCTGCATTCCCATGAATACAGAACTTATTTTTGCATATACAAGATCAGTAAAAGAGAGATGTAAAAGGAAAATGATGGCAAATGTTGACTATTTCATGATAGTTGTATTAATTACATTAGGGATCAAGCAAAGATTCTATTTTCCCATACATTTTAAAAGAGGCACAGTCCTGTCCTGAAAAGGGAAAAACTGTATTTAACAAGACAGCTGTCTACAGGACATGAGAAAAGAGTATAAAACACGCCATTATATTAATAACTTATAGAGTTCATAAATGTGTACTAGATGTCTTAAACATCTATGATGAAACATAAGAATGTAAAGAAAATCATGCTTTCCCTCTTCTCAGTGGCTCAGTATAGAGACTTATATTGATATGCATCAAAGATTTGGTACAGACACACAGGTGCTGGGTCCATTAACGTTAAGTCTTAAGTAAGAAATGCTGTAATGATAAAAGAGCTGGTGGCGCACAAGCCACCTTGGATTAGAAAAAAACAGAGTTGTCTTTTCAGTGTTTTCCAGTTCGGTGGTTCACAAACACAACTACTCCAAACACACTTGCAAGCTTGGCTGTGTGGACAGCTCATCTCTCTTCTGTGGTACTTCTTTTTGCTCTGTATAAACATGCTGCTTATTCTGATGGCCAGAACTAGTCCCTGATTGTTGGAAACTCCTGAAAAGCAGTGTTATCATCTGTTTTCGAGTTTCTATATGAAAGATACACTCTGCCGTGGCTAAAATGCATATACATAAAAAAATACATTTTTTATTTTCTCTTCCTATATTTTGAAACAGGAATGGGAAAAATCTGTGAGGAATTCCATCTCATATGTTGCAATCTTCAGGTATAGATTGACATAGAAATAATTCTACAGCTTATAAGTACCCGAGACACAAATTTTAGAATAAATGTATTACACTGGCACCTTTTTACAACCACACATACGTGTGTGTGTGTGTGTGTAATGTATATATATTTATATGTACGCACACACATACATATTTTGCCTCTTTCTCCCATTTTCTCCTTTTTAACTCCTCGGCAGATGAAGAAACATACATGTTCTATTTAATTGCTGTATAACTGAACATTACGAATTACTATTTACTTACTGTTGGTCTGGAAGGACATACTCTGATTTCAGTAACTAACCAAGGGGTCTGACTCCAACTAAGCTCTTGGCAAGCTGTGATGAGCAAAAGCCAAATTCAGCTGCAGTTTCTCTATGGAGACGAATCAAAGAAAGGACAAAACTTCTTCTATGTTGTTTCTGCCTAATTTGGCTAATGTCTTCCTTGCGGTGTATATCAGATCTGTATGGAGAGAGCAAAATAAAATCATTCCTCAGGCAACTGGGATGGGTTGTTGTTACTCCAACTGATCAATCCATATTGCTGAAGGGAGCAGGGAAAATGGGATTATAATCAAATAACCTTGTTCCTTATAAATAAAAGTGTTAATTAGCATTTTAATTGCAGGACTTGTGCACTGTGAGTGGTATGTTATATTGTTCTCAGCAGTACAGCACTGTTTTATTTCGAAGTGCCCAATAAGTTAACATTAAATTTAATGACTTACTCTTCTCACTATGCTCATTAGTATATGAAAAAAATGAACAAAAGATATGGATAGCTCAGGGCAAAACACATTCTCCCCTCTTGTGGAACAGCAAGCTTCTCATATATTTCACATACGTACTGCGAGAACTGAGCAACTATTCCAGCCTTTAGTTGAAACTCAGTGTCTTCCTTCTTTACCTGACAGTCCTTTGCTTTCCCAGAGAGGATCCAATTCATCTCTCAGAGACGTCCTCTGAGAAGTCTGACTCCCATCAAACACAGTCAAGACATTCAGTTCACTGTACCTGTCCTTTAAGTCATGCATCTAGACATGGCCTTCCAGGTGAGGATCTCCACTGAGAAATTATTCCAAACAGGACTCCTTAGCACAAATCATCCACAAAGGGTGGTTTTGTTTTATTTTGTTTGCTTTGGTTTTGGCTTTTTTTCCCCCCAGCTTCTGAGATCTTAGAACAGAAATACAAATAGTGTTGACAAAAAGGACAGATCATCTTCTCACAACAACCAACGTCATGTTGCTGAAAGGGGGTTGAGGTAATTTACAGTAAAATATCTAATTATCTGCAGGTTAAAAACTGGAGTAGTTATCAAAGAAAACATTTCTAAATCCATTTGCCTTAGAAGGCTTTGGTGTATACGTAAGGCTCCTGTCTCCATTCATTGAGATATATGTCAGTCTTAGCCTGAGAGTTGGCACTTATTTCAAGTAATGTAGCAGCACTCCCTTCCCACAAATATATTACATTACAGTCAAACGAATCCGTACAACTTGTGAATGATGAAGATAAACAAAGGAAAACCTTGTCCTACTGTGACTGCAGTGAACTTCACTGTACTGACCCCATACTAACAACTATGGAGTAAATTTGTGAAAGAGAAGTAATTGGAATTCACAGGGGCTCTTAGACAATTTAATGGTTCAGTAACCTTGGCATTAGTTTATAAATTGCTTTTGCTTTCAAAATACCATGCACAGAAGAGAGACTATTCAAATAACTTAGGGAATACAGGTGCTTTTACCACGACTCTTTATTTAAAAAGATCTGACCTCACTGCATTGAGAACCTGCCATTAATGTTAGTAAAGATCTATCTGAGAAAGGACAACAGGAATAAACCCTGTTATATAATTGTGAGCCAACAGATGTGCTGATTTATTTTCTCAGAAAATAGATTCTATTAGACTATAGCAACCTTTTCATTCAACCCCTTTAGTGTGTGCAATAAGAAAGTAATTTCTTATTAGAATGTTAAAAGAAAAGATACCTCACAGTTACTTACCTGTTACAGCCAGAAGTAAAAAAAAGAAACTTGTATGGAAAAGCCCTGACTCTAAGAAAGAAGAGTCTGGAAAAGACATCAAGGAAGTAATCAATCCCTGTGAGGTCAACTGCAGATGCAGAATCTCTGGAAACTTTGTTTACTTAACAAAAAGTCTTTGTCCATTAGTGGAAAAAACACAAAAGAACATAATTTACAGAGTAAAAGTAGAATGGAGATATAGGCTGGAAAGAACCTCTGCAGGTCATCTGACCAATCTTCTTCGAAACACATTAAATTCAGTGTTAGATCAGATTACTCAAGGCCTTATCCAATTGAGATTTATATTGCAAGATTTCCATAGGTTCCTTCCAGACTAGGACTTCCCTGGACTTTTCTGTGGTTCTGTATCTTTTATCACTGCATTCCCCATCCTACTGAGCTTTGGCCTAGTTACTTCAGTCTCCATTTTCTACCAATGTATTTACAGATGCCCTTCTTGCAGTCTCTCAGATTCCATACCAAACCTAATTCCATCCCTGCATGTCCGAGTAAAGTCTCTGTGTTCCTCTCAGGTGGCGCATCCCAGATTCTACCTTCTACGTACTCCTTTTTCACATCGGAGCTCGGTCGGGAGTTCCCTGTTCAGCCCACCTTGTGCTACTCCTACTCAACTTCTGCATACCAGAATGGTCCTTTTCTGAGCTCGGAGGAGTCTGTCCAGGAAGATCAGGCAGGTTTCCTGTGTCCTTTCAGCCTGCAGCCACCCTCTCATGGGATTCCAACAACCGGTTCCCTGGAAAAACAGAGTTCAGCTCTCCGGAAGTTGGGGACTGTAATTCTACTTGCCCTCCTTGTTTCTCTCAGGATCTTAAATTTGACCGCTGTGCTGTAGCTGATGTTGTTGTAGCTGAGGCTGTTAGTGACTATTCCTAACCAGCAGAAGTCTTAGTCATCTCACCGAGGTCCTGTATCAAGAAACTGTACTCAGTACACTCCAGATATCTACTGCCTTGCTTGCACGAAACCATTTTGCCCACCCAGTAAATGTCAAAATGTTTGAAGTGCCTTGTGAGTGCCAGGGCCTGTAATTGTGAGGCTTATACTGGTTGTCAAAACCCAAATTCCTCCTTTTTTTTGGAGGGCGCTGCCAATACTGCACTGATAGTAGTCTGTCCTCTAATTTCAATCCATAAGCCATTGATCAGCTCACAACCTTTACTGGAACAACTATCAATGTTTTCAGATTGCTTTTCTGTGTAAGATATAACCCCCACTTCCCAGCTTTTCTGCTACCTGTATCCATCCATGGCAGCACTTCAGTTTTTTGAGCTCTATCACCATATCTCTTTGATCATAGGATTGTAGCTGCTGTGGGACTGGCTGGAATATGAGGATCAGACTCAGCTGGCCTGTATGCCTACCCTGAGTGAAACTGTTCCTTCCCAGCTGTCACCAGGACACTACACCTTTTCTGTAAGTGCACATCTGCAGTGGAAAAAGTCTTTCTCGTTTAGCCAGAAGTAACAGGTTTCCAGCCTCTGCCTGCCCACACATAGATCTTGGCCATCTCTCTTTCCATGCAATGACGTAAAAGTTCATCACCTGTAAATAAAGGTAAACACTCTGGCTGTAATCAAACAGGATATGTAAGGTAGGCAAGAAATTTAATTTGCATCTCTAATTTGAAGCTGCAGGCCAATAAAACAAACAAGCAAAAATCCAAAATAATCAAATCCACAAAAAGCAAAATAATTTGAGAAGGCTGACTGGAGCATACAGAATACACACCACAGGATGTTATCCCATAATACTACATGTACACTAGATGGGGGATTACTTAAAGGGCGAAAGGGTGGATTTTGTTACTGAAATAATGAGATTAATATACCTGTAATAGCTGGCAGTAGAAAGAAACTTCTGATTAAACAAGAATATAGAGTGGTCATATATGAATCATCTAAATGCTCATAGATAAATATATGATGTATAAAGATCACTGTGAAATGCTGCATGTAAGTTCCTATCCCTAAAAGCAATTCTCTTCTTCTTGGGGCTTAAGACTAAAGAAACATGGTCCTTTAGAGGAAAGAAAGAAGGGATTGAGAAGAAAAAATATCTTGCTTTGTCAAACTATTTAGCTTGACAAATTCAAATGTACCAATTTGATTTGATTTTCAAACACATCAATTTCAACTGGAATTAAAAGAGTGCTGTTATGCATCAAGGCATGAATGTCTATTCACAAAGAAACTCATAACACAGAGGCCGGTGAGCACAAAGTCAAATAAAGACAGTCTTCTGATAGACATGATTTGAGAATGATCTACATAACCATCTGCATAATGAAATATTGGAATGCTGATATAACACTTCAATTTTATTCTTAATTTCCTTTTATTTCTTTCTTTGGGAAAGAAGGAGCTTACCAGCAGGAGAGCTATGAATGCTTTCAAAATGATGATCAGCAATTAAGTGATCATAGTCATGATTCAGTGTTAACATCCCTATAGGCTAAAAACCCCAAACAGTACCCCATCCTTCTCCAGGTGCAATACTTTTTTTTCAAACAATTGACTGTAGAAATCATGTAAACCTCCGTTGTACCTAAAAGAGTGAGGAGCTTCTTTTTCTAAAATAAACATTAAACAGTCTTACCAATATTGTAAGATGCTTCCTACCATCAACTGGACTGTATGCTTTGGGGTACTGCCTTTGTTTGTATTTAAATTACAGTTAATTTATAAAGAAAATACACTCATTTTATTGCTAAAACCTATCTTACTTATACATAAGAGTATACACACACACATATATAAAATTTAAATTACTTTCACTGGGTTACAATTATATAATTTAGGGTAATCACAGAAATCATTTTTATATATATACTTTGCAATGCTAAGAACAAAAAAATAGTAATTAAAAATAAACTTCTTTGCAAGTCACCCTTCAGTTTACCAGAGAAAATAGAAAATACTATTTATAATGTGATTTATGATTAATTTCTGCATTCATGACAGTAGATTGCTATACAGTACATCTGGAGCAATTACAAATAGTTCCTCTCTGTTAATCTCCAGTGGAAACCCAAAGAATTCTTTGTTATTTTTTAATCAGAGTTATTAATTTCTCATGAATGAGATGAAAACAGAGAGGGGAAAAATTATCCATTTTTTTAACGAGCTATTCCAACATTTCTTCTTTTTTCTGCCTTCTCTAAAACTTTAATTTATAACTTTTATTGCAGAAATTAATATTCACAAAGCTTTGCGGGAAAAAAAAAGAGCAAAATTAAATGTTTTCATCTCTCATGTAAATTTACAGATTGCAAATATTTCCTTGAAAAGTTAAATCCAAATTTGTTTTCAAGAAAAAATCTGACCCACTTTAATAGGACAGTTTTTCATTGAATCACTAATAACTTCAAATTATATCTCATATATAGGGAAAAAAGTTTGATATTCCAAAAAGTTTTCATTTAATTACTTAGTTACCATTTAAAATTTTTGTTAAATCATCAAGAAAAATAGTTACTTCAATTGGAATTTTAAAAAGTTTAAGTAACTATTCTTTCATGTTTATTGAACACTTATTTGGTGACTGGCAGATTCAGTCACAAGATCTCATTCACAAAAGAGTGTAAAAGGAGTTTCTGTGTCCTACAATGATGTATATGGAAAGACACAAATAACACCACTGACATTATTTAAGAAAATGAGTCTATTAATACTAGTATAGCTGATGATTTTTTTTTTTAATAGGGGAAGTCTGGAATACCAAACCCCTTATTGATTTATCACCTAGAATTTTAATAAAAATAGTACTGCTGACCACATAACAGAGAATGTAATGTTTTCATCTCAGATAAACTGCCGTAATTTAAAACCAAAGCAAATGAGCAGTAGAAAAGGTCAGTATAAGCAATATGAGGTGTTTGCAACTGGGAAAATAAGATTTCAATTGTGGTGTTAGATTTCATCAGCTATTATTCAAATGTGTTTCAAAATAGATTCACTCCTTGAAGTAAAACAACAAATAAACAAAGAAACAGGAATTTATTTCCAAACTGTGGTAATTCTTTCTACCTCAGTTCAAACTAAAGAAAAATACAGCTTTTTAAATTTCTGAATCTCACTTGTAATTTTGCTAATTTTCATCACGTTTTTTAATAACTATTGCTATTTATTTTCCTTATAGAACATTTAAACATGTTTTCTTCTCATACAAGCTTACATTTTTACATCTTTGACTTATTTCTATTCTTTTTATTTTTATTCTATTGATACATGACCACAACCTTCCTTGCAGGTGAGGAGGTGTTTGATCAGCTCAATCAGAGCTCAATCTGATTGCGTATCTTCATTCTTAATGCTGCAATAAAAACAACTGTGCAAGACAGGGTGGGGAGCAGGTACAAAGCAATTGTGTAATGAACTGCATGCTGGATGTCAAGGTGAATATATATCTAGAAATGCCAAGGAAAATATATAACCCAAAAGTATAACCACTATATTAACATGTATAAGTGGAAGTCAGGCTTGTAAGACGTATAGAGTGATTTTTTCACATTGCTCATCCCTCATTAGGTTTTTGGTGGAGGCTCTCCAGAAAAATAGAGAAATGTTCCTGTGGATTTGGAAACATCTCATCAGTAAACAGTATTTTTATGCTGCTGATCATAAAGGAGGACTTGGCATCTCTGAGGTAGATGGAGCTCTCTCAGGTGTCAAACAGCTGTCAGTTGTTTAGTTTCTAAAGACCACAGGCTGAAGATGAAATGATCTGGAGGTTTACTTTGACTATCATCAGAAAAACTAACAACATAATGGCCAGAAAGCCGTCACTCCTATTCTACTTTGTGAAGAGTCAGAAACCAGTACAAAATTTTCACAAAGATTTTATAAAGATGTTTACTGTGGTACAGCATCCATTAACAACACATGCAAATGAGCATGCATAAAATGTACAAAATACATTGCCCTTCATTGCCAGCTATTCAGATGAGAATACCTGTTATTCAGTGTCCAGGGATCCCACCTGACAGACTCTTCTACTCATGAATAATCCTACACGTGCATGCAGGCAAACAGGCTTCATTCCTGTATCTGCTATTTGGAAAGAAAACAAACTGCTGCCTAGGGCCTTCTTCGTATGTCATGTAATTTGTGACATATAGATAGCCTGTACTTTTAGATTTGTTCAAAACCTTTGCATGACTATAAAGCAACTCCCTCATAAATAGGGCACTGCATATGACATTTCACATAGCCTATAAATAAGTTAAATATAAACGTAAGGTAAATAAGGTAAATGTAAAGTAAATTGTTATCATTGATCTGGTCTTTAGCTCTAAATTTTGCAAGTTTGCTGGATGCTGGATGCAAAGTAAATTGGAATGCTAAACTTGAGTGAATAAGCATGACTGGACTATGATTGGTCTTAAGCTGTAAAGCAGCCATGATAAATGTCTTGAGTTTCCACTCCCAGTTCCTTTATTTGCCTGACCATCAAAGATTAAATTTAAAAGGATTTTTTCCACTTCAGTTATCTTTCTGTGGAGATTGTTTCAGGTCTTAAAAAAGAGTATCATGCTCTACCTGCAAGCGTTGTCACTTGGTAGTGATAAGCATAACCTATCTCTTGACAAGATTATAGAATCATTTCCTAAGGGAAGGAGTGGAATGCCAAGTTCTTGAGGTGTTTAAAACTAAAATATGCCAGAGCAAATTCTGAAAAATATACTGTTAAGTATAAACCTTGATAGACACGAAAATAAGATACCTGACATAAATTTATCAGTGAAGTATCAAACTATCATTGTAATTCTAACTACTCTTTTCTAATTATACTTTTGTTTTGTGTTTGTGGATAGGGCAAAATCTCCCAGAAGTGTTATCTGAGCATGCTCTTCTATATTTACAGTACTTCATTTGTGAAGAAATGGGACATTTTATTTAAAAAGCTAGTAAGAGAATTTATATTTCTTCTGCATTACTGTTACATATTTTCTGAAATTAAGTCAGAAACAATACTTCACACAGATGAAAACACATGAAATACCTCTACTGCAGGCTGTGAAACATTTATTGCATAATCAGATCAATCATAGGATGTACTGTGCTGAAAAGCATTACCTCCGGCCTAGAATCACCAAAAACGTGAAGAAAAGCAAGCTAACGCATGTTAAACAAGAGTAAGGATTTCTAAATGGTAATCTGTTCCACAGCAGCTATTTGGATAATTACTCTTATTCTCTTATGAATATGAGAGTAGTCTCCCTCTCTTTCATTGATTATTGAAAAATAGTCTGATTTATAGAATGTTGTTACTGGCAGTTGAATAGTGCTTCTTCTACATTATATTTTACTACATTGACTACTGAACCATAGTGGGAGTTTCCTTTGCTATTTAGGCCTTCTGTACTAGCTTAATATTGTATCTTCATTTTGTATGACTGAGATGAGATACAGAAAGTAGCATATACTGAATAACACAACAGTCATCTGCTTTCTTACCTGACATACTTGGAATTCTTCACTGGAACCTTATATCCGATAAATGTATAATTAAAGCACTGCAGCACTGCCCTGCTTCTTTGTATTGTTCCCAGAAGGAATACTTTTATAGCCTTGTGACTTTAGCAGTAGATAGCGCTCTGTATTTTCACTGTATTTGGTTGATGTCTTTCAGGTGAGAGATTTCTCAACAGGTATAGTCCCATGCAGTAATGGCTTCTGAGGAAAATGCTCTAAAAAAATTGAAATTTTGTTGGTATTTTTTCAAAAATGTATTTATTTTGCAGGATCATATACTTGTGTAATCATACCTATTTGTCATGGAAAAATAAAAAATAAATAAATAAAAGTAACATTGTTTTAAGGGGAAATATCAAGGAGTAGAGGATAGGCTTCCGTCTTCAGTGTTACCGTCGAGTGATCACATATATTTGACCTTCACTTCACCCAATTCTGGAGAAAGTTTCAGACGTACTGTTTCAGCAAGTGTTTACTGACAGCAATTTTTTTTCCAGTTCATGGTACAGTCTTTCTGTAACTGCTCATAACAGGTGTAACATATACAGTTATTATTTAATTATTTCCATTCATTTATTCTCTGTGACCCATGCAATTTTATCTGTTTCAGTGACTTCAGGCAGTATTTTTTTTTTAATCATAAGCAATCTACAGGTTGGAACTTGAGTAGTGTCAGACAAACTCCCATGACTGGAATTTGTTTTATTTTTTATTTGAAGATGCAGGTCTCCTCTTGAAGCAACAGTCTGCCTTTTCTTAAAAGTGCTGAAGTTTTGTAGCTATCTTAAACCCACGAGAGGGTTTTATTGGGTCTTGTTTTTACATTTGGCTTTGTGTTTTTCCTTTGAGAAAAACGTAGTAGTTTTGGATGACAATATATTTTACAGTTGGATAACATTGTTAGTCTCTGCAAGATCTCAGTTTCCAAATCCAAATATTTGTATTGTGAAATGCTGCATTGTATTGATCTAATTTTTGTCTTGGGAGAAAAAGTCAGAACTTTAATAGATGTTTCTTACTTCAGTCTTACATGACTTCTACAGTTTAATGATGTTAAAATCTCCATGACTTCACCTTAAAAGAAAGCCATGAAGAATAGAGGTATGATTTACTTCAGACAAGCAACATAAGCAATTAAGGTTTTCAAAAGATATAATTAGGTATATCAGGTGGCATAGCTTGAAATATAAATGTTCATAAAGAAGTAAAAGAAAAACACATTTAAGGGCAACAAACTGGAAGTGGTCCACTCTATGGGAAGTTTTCCTTTAAAATGGTATTTTTTCTTTTCTTATTCATGATTTTTTCCTTTATTTCATTTATGCAAAAATGAAAATGGACTGATTGTAATTGTGGTTGTCTCTCAATCATCAGGGAAACAAAAATTTAAAATAAATGCATGACCTCAAGGAATACAAAGCGAGAACCAAGGGTAGTTTTACTAGAAGCTTTTTTGCAAAGCTGTCATTGATTGATTGTCTTTCTGTATATCTCTTGGCAAAAATCAATGCCTTCCTTTAAGTAAAGCAGTCTTTGTAGGAAGAGAATACATGTTTTGAATATTTTAAGAGTCCACCTAGCTGATGGGCACCATCACAAATGACAATTTATTGCTAAATTCCTGATCTGTAAGACAAAATTTTGTGGTTGTGAAACTAAATGTCATTTTAAATTACTGTTGCTATTATATGTGTATAGAGTAGTATATGTGCATGTGCTTACGTGAAGACGTATTTTCTTTTGAAAACAGTTCGTCTGTCATTGGTCCATGAAGTTGCTTTACTGTTTTGTAAAGCACTGATATAGTTCCTGCTTTGAAGACTAATGACCTCCCTGCCTAGCATTTAACCACTTCTTTATCCAGTTTGCAGTTTTACGGCTATTGTTTGTTCTCTTTGGGTTTTTGCATGGTATATATTTTAATACAATGATATTCTTGTGAAACTTAAAAAAAATTTCAAAGGAATATTGATACATATGCCAATATATGGTACAGTCATTTTTATGTTAGATTTTCAGAGAGAAAGCAGTAGCTAGAATCCACAGATTGACAGAGTTGCCTAACCAATCACTGCATGCCATTAAAATAAAAAACAACCGAAGTTAGACAAATAATTTTTAACCTGTTCTTTGGTAATTAAAAACCCATTAGCTGCTTGTTGTATCACTGGAAAAATATTTATCCTAGGATTAATATATATCTGAGAGCCAACTGAAACTAGAAATAAAGTGGGATATCAGAAATATGTTTGGGTATTAAGGGTAGATTTCTGTTAAACAGAAAAAAGAATAAAGCTATTACTAGGTCTGCAATATCATAATGTGCACTTTGTTGGCATCAGATCTTATTTTCTTGGGGTTATTTTCCATCCTATTGTTTGTTTCTGGCAATACGGTATGTTAAAGTACTGGATTATTTTCCCCACAACTATAAATGTCGCTGAAGAGGGGCAGCTGCAGTTTGCACTAAAACTAAAACTTTGTGTTCCCTTCTAGAGAAGGACTCTTGTTGGGTACACTTCACATAACACACTTTCCTTATGCGAGGATCCAAAAATTAGAAATTCTTGCTAGACTAATTAATGTTCTAAGAATTTAATCAAAATACAACAACTCCTTACTAGTCAAAATAGAAGCAGCCAGTTCTACCATGGATCATTATTAATAAAGTCCACTAACACAACTATTTGCTGTTTTTCTTTGATGTTAAATTTTCATTCCTCCTGTGTATTTTTACACTGAGTTATCACGTTCCATCTTCTTTGCTGGGAGGAGTGTAGAGTTTTCTTCCTCAGTCTTGCATTTTCTTGGGGCTATTTTTATGCATTTCAACTCTATACTTTTTAATAGATTGCTCTCTTTACTCTCTCATTGGTTCACAGTAATTGCAATAAAAAAAAATACTCTCTGCTTTTTTTGCCATTTAGTCTATTTTGTAATAGAAGTAAGTACCTAAACTTTTTTTTTTTGCTTAAATATTTAGCCAAGCAGCTTAGTTGATTTTAGGTCATTTTACAGTCTTCTTAGGTTTAGATTCTTAAAGTGTTTTAGAACTGTTCACTGTTTTCTGAAAATCAACAGTGTGACTCAAGTTTCCTCTAACAGAAGGAGATATAAATTCTCTTACCAAATACATGTGCTTAACTTAAGCATAAGTTCAGTGCTTTGTTGCATAATGACAAAACCTGTAATTGATTTTACAATTCCTAAACTTCAGTAAGCATACATCTTTCTATATAATACGTTTCATTTTTAGAAGTATTACAACAGATGCCATTCTGAATTTTTCAATGGAATCTCAGTACATTTCCACATGTACTTCAACTCCCAAGTAATTTTTAGATGAAGACAATTTTGAAAGTAGTGGCAATTACTTTTTGTTGATAATGTCTGTACCAAAAACAATCTAACAGAAAGTTACTTAAAATAATTTTTAAAACTTTTTTTTTTAAATATTTCAGACTAAACAGATGAGTCATTCCTTTTGTAACCTTTTTTTTAGTATTGTTTAACAGAGGGCAGTTTATTGCGAATACTGGATTAGCAATTGCAGTAATGACAACATATTCAAAACATTGATGCTATGAAAGTTGTTCTTTTATCTTCCAATCACTAGATGGTTCCACAGAACAATTACTTTATGACACCTGTGTAATTTTTTGGATTTAGCCAAATCTCATGATTTAGTATGCCTTTTATAGCAGTCAGAAAGTCTTTTGACTTCCATGTCAGTGACAAATTCATAATATAATTAGTTTAGTATTAAATAAAAAATACCCGAGAAGAGAGCATATTAAGTGGCATTTACATGCGTAATGTGCACATGCAATTATATTGAAAAATTATTGCTTTTCAAGTTTGTTTTTTGTGTTTAAAGTGTTTCAGGAACATTTAAAAGAGGGTGGCTATCAATTGTCACTGACTATATGACTGTGTATGAAGTATAGCCAAACAAACTATACAAAAATAGTTGTATTCAAGACAGCCACTTGGTGTAGAAGTGGGTTTAATATATTGTACGAGGAAGATGCACAAATAGCTGTGAGATTTATGCAGGCAGTCAAGAGTTAACTCTTTCTATTAATCAACAAGAAGAAAAACACGAGGAATTAGAAGTGTCTGGAATAAAATTTAGTCTGATACTGACTTAAAATCAAAAAATGAATTTGTATGCTTTCAATTTTAGTAGTAAGAAAGAGGCAAATACTCTAGAGCACAAGACTGAGCATCACTCTTCCAGCATGGAATGCTGCTGAACCACTAAAAATATATGAAGAGTGCATGGGGTGTGCATTAGAGAAATCTTATCAACAGGATCAGTTTCAGTGTAGGTTTACAGCCTTGTTAATAAATAGTGATACTCAGCAGAACAGATTAAAAATGGTTCTATTCAGCTGTATAGGTAAGTGAGAAAATATTCCACTTCTTCCCTATTTATTTTTTTAATCTCTTCTTGCTTTACACACTGGAATTCCACTGGCTTCTAGGTTTGAATTTAGATCTGTCTGTCCAGTTGCCCACACACAGACCCCTAAAACCATTTGAGATGCTGTAGTGAAGCACCTATGCAGGGATGGGGACCGTGAGCCAGGCCATGCACCAAACGCAGGCCCCTTTGGAAAGGCAGCTGAACATGAGGCGGGATACAATAAGGCATCATAAACGACACTGAGTCTGCATGAGGGCAGTGAGACCGAGCCCATTCTGTCCAGGACAGCCCTGTGTTTTACCTGTAAGGGAGAAAAACAATGGGAAACTGCGTAGTAGTAAACAAAAAAAGTCTGCCAGATTTTGATCTCAAACATTCAGTTGGATTTCCATTTTGCCCGTCTTACATCAACTGAAAGTTAGTGGCAGTCTCACAGGTAAAAATACCTACATCTTGGGTCTGCATGTAAGCTAGACATCCATTTGAACAAATGGAAATCATTTAGCTCACCCTTTAATAACTTGAGTACGATTAGCTGAATTGTTCTCCTAGTATCCATGAGGCAGGTTTCATTTGCCTATAGTTAGGTGTCCAGTACTGTTTTCCAGATCTTGCACTCTAATCTGGTCTAAAGTTTGTATTCCAGAAGGGAGTCTCCCATGTGTCCTGTCTTTTAGCTGCTAGTCCCTTAAAATTTCTCACAAAATTTAGGTCATCTTAAATGCTATTACATGTCCCCTTTTACGGACTTGAATTACTACACAGATATCTGGTTTGTGCTACATACTTATGGAAAGAATAACAAAGATTTTGATAACTGGTACCAAAATTAGATTGTAAAAATAATTTTTATTTGCACAAGCATAAATCTCTTCACAGGGTTCACTGCCATTCTTCTACAGTCTATAAGCACACAGAGGGATGCCTCAAGAAGGTTATTTTTTTCCCTTTCCAGGACTGTTGTTTGAGATATTTAGGTGGAAAGAATCAGTTTATGGAAATGCTTTGATCTGTCTCTTGGGTTTTGTGAGGCAGTAAAAGAAAGTCCAGTATTTAAAATTATGTGAGAGAAATCCTCTCATATGTGAGAGGAATCCTCTCACAAAGATATTCAGATTTTTTCCCACAGAACACTTTTCTTTTCTGAGAAGTTATAAACTCATGAAATACACGTAATTAAAAATCATTGCATTTCTGTAAAAGTTTGAAAATATTTCATTGGATTGTATTTATTAGTTTAACATGTATTATGTAATAGTTAAAACATTTCAGACTGAGCGAAAGAAAACAGTTTGGGGTTGTGCAAATACGACAAGAAAGGGCATGGAGAATTGTCATATGCTATTATAGGCAATCACAGCCTTTTCAGAAATAGATCAGATTTCACCTCAAAACTATTTAGCTGCCCCTCATCCTCTTTCATATGGGAAGGCTGTTCCACAATGTTACTACTCTGACAGCTGGAAAATATCTGTTTCTTTCTCAGCTATGCTCATGATCAGTTTATAGCAATTTATACTTCTACTGACAGTGTTGTTTAGTTTAATTCTTCTTCCTTCTCCTTTCTTTCTCATGTCAATTTGACACTGAAAATATTTTGATGTTGCATCCTAACATTCTTTTTTCATACTGATGTCTGTTACACAACAGTAATCAACGTACCTAGGGTTTTCTGCTTCTTTTTTGAAGACTGCTGAAGTTTTCCTATCTTATAGCAAAATTTCTTCTTGTTAATGTTTACATACTTGATCTTGTACTTCTTACTCAGTTTAATCATTCTGTTACTAACACTTAGTGACATAAATTTTTTATGTGACATTTAGAGCTTCTGAAGTCACAATACCTGCTAGTTTTGCCTCATATCCACCAGTATCATCAATGGTTAATTGAGAAACACATCTTTGAGGAACATGTTTTGTTTTCTCGTCTTCCCTCTTCCTCTCAGCACAATTTGCACTTGTCTTCCCATGTACGAGCTCTATTCTTGCCTTTCCAGTCTTGACATATCATATGGGATGATAACTCTGATCTAGGCAAATTCTAATCATTTTGCTGATGCAGAAATCCATGTATTCTATTGTCATTGAAAGTTAACGTTTCTGACTTGCATCATAAATTAGAGGGCAATTGTTTTCAGTTTGTTTGGAAGGGACAGTTAAAAAACCCCAGGTGTAGAATAACCTTATTTAGTAAGAAAAATTCTTGTTCTTTTTTTTCTGGTTGGAGTGCATTTCTGTCCAACACCCATGACGTCTATATGCCAGAAACGTCAAAGATTTTTCAAAGACATATCATGAATCTGACAACCCAAACTAGTCCATTGTAACTAGGGAAACAGGTTCATGAAGGGCAAATACTATAAGCAAGCTGGGAATAGTTTAGTAAGTTGAACTATAGCTAGTTAATGAAAACTTATGAAGTGTTTGGAATCCAGCAAAAGAATTGATTAAAGAGTGTTTTAAGTACATAGTTCTTAAATTTCTGTCCCTTTTTCATTCCATATGAATGAGGATAACATTAACCAAAAATGAATATGGTAGTTTGTCAGCACAATTAGAGAAGAAACATCTGTCTACATTTCCACAAGAATCAGGTGTTGTCACATGGTCCATCTGAATCATGATCTTATAAGTATTCCCAAGAAAACAGATGTGAGATCATTTAGAATCATTGTTAACCTCTGATCTTGGAAAATAATGAAGAAATCTCATTAAAGCTCATTTGTATCAAAAGGTATCTTGAAACAAGAGTTGTGCTTTAAACCAACTTTTTCAGTGCCTACATCTCCAAAACATTGTCGACATCCTTTACTTCTCAAGTATATTTTTTTAATATTTTGAGTGGAAACCTTCAAAGACCTACAGAGAAAAATAACAGTCGAAGAGCTGAAAGGACCCCTCCACTGACATCAGAGAAATAATTTATGTCTTAGTAATCAGATGCCATTTTGCCGTTTATGGAAATCTTCCCAAGCAAATGCTTCACTGTTCTGCTAAACTTTGCAACTCACAGCATGGTCTAAGCATGGTCTAAGCTGGTTTATGGAGAACAGAAAAGATAGATTCCAGAGAGAATCTGGAAAAATATTTGTGGCCACATCTAAAACACTCTTTCTTTGGGGAAACAAATTTTTGGCTCTATTTTTTCCTGTTCTGGACAGGAATATCAGAAGGATTGCAAAAATCTATTCCTTATGAAGCTGTCAGATGCAACAGAGGTACAGTGAAGTATCTGGAAAACAAATCTGTAGTACTATGGGAGTTAAGCAGTATTCATCAATTCATTTTTCAGTGCCAACTTTTATATATCTCAGAAATGATGACGCTATCATTCATTGTTCCTTTACAGATGATAATGGAATAATAAATTCAGTCACTGATGCTAAATACTTATACAATGGAATCTGCCAAAATCCTGAATTAGCTGAGCTAACATCTGTTAAAGTTGAGGCGCAGGATGGATTTCTCAAAATACAAATAAATATAGCTCTGAATATGCTTGGAATAAGTATGCTTTATGCATGCTTCCATATTCAGACAAAAGGTTTCTACTTAAAATTGAGCCATAGTCACACAATACTCCTTGCAGTCTTGTTTAAGCTACTTAATGATAAATAAGATGCTTAAGCTTCACTCACTGCTATTTGTCTTCTGTTTGAGTTATGTTCATTGTTCCTTTTTAAAACTCATTGAAAGCAGGTGATAGTGATGCATTGTGTGTCAACAATAAAGCTGCATATCTCTTAACACAAGCCAATTTTAAAGAAAACTGTTACAAAATCCCTGCAATGCATGTGTCGTGTCCTTTACTGAACTATAACAATCTTTATAGATTAAATAAACGTTTGAGAAGCAGACTTACTTCTCTATGGTTATGTCACAATGAACTAGTAATTTCATTTGGATTACAACTTTGTCTCTGGATGGTGTTTCCTTTATACCAGTAATAAAATGTAGTATAATCAGTTACTAGAATTTTTATGCAATAACTTTAGTTGTCTATTATATAGTGTTTTACACAGCCAATCATGTTTTCAAAATCTTGTAACATTGACTGGATCTTGGTTTACTTAAGCATCAGCTACAGCAATTGCAGGTAAAATGACTGAGTGAAGGAGTTGGTACCTGTAGTGGCAGCCATGGGTGGTGCCATCATAACTGCTGAGAACAGAAGTAGTTCTCATTGCTGTATACATGAGGCATCTATAGATAAGACACCTTACTCCTCCTCAGCACCAACAATCACAATCTGAACAGCCCTCTGCCTTTTCTCAAGCTTTCAGGAAACAGATTTCAGGTCTTGGCAGTGCCTGGTGGCAAACAGAAATGGAAACTTTTTCCAGCTCCTGACTTCTACCAGAGTGTTGCACTGATAGAAGCTGTAAAATGTCTTCTGCCTACTATCATGTTTATCTTGAATACCCCTAACACAATAAGGGTAATTATAATGATGCCACTGAGAACATAACAAGAGATATCAGAGCGACTAACATAGATGCAGATTTCTCTACACAGGCATATAAGTTAAACTGAAACATTACAAATGCGATTATGAAAGCATTCAGAATTCATAGAAGAGAATAATCCCAAGATGGAAATGTATCTAATGTAGAGCAAGGTAAGCAAACCCTGTGGAAAGCACAAGAGCCTGCCAATTAGTAGCTAAACAGCTACAGCAGCTATAAATTCAGTCTAGCACACTCCAATCAAATTTGTTGTTATCTTGAACCCCTCAAGACCCACACTGGGCACCAAAAAGGGCTGTCGTGGTTTAACCCTGGCCACTCAGCCCCACACAGCCACTTGCTTACTCCCCTGCAGTAGGATGGGGAAGAAAACTGGAAGGGTAAAAGTGAAAAAACTTGTGGGTTGAGATAAAGACAGTTTAATAGGGAAAGCAAAAGCCGCACACACGAGCAAAGCAGAACAAGGCATTCATCCGCCCCTTCCCACGGGCGGGCGGGTGCTCAGCCATCTCCGGGACAGCCGGGCTCCATCACGCCCAACGGCGACTTGGGAAGACAAACGCCATCCCTCCGAACGTCCCCCCTTCCTTCTCCTTCCCCCAGCTGTACGTGCTGAGCACGACGTCCGATGGTCTGGGACATCCCTTGGGTCAGTGGGGGTCAGCTGTCCCGGCTGGGTCCCCTCCCAGCTACTTGTGCCCCCCCAGCCTGCTCGCTGGTGGGGTGGGGTGAGGAGCAGACAAGGCCTTGGCTCTGTGTAAGCCCCGCTCAGAGGTAACCAACACATCTCTGTGTTAGCAACACTGGTTGGGTCACAAACCACTATGAAGAAAATTAACTCTATCCCAGCCAAAACTAGTAAAGGAAAAAAAATCATAATTCTTATACACTATGACAGAAAAAGTGTTCGTTTTCATCATCCGTAAGAGAACAACGTATATTTAAATTATGTTCTTAATATAATAGTGCTAAAGGAGATATAATTTTTCTTTCTAACTACTCAGTGAACTAAAAATGATGGGTCATATTGATTTGATCCAGAAGACAGAGGAGAACTACACAGTTTGCACAACAATTTTTGTCTCTCCAGGGGTGACTGCACTTTGGAATTAAATGATGTGACTCTTTTACACAGATTGTCGTGGTTTAACCCCAGACAGCAACTAAGGACACCGCAGCCTCTCACTCACTTCTCCCCCTCACCCAGTGGGATGGGGGAGAGAATCAGAAAAAGCTAAAACTCGTGGGCTGAGATAAGAACAGTTTAACAGAACAGAAAGGAAGAGACTAACAATGACACTAATAACAACAATAAAGTGACAATAATAATAATAAAAGGATCGGAATATACAAAACAAGTGATGCACAATGCAGTTGCTCACCACTTGCTGACTGACGCCTGAGCAGCACTCCTCCCCTGGCCAACTGCCCCCAGTTTATATACTGGGCATGATGTCCCATGGTATGGGATACCCCTTTGGCCAGTTTGGGTCAGCTGTCCCGGTTGTCTCCCCTCCCACCTTTCCTGTGCCCCTCCAGCCTTCTT